>CAWUFW010016423.1:0-310186 GCA_963921515.1 Calotriton arnoldi
AAGGTCTTGTGTCACCATTGTGACACTTGCCCCTGTGTCCCTAAATGCCAAAGCCTCTCGTCCATTGATTAAAGGCTGTTGTCTGTACTTGCCCAGATTACTGGGACTCATAGAGGAGGGCACATCCATGCCTCCATCACAGACTAACACAGCCTGAGTTAGTTCTCTGACTAGGTCAGAGCCCAACTCAGTACCCAGGGTGAACCCTACTAAACCCTTGGCTGGAGCACTCCCACCAACTGTAACTGTACTAGGGGGAACAGGTGCCTTAGGGGCATTGGTGGGTGCTGGACTTGAGTCTTTGGACTTGGTGCAATCACTGGTCCAGTGGGTCTTTTGCTTACAGACCTTGCACCATGGTTTTCTTTGGCCTTTCCCTTTTGTAGACTGTGAATCCCCACCTGAAGAAGATTTTGGGGGCCTGATGAAGACTTTTGATCTTTACCCTTCTCCCCACCCTTTTCAGAGTTCTTAGCATCTTGCTTCTTAGTGTCCCCACCTTGGTTCTGTACTTTCTGCTTCACCCTGGTTCTGACCCATTTGTCTGCCTTCTTTCCCAATTCTTGGGGAGAGGTCAGATAAGAGTCTACCAGGTATTGATGCAACAGCTGATTTTGACAGTTATTAAGAATCTGCTCCCTCATTATCAGATTGTACAATCCTGAGAAGTCACACACCTTACTGCCCATCAACCAGCCTCCCAGAGCCTTGGCAGAACAATCCACATAGTCTACCCAGTCTTGAGTCTGTGCTTTTGGGTATCTCTGAACTTCAACCTGTACTGTTCAGTGGTTAGGCCAAACCCATCAATAAGAGCACTCTTCAAGACCTTGTAATTATCAGCATCCTCCTCTCTAACAGTGAGGAGCTTATCTCTACCTTTGTCTGCAAAGGAGAGCCACAAGATTGCTGCCCACTGCTCCTGAGGGACCTTCTGTACTTTACAGGCCCTCTCTAGAGCAGTTATCCACTTGTGGTTGTCATCCCCACCCTGGTAGGGAGGGACAATCTTGCTCAGGTTCCTATGGTCATAGGACCTTTCCCTATCTCTAGGGACATGGCTGCCACCATGGGACTCTAGTCCCAACTTTCTTCTCTCTTTGAAGAGATCTAGGGACTCCCTGTCTACAGCCAGTTGCTGCTTTCTGATTTCAAGCTGAGCTTCCTCATATTGAACCAGCCTCTTTCTCCTCTCATGAGAGGATTCCCTCCTATGAGATGAGACAGAGGTCCCTATGGAGGTGCCAGAGTGGTTAGACTCCTGAGAAGGAGATCTAGACTTTCTGGGCACACTCATAATCCTTCCTGGGGGACAAAGTGGGGATCATCCAGATCTTCCTCTTCATCGTCCACAGGAGGGATTGGGTTATCCAGGTCAGGTTCATTGTCACCCTCCTGGCCAGTTTCAGAGGGGGGACTGGGGGTATTGCTACCCCTGGCCCCACCCTCATCTTCTGCCCCACCCTCAGCTCCTACCCCTTCAGTCCCCAAGGGCTTACTAAGGTCATAAGCTACCAACAACTCTTTAAGGTGTTGGGTGGTGGGACTTTGGCCTGTCCTCAATTTCCTCAAGTTACATAAAGCTCTCAATTCCAAGAATGGGAGTGTATCATACTTGGAGGGAAGAAGCCCAGTGGCTTCTGGCAAGGATTCTTTAGGTCCTTCCTTTAAAGACATTACTAGTGTGGTGTGGTGTATGCACTACCTACTCTAGTGTGGCCTACTAAACTCTCTTGAGTTGTAGAAAGGGTGTGCTATCCCTTAACACACAACTCTAAGTTCAGTAGAACTTACTGTATTCTAAGCTTAAATTATATGTACCTTAGGTACCTTTAGTGGTTTTCAGTTGATCAATTCAATTGAGATTATCTGGTAAAACAATAGCAAGCTGGAATCCCACACGCTGCACACCAATGTGAGAAGTTGGCCTGGCATATGCTGTCCACTAATTATAGTGGGCACCTTGCACCAGTCCAAACAACCCCTTATTGGAGATAGGTTAAAGACAACCTTATTGAAAGCTATCCTAGTGGTAGCTATGGAGAGCAGCCTTCAGGCTAAGTCTTGAAGGAATGTAAAGCAGCTTGTTTTACCAGTCTATAATCTCTTGAGTGATCAAATGAAAGAGCACCACACCAGGTATATATTCAAAATATATGTATTTATTGCTAAACACACCCCTCTAGTCTCTTTATGAGGCTAGAGTTCGAAGTACACAAGTTATAAGTTATTTAAACACAGTAATAGCACAAATACACGTTTGGGCCCTAGGGGCGTACCAAACCATATACCAATAAAGTGGTATAAGAACCACGACTGAACTAGACACTAGGCCTAGAGCCTCTAGAAGTGCTTGGACCACAAGGAACCACCCAAGGTAGTGACACAGGGGACCCACGGGGGACGCGTGCAGTGTAAATACACAACCGCGATACGCCGTTAACTTCTATGGAGAAAGTCGCGATCAGGAAATTAAAGAAAAGGGACACTTAAAGGAGGACTTGGAGCAAACCCTTTGAGAACTAGGTCGTTCTAGAGTCTCTACCCACGGGAGCACCGGAGTACTCTTGTTACCTCACCCAGGGAAGCCGGGTGCGTAGGTGCCTTTCGGGGTCGGGTTTCGTCGTCGATTTGAATGGCGATCTGCTGCAAAGTGCTGCTGGCGACCAAGTGGAAAGTGTCCGGGTGGATCCAAGAGTGGATCGGAGATCTGAAGAACCTGAAAGCAGAGGGGACAGAGTCTGGGTCACTAGCCAGTGACCAGGAAGGCGATGGACAGATGCCCACCGATGTTGAGTGCTTCAGGTGCATTGACGGTCATCTTGACTCTTCAGCCACGAGGTCCAGGAGGCGTTGACGGCAACCAGGAGCAGGATTAGGGCTGGTACACGATGTCTGTCGAGTGCTGAGGTGTCGGCGACCGGATTAGACCCAACAAGCCTTGGCAACGGCAAGTCTCAGTGAAGATGAAGATCGTCGATGGTGCAGACCAGCAAGGTCTGAGGAACTCACCCAGCGAGGGTAAGTGAGGGCAGGCCTGGAGCAATCAGGGTGCCCAAGAAGAAAAGGATTGGCCTTCGTGAAGGGCTACTAGCCAACGGGCTAGCAACCGCGAAGGAGCCTCAAGACGTCGCTCGTGGATCTGGCTCACAGGACACTCGTGGAGTGGAGGCCAGTGATCTTTGGTGCAGTTGGTGCTGGAGGCTAGGGCTACTCGGAGCCCAAAGCACGACTTCGTGGGATACCCAGAAAAGGATGCACTAGCAAATGCGTGCGGTGTCCAGGGGTCACGGTTCCACGTTACCCACGACAGCTACAGGCCTCAGCTTTGCTGGGGACTCAGGGCAGCCTCGGGGAAGTCTGGAAATCCACCTATGGTGATGCAAAGACTTTGGCGTCCGACGGGAGCTTAGGCGATGCAGACCGGACAATTGCTTCTTTGGTGCCTGCCAAGCAGGGGAGTCACTCCTTGACCCCAAGGGAGATTCTTCTGTCCTCTAGTCTTTAGTAGAGCGTCGAAGGTCCAGGATTCTGTTTCAGAGTTTCGTCCAGGGATAATCTAAAGTCCTAAGGACTGGGTTCCTATACTTATACCAAGTTTAGGGGTTGGACTACTCTGTGGCCCCACCTATGGGTGGGTCAGGGCAGAGGGGTGGCTACACCCTTTCCCTTTGTCCAGTTTGCACCAAAGCAGGGGCTGCAAGCCCCTGATCCAGTTTGAACTGGGGTATGCACAGGGACACCAAGTGTGCCCCCAGTGCAGGACTTCAAAGCACCCGAAAGTGCTCCCGCCCAGCCCCAATACACATTATCCTGTCTGGGGAGGTGGTCACACCTCCCTGGGACAGGAAACCTATTGTCCAGGCCTCCCTGCCGGAGTTTCGTCCAGCAGCAGGAGGCCAGACTCGTGTCTGTGGCAGCAGCATCCATTTTGTGATGCCAGGGCTTTAGAAAGAAGTTACCGGAGCTAGCCAGAGTTAACATGTCTTTCCCTCTAGAAGGGTGGAATGCTACCCCCGCCGCCAGAATTGGCGGGGGGTAGTATTCCAAGATGTTTGACACCAAACACGACATGTTTAGGTGCAGCCATTCCAAAGTTAGCATTTAACGCGAGGTTATAATGCGCCAAGAGTATATGGTCAGGCTGCACTACAAACAGCATCAGAGAAGGGTCTCCGAATGCTGCAGAGGGGCCCTGCTCATGCAGAGGCACCCTCTCACATAGGAACCACGCACTCTGCCTTCAGGATTGATAAGGCCTGCCATAGGAGTGACTTATAGGTTTATATGTGTGTATGTATTTAGTGATATAGGTAACCTATATCACAGTAAGGGGTGCATGCACCACCTTACCCAGGCTGCAGTAGCAGACCTGTGGTGTAAGTTTGGATGGCCTTCCAGGGGTGGCATAATACATGCTGCAGCCCCTGGTAGGCCTCTGAGGTACCTATGCCCTTGGTACATAGTATACCATATACTAGGGACTTATAAGGGCACTCCAGATTCCAATCAGTGATGTGCCTAAGGCACATGGAAACCATTTTAGAGAGGAAGCAGCTAGGCTGGGGTTCTGATTAGCAGGGCCCCAGCCAGACTAATGTCGAAAAACAGTGAAGCATCAGCAAAAAGTGGGGGTACCCATGTGAAGAAGATCCTACGCTCCTACACCGGCTACAGCCCGAACTGCTAAACGGAATTACACCAAATTTGGCAAAAATGTAGCTTTTGGTTCAGAAAGCACGCTTTTTTTAAAATGGTGTAAAGCCGTTCAGTAGTTTTTGAGATATTTAAAGATTTACAGATATCGATATTTGAGAATTGTGAGATCTGATTGGCTGAACCTTCCAGATCACGAGCTTGTTTCTGATTGGCTGCCATCACTTCAAACCAGGAAGTGTTGGCAGCCAATTTGTGACTCGGTAGAACCCACAGGGACCCCAGGGCCAAAAAAAGCATTTTTGTAAAAAATATTTTGGTGGGATTTGCGAATCCCGCCGGAAAAAAATGAAGCGCTGTCTCCCGTGCTTCGTTTTAATGAGCCCCCGGGTAGGCCAGGTCCGGGGGTCAATATGCCAAATATATGCTGGGCCGCCCCCGACCCAGGGCTTTATTAATTATGTGTGGGGGCACGCAGCCCCCCCCAGCCCTGAGACCGCTACCTCCACAGGGCTTTTAATAAAATGCATGGGGGGGGGGCTCCTGACCCCCCCACTGCCCTGGGGACCACCTCCTGCCCGGGGCATTCAGTTATTTGGGGGCCTCATGAGCCCCCCAAGCCCCGGGGACCACCAGCTTCCCGGGGCACACTTTATTTAAATACGGGGGTCTGTTGTGGACCCCTGGCCCCGGGGACCACAACCTCCCCGGGCTTTAAATAAGTTGGGAGGGGGCTGCGTTTCCCCCTTCCAGGAGCCCTAGATGGCCCTGGGGACCACCACACCCCAGGGCCGGCTCCAGCAATGTCCCGGGGTGCCCACCCCCGTGACATTGCAGTTTGCAATGACAGGGCAGGAGCACTGCTCCCGCCCTGCCATTGCAAACACTGCTTCGCTTCATGGAAACGAGAGCAGGGAAACTGCTCTCGCTTCCATGAAGCGAAGCAGAATTGCTTTTGGACAAGGGGAGCTGCATGTCAGGAGACGGGGAGCCGGCTTGGACCGCGGGGGCATTGGGGGTCCCCCCCACAGTCCCCAATATGAGGCCAGGCCCCGGGGCTAAAAGTGGCCCAGGGAAAGGGGGCCACATGGCCCCCCTCCTTTGTAAATAAACAAAAAAGGAAACAAGGCAATGCCCCAGGGGATGGGGTCCCCGGGGTCAATAATGGCCTCAGGAGAGGGGCCGTGCAGCCCCCCTCCTTAAAAATACATTTTTTAATAAAACAAAAATATGTGGCCATGCCCCGGGGATGGGGTCCCCGGGCCGAAATTGGCCTTGTGAGGGGGGCCGCACCTTTTTAAAAAAAAATCTCACAGGCCCTGGGTGATGGGGTCACAGGGCCCACAAAATATTGAGAGAAGGGGGGCCACACAGCCCCCCTTCTAACAAAAAAAAAGAAAATAAAAGCCGGCATCTCACCTGAATCCCCTCCACCATTATGCAAACGCGCCTCCTGGTGCGTTATGGGTTGGGGGATTAAGTCCCCTTGAATGCTAAGGGTCCTTAGGGGCCAACTAGCCCACCAGGTACCTCCAGTAAGCCCCACACAGTGGGATTGCTGAGAGGTGGTCCGAGGCCACGCCCCTTTTTACACCTCTCTGCAAACATGCCTCTTGGTGCATTGCTGGTAGGGCGAAGAGGTCCTCTTGTGTCCTGAGGACCTCAGGACTAAAGTGGACTTCATCTCCCGAGCAGCAGTGCGCCAGGAGGCACATTTGCAGAGTGGTGTAAAAAGGGGGCGTTGCCTCAGATCCCCCAACCAAGAACGCGCCAGGAGGCGTGTTTGCAGAGTGGTGGAGAAAGGGGGTGTGGCCTGTGTCCACCTGTCAGCAATCCCACTATCTGGGGCATACTGGAAGTATCAGGAAGGCTAGTTGGCCCCTAAGGACCCCCAGCAGCAAAGGGGACTTTAATCCCCATCCAAGAGCGTGCCAGGGAGTGCATTTGCAGAGTGGTGGGGAAAGGGGGCGTGGCCTGCCATGAGAACTTAGCAATCCTGCTGTGTGGGACTTACTGGAGGTAATAGGAGGGGTATTTGGCCCCCAAGGTCGACCTTGGGGGCCAACTACCCCTCCTGTTTTCTCCAGTAAGTCCTACACAGTGGGATTGCTAAGAGGTCTTCGGAGGCCACGCTCGCCTTTCTCCACCACTCTGCAAATGTGCCTCCTGGCACAGTACTGGTTGGGGGATGAAGTCCACTTTACTCCTGAGGGACTTTGGCACCCAAGTAGCCATCCTGGTACCTCCTGTAAGTCCTACGCAGCGGAATTCCTGAGCACTGGTCAGAGGCCCAGGCCCCTTTCTGCACCACTCTGCAAACGCGCCTACTACGTTATAGTTAGAAATTAGCATTTAAAACACCTTAGAAATTCACTGAAAAAACCATAGGTTTCAGGGATGGTATAGTTAGGAATTAGGATTTAAAAAACCTTAGAAATTTACTGAAAAAACCATAGGTTTCAGGGATGTTATAGTTAGAAATTAGCATTTAAAAAAACTTAGAAATTCACTGAAAAAACCATAGGTTTCAGGGACGTTATAATTAGAAATTAGCATTTAAAAAACCTTGGAAATTCACTGGAAAAAACCACAGGTTTTCAGGGATGTTATAGTTAGTTGGACATTTCACTCGTACAAAACCATAGAAATTTGGCCGTTATAATTAGTTGAGCTAACTATAACTCGCGCCCCCGCAATGCACTGCTCATGACGTCACATATTACATCACTCATGACCTGGTCAGTGACATCACTGATGAGATCACTAATGACATCTCAAATGACATCATCCACTTAATATCTGATGCACCTCCTCACACCCTAATATAACCTTTCATACACGAACTCTAAAATACAAACCGCCATTCTCGAAACCATAGACAAACCAATTCCAGTTAGTACATACCCTGTCACTGATTCATAGGTCTACACACACATCCACTCACCCACACAGTCACTCATACATGCAGTCACTCATCAATATAGCCACTTATATATGCACTCATAAACCTATACAGATACTCACACACCGCCACTCACCCATAGAGTTATTCACACACCTAGTCATTCACCGAAAGAATCAATTACACTGCCATTTACTCATTACACAGTTATCAGTCAGTCAGTAATAACTTTATTTCGGTCAATTAGACCTTAAAAGTGCAACTAAAATTACATACAATTCATTTCCTTTTAAAATCGATTACAATTAAAAAAAAGAAAGCTAAAAAAGATAGAGCAAGGATGGCTACATAAAGTAAGCACAGTTTAGATGAAACAAAACAAATGTGGCCTATCACCGATATATGGTATAGTCTGTTCGACTAGTTCCACGCATGGGAGAGCCTGATCATATAAAACAATTGATTGGTCATAACTGGTAACAGTTCTGACGATACAAAGTACATGTGTAACATTGCGAGATTAGAGACAGAGGACAGAACCAAGTAAAGGAAAATAATAAAAAAAAATGTAAATTTGATGTATCAAAGCAGGTGATCTCAGATAAACAATAAAAATTAGTGGCCCAATAAAATTCCTCGTTACATTTGTGCATAACTGAGGCCCTCATTTATTGCTATTGTTTTGTTTTTAAGAGGGCCCTATGAGTGCACCACATGGAGAATAGGAAACCTGCTACAGAATAAACTATCGGGAGGCTGGTATCGTGTTTAAATATCCTGAAAGCCTCGCAACAGCGTCTGGTCCCTAGGTTTCTGCAAATCTGGGCCAGCCACCGTTTTCTCACTTTGTGGTATCCAGGACAGCTAAAAAATACATGAAGGTCAGATTCTATTGGGCAGTCACATGCCGGACTCCCCAAAGTTTGTGAGCCGCCCCAGTTGTTTGTAAAGGAGCGGAGAGGCAAGACCCCGTATCTAAACTGCAAAAAGAGCTTTCTTGCAGTTGCTGGCTTGATGTCATTTAGGGCCGGCTCTAAGCTATACCTATCCTTGAACTCTAGGAAGGTTACAGTCAGTTTACCTGCTAAGGGGTTTGATTGAAGCTGGGCCAATTTGAATTCCCCGTAAGAATCCCTCAGCATTTTCCTAGAGATTGAGGCACAGGCAACCTCCGGGTCATCCCAAAGATTGCCGCGTCTCAAGCTTGTTAACATATGATGGACATAGGAAAGCCAGGGTAATTTGCCCGCCCCTGGTAGGCTCAGCACCTCTCTTAATTCATCTCTGTATGCTACAAGTTCAGGGGTAACCCACAGACGTCGCCAGAATAGGAGGGGTCTAAGGTTAGATTCGTCCACTATGGGCCTTACCCCCAGGTCCAGACGTAGCGGCGTGAGTGGGGTACTCTGTGGGAGACTAAACAGTTGCCTGAGAAAGATATTTTCTGTCTGTGTGAGACTCTCAGAGCTACGGTGTCCCCACAGTTCTGCCCCATACAGTGCCCCTCCCCTAGCTTGGACCTTGTAGATTTTTATGGCTGGACTCACAGGTTTATAACTTGATTTCCGAAAAACCTTCATTAGTCCTCCAGATGATTGTGAGAGCTTAAGGGATGATTTTTTAATTTGAGCCCCCCAGTCCATAGAATCTGTAATTGTAATGCCTAGATAGTCGAAAGAGGATACTCTTTCCAGGGGTTTGCCATATAGAGATGGATTTGGTCGGGTGCTTTTCGGGGAATTGAACACCATGAATTTGGTTTTTGGAGGTTGATTTCAAGCCCTCTTTCCCTACAAAATGCGTTGAACCTATTTAATACCCTCTGTATCCCCATGGGTGATTTAGATACTAGTAGAGTATCGTCGGCAAACATCATAGCTGGAATTTTGCGTGTTCCCAGCTTAGGGATGTCCAAATCTTTCTCGCTGAGCAGATAATCTACTAACCCACTTATGTATAGGCTAAATAGGGTCGGGGCAAGTACGCATCCCTGTCGGACACCTCTGTTTATGGGAATGGGGGCCGTAAGGCATCCCTCCTTCCCATATCTGATTTGGGCGTAGTTTCCCTTGTGCAACCGCTTTATAGCTTGGCACAAGTAAGGCGGAACCCCCAACTCACGCAGGACTGCCCACAACTTCTCTCTGGGGATCAAATCAAATGCGGACTTCAGGTCTACAAATATTAGGTAGAGGCTGCCACCCTCCAGACCCACGATCTTCCAGTGTAATATTTGTAGCCTGAGGATTTAGTCCAATGTAGACAACTTTTCCCTGAACCCTGCCTGAAGGGGAGTAAGTATCTTATGCTCCTCCATCCAGCTCTGCAGCCGGAGCAACAACACGCGTGCGAAGATTTTTTGTGTGATGTCTATAAGGCTAATTGGCCTGTAATTTGTTGGCAACAGCGGTGAACCCTTTTTATAGATGGGGATTATTTCCGCTCCAGCCCAGCTAGGAGGGATCTCCATACCTTGGAGTATAGCATTGAATAGTACCCAAAGGTATGGCGTCCAGACAATCGGTTCACTACGGAGAAGGACCCCTGGGATCTTGTCCAGTCCGGGGGCTTTGCCCGGTGCTATTTTGGAAAGGGCGCAAGTTATCTCATTGAGGGATATCACAGGGGTGTCAGCCGATGTTATGGGGGTGAGCATAGATACAATCAGGGGGTCCATCCCCTCAGGACAAACATTGAGAGCTGGTTCAACCGATGTTTCCACCCTTGAGTATAGGGACTCAAAGTGGTCCCTCCATACACATGCCTCCAGATTTGGCTCTATCAGGGATTTTGCCTCACAACTGCCTGTGTTGACCACTTTCCAGAAGGTCCTCATATCCCGGGCACCCAGAGAACTTCTCAAGATGTCCCACTTGCTGCTTTCCCACCTTTTTTTTGCCTCACTAACACTGGCCTTATAGGCCACTCTAGATGTTTTGATTAAGGGACGATCATTAGCCTTGATGGAGGCAATCAGGGCTGTTTTGGCCTTACGACATTCGTCATTATACCAGGGGTGGGAAGATTTCCTATTGGGCCTGGAGTTTTTTATAGGAAAAAAGAAATCAACCGTAATAGCAAGTAGCCTAGTATGATTCTGGGTGACCATTGAGAGGTCAATACTGCCTCCATTAATGGGTACAGAATTAGTTGCGGTCAAGAACACCGGGATGAGGGCTTCATACAGGGAGCCTATTTTATCCTGTGTCTGGTTTATGTCAGCCCAGCATACTCTCCTCCTACAATTTGAAAGGGACAGCCTATCATCAGAAAGGGAATGGACACTTGTTACACTCCCAGGATTGGGCTCATGTAATTCTAGCACAAGGGCGTTATGGTCACTATCTTGTCGTGCCATAACTTTATACAGTTATACACACACCACCAATCATTAACCCATGTAGACACTCATGTAGCTACTCACAAACCCATGCTACCACTTACACCCCAACTAACAGACTGATACAAATATTCACACAGATTAGTCACTCACCCATGCATTCAGTAAGACACGTTTAATCACTCACTTATACAGTCAGTCACGCACCTACTAAATCAGCCATGTAGTCACTCATACACCCACTCATTCTTCAATACACCTTGGCGTATATATATATATATATAAAACATACTTAATTTTTTCAGAAACACACAATCACTGGATGATGTCATCAGTGATGTCATTTGAGAAGTCATCAGTGATGTCATCAGTGATGTCACTGACCATGTCTTGAGTGATGTAATATGTGACGTCATGAGCAGTGCATTGCGGGGGCACGAGTTATAGTTAGCTCAACTAACTATAACTGCCAAATTATTCTGGTTTTATACGAGTGAAATGTCGAACTAACTATAACGTCCCTGAAACCTGTGGTTTATTCAGTGAATCTATATATGGGTATAGATATATACATATAGATATATATATATATCATTCGTTTACAGATACCGCTCCTCCTCCAAGTTGCCATCCGATCCAATATGGGCAACATAGAAAGACTTCAAAATGGCATGTTTTTATTAAATTTTTCTTTTTTACAAAGTGCAGAGTACATGTGCACCTGCAAATTGACCTATGCGTTTCGGCCGAAGCCTTCAACTGGGTCATAGAGTAGGTGCATAGAGTGTCACATTTAAAGGGACAACAACCATTCTTCCCACCACCTAATTAAAATCACAGTTGTCTCTTAAAAGGGAATTAAACCATATGACCTAATGTTTTGTATGTATAATATATATAACAGTCTTTTTATCAATTCATGACATATTACCTGTTTTTGATTCTTTGGTTGTAAAGCACATTGATTAGAGCAGAGCTGACAATCGTTTAGCAGAGATATATTTGTAAAGTGCATGCATATGTCTTTTGTTTTCAGCTTTTGTATCATCGCTTCTTCTAAGACAAACTACCCAACAGCACCAAACTTGTCTTGACCACACATTTTCCCTACCAGAGAGTTCATATGTAATCAAAGTACTAATACCTTGATCACTATGCTTCTATATTGCCCACTCCTTTTGGGGGCAATTTTTTATCAGTAACTTAAGTATGTACAAATCTAATCCATTAAGGCAGAGTTATATTTTTTAACCCTAGTTTCCAATATATATCAAAAGTGCTGAGTGACATCAAAAAGGAGCGAAGACATGCATTGTTTCTTTTGAGACATTTGTAGCGGTTCAATTTCAAAGTTTGTTGTGTAAAAAATTAGTAGAAAATACAGAACTAATTCATATGTCTCTAATTATTGAAATAAGTAAATATAGAGTGCTGGAGATTTTTAAATCTAAAGTGCATCATCATTGTTTCAGTCATCTACATGTATATCTATATTGCATGAAGATGGAACTATTGCACATGTCCCTTAAAGTGCATTAGCATTGTTTCAAACATCTAAACGTATATATATATTCTATGAAGATGAAACTATTGCACTTTACTCTTAAATATGCAAATCTTGCAAAATTACAAAGCAGTACTAATCCTTACCACAGATACACATCCAGCAACAAAAACAAACCTTTCTTCAAAGAACCATGCTTATACCTATAAAAATAAAGTGCAAAGTTTTTTTTGAAAAATTGCACAACCCTCCATAAAAGCCATGTTTCTCCTTACGTGGCAACGATAATGTAATGTAAAGGTATTGATTATAAAATGCCTATGATTATAAAATTCATATGGGGTACTGGATCTAAGAAGCTGTGTACGTGGTACCCATATAATAACAGATATAAAACATCTCTTGATGTGTGTCAACATTTATATACATATGTAGCAAGTACTTAGGGGCCGATTATGATGGGGGGAGACCGCCTTCTAAAGGCTGTCAGTGGCGGTCTCCCCGCCATTGGAGACATGCTTCCCGCCCGCCATATTACAATGGCAGGCGGTGTGATGGTGGTTGGAATGTCAAACCGCCATGTATCCGATGGGCTCCTTCAGCCCGCTGGTGCGGTGGAGGGGCTTGTAGTCCCTACCATGTTGGTGGTAGGGATTACAATGTCCCTTTCCACCGGCCTTTTCATGGCGGCTAACCCATATATAATATATATATATATTTATATATATATATATATATATATATATATAGGCTTGGGGTCATGGTCCCCTTTTCTTCTTTTTTATGTTCTTTTTTTGGGCTGAAGCCGATTCCTAAGTTGGCTGCCAACACTTCCTGGTTGAAGTGTTAGCTGCTAATCATAGCTCTGCAGTTCTCTGCACGTACTCATTATTATTCGTGAATCAGTTGCAATTGCAGATATCCTAATTTGTATTTCCTTAAATTTCTCAACAACTACTGAACGGCTTTACACCAAATAAGTGAAAGCGTGATCTGTGTAACCAAATCTACATTTCTGCCAAATTTGGTGTAATTCCGTCCAGCAGTTTGGGCTGTAGCTTGTTCAAAGGTCCTATGGGAATTAACATAGAAAACGCACGTTTTTGACCCCTCCTTTTCTCAGCGCCCACTTCATGGATCACGCCGAAACTTTCCATGTGCAAGACCCACTGCCGTGTACCTCCCATTATTCAGCAGGATCTGCGTGTTTTTTGGACAAAATAAACTTTGGGTGAGGTGCCTAGACTGATTCCGGGTACCCCCGCAGGATATGTTGGCCTAAAGACCAGCTAGCTCACATTGCCACCTTAAGCCCCCTAACCCTATCAGAGGGCGAATGGCTTCTGGCAACCACTGAACATGACAACCCTGACCCCTCAGTAATCGTGGTAACAGATCTGAACATTTCACTCAGTCACTTGTGCTTACTTGTGCTCAGAGAAATATACAGAGAACACACAGTGGAACGTTTTCAATCCATTTATTGAACCAAAGTTATTCTTGTATAGAATACATGTGCTGCGATAATCAGTAGACAGAAGCAGATGAAAGTGATTACAAGCACCAAAAGAGTAAATAGCAGGTATAAATCTACCATGGTGCTAAGACAGTGTATATATGCAGGCATATAATACAAGATAGTATTCAGGTGTACTCCTACTATGCAAACCCTACTCTGTGTGTACCTAGAGGGTGTGTAGGTGTTGAAGCCAAGAATCCCGCCAAGGGATGATCCAACCCCATTAACTGGTGGGAGAGAATGTAGGAGCCTGTCTTGGTCACAAACTGGACACCCCCACAAAGAGATGTCAGACCACTGTGTAGTGAAGTATCAGCATGCAGGGACCTTCGGTGTCAGCTGAAGTGCCTCATCTGCTAATCTTTTGGTATGCTTATTATTTATAATAGAAAGCACCCTTGTGATGTATGTATAGATTAGCAATGTTATGGATATGCAGATAGCCCTCTCACCCTGTGGATGAAGATAGAACGACATTTGTACATTGTGCATATAAGGGCCTTGTACATGTTGTTCGAAGCATTGTGATAATGTTATGCAAAGCTAGATGTGTAAACAGAAGAAGTCTCAGAGAAACAAATCCAATATCGTCACACACATAAATATGTGCAAAAGGTCACAGCAGAAATATTATTGTGCCAAATTAGGACATTGTAAGAAAATCTGCAGCTTCATTACTTGAGACTAACATCGGCACATAACACCCACTTCTCATACTAAGGGTTGATATATAAAAGAGTAATGAGACAGAATATAGAAGAAAAAATTTCGACTCACCATAATATTGAGTGAAACAAATTGTGAATGAAAATATCGAGTGCAAGAATATCATTGTCAAAAATATTGATTTGAAGGTAAGTAATATTGATTTTTAAAATATAGAAGTCATTAATATAATTTGCAAAAATATAGTGGTAAAAATATTTTTTTTTATTATTATGTTTTTAGTAAGTATTTTAAATGTATATTACATAATTGTTTTGTTTAATTACTGTTTATGTTTCTAACTATATTAATTAAATTTTTAGTAGTTATGAAATTTAATTTAATAATATTTTGTGTTTTTTAGTTCTGTAGCAGGTTGTGTGTTTATAGGGGTATAGGGTGAGAAGTAATTTGAATATAATAAATTAATGATTATTTTTTAATTAATATTATTTATTTATTTGCTATTTAATTCTATATGTAAATGTTTTTTGCAGGTTGTGGTGATTAGAGGGATAAAGGTCGCAAAGTAATTTATTTTTAATTAATTAATAATTAGTTGTAAATTAATATTATTTAATTAATTGATAATTATGTTAATTGTGTAATTTTATTGTTTTTTAGGGGTGGGTTGTGGGGTTATAGGTGTAAAGGGTGACAAGTAATCTATTTTTAATTTATTAATAATTCGTTGTTAATTCATATTAATTATGTAATTAATCTTTTTTATGTGTGGGTTGTGGGGTTATAGGGGTAAAGAGTGTGAAGTAATTTATTTTTAATTTATTAATAATTTGTTGTTAATTAATATTAATTAATTAATTGATCATTAAATATGTTAATTGTGCAATTCTTTTTTTTTTAAGTGTGGGTTGTGGGGTTTATAGGCGTAAAGGGTGGGAAGTAATTTATTATTTAATAATTAATTATTAATTAATATTAACTAATTAATTGATAATTAATTTTGTTAATTGGTTAATTAAATATTTTTAGGTTTGGTTTGTGGGGTTTATAGGGGTAAAAGTTGGGTAGTAAATTATTTTATGTATTTTTTAATTACTTGTGAAATACTAATAATTATTTAATTGTAAATTAATTAATTTAATTGTCTTATTAATTGTTTTTTAGTTTCATTTTAAGTTGGGGTTGTGGGGTTTATAGAGATAAACGGTCAGAAGTTAATTAATTTTAATGAATTTATATTTAGTATTTCATAAACAATATTTGTTTATTTGATAAATAATTATGTTAATTGTGCAATTCATTTTTATTTAATTTAGATGTGGGTTGTGGGCTTTGTAGGGGTATGAGGTGGAAAGTAAATTAATTTTACATTTTTAATATAAAATATATTTGTATACATATATTTAAATTTATTTACTTTTTTAAAATTATTTTCATTTTGTTTAAGATATTTTACTTGTTTTTAATGTTGCAATGACTGGAGTGGGAGTAGTAAATGTTACCCCTCTACAATCCAACACTTTCCCTACTGTTGCGGTGATTGGAGTGGGAATAGTAAATTTTACCCCTCCGCAATCCAACACTTTCCCTACTGTTGCACTGACTGGAGTGGGAATAGTACATTTTACCCCTCTGCAAACCAACACTTTCCTTACTGTTGCACTGACTGGAGCGGGAATAGTACATTTTACCCCCGCCATTGAAGAAAGGGGTGGCGGGGAAAACCTTGCACCCTGTGGCAGGCACCCCAAGGTGCCTGACACACTGTGAATGGTTGGAAAGGGGGGTCCCTCGGGTACCCCCAGGGACCCCATTCAGAGGGCCCCGGGTGAAGGGGGGGCCTGCTACGGGCCCCCAAAGACAGATTCCGGCAGCCGATTTGTTCCGGAGAAACCGAATCGGAACGGCTGTCCGAATCGGTCATCGTACTCGCTTGCTCGGAAAACGAGCCCATAGAGCTGTACAATTCAGCTCCGAAAGACACGACCTGTTTGAATGCCTTTCGGAACCGATTCGGACAGCCCTACCAGTTTACATGCATCGTAATCGGTCGTTGGGAACTGTGTACGATTCGGTCAGGAACAAGGGTTCCAAATCGGATTCGGCAAACCTGAATCCTATTCGGAGCTCTTCCGAACGGCATCGGAATCGACCCTTTAGTGTAGTTAGAGTAGTAAATCTTATTTTTGTGTAATGTAAAGAATTTTTTTATTGTTGTGTTGTGTTAGTTGGGAGTACTTATTTGTATATTTATTGAGTATAAAAATGTTTTTTTTTAAATGTAGTGGGAAATTTATATGTATTTATTTTAATGTTTAATAATTTATGTTATGTGGTTGCAATTTATATAATTATGTGTTTGATCTATTATAATAATAATATTTACAAATTTCAATATTTTTTGTTTGTAAATTATTTATAATTAAATTGTAAAAAATATGTGTACTTTTTACTTTAAATTAAATTGGTTTTCTTTTTTAATATTTTATGTTTTTGCTATATTTAAATATGTTGACCAGGAGATAATCACCCATCATAGTGTAAGTCTCCACTTTCCCCTTTTAATAATACCAGCTACAGAATTTAATAAAACTTAGACTCCACGTAGCCAGGTATTTTTTAACAATACGCACTTGTTTTGACCCTCCCACTTCCATTCCCTCATAGCCTACAACCTAAAAAGTGATCCCACGGCTCGGTCGGTTGTAGCATGCCCCGTCCCGCAGCGGGAAGAACCCGATGATGAAGCATGCCACCTTGGGTCACTTTGGTGGGTGAGTTCTATTTTAAGAAAACTCACTGTTTTTCCTAAATCATTATCTATTCCCGATAGGCCAGTAAGGGGTCGATTCCGATCTCGGTCGGTAGGGCTCCGAATCGGATTCGGCTTTACCGGATCCGAGTCGGAGGCTTTGTTTCCGACCGATTCGTACAGTCGTCCGAGCGAGCAAGTACGATGCGAGTGAACGCGAAATCGCCGACCGACTCGTTTCCGTGTCCGACCCGCTTTGTCCGACTCGTTCGCACTCGATTCGTGGCGCGCAATGGAGACGTTTTACGACCGAGCCAGTACGATGGACGCGTCGGACATCCGGATCGAGTCGGAGCGTCCGGCTCGAAAAAGCTCCCAGAGCCGGACTTGGGGGGTCTGTGCCGGACCCCCCTGCACCCGTAGCCGTACGAGTCGAGCACAGGGGGGACCGCCTATACATGCGTGTACGGTGCGGATGACACCAACGCGTACCCACTACAGGGGGCCCCCTTGTTCGCGACGTACCCATTGAGTCACTGGGAGCCCATGTACGCGGCGCACGACCGGCTCCCATTGACTTCAATGGGAGTCCGACCGAATCGAGTCCAGCAGCATGCGGCCGCATCGTACTCGCTCGGTTGGACTGCAGGAGTCCGGCTCGGTCGGAAATCTCTCCGGATCCGGCTCGGTCGGAGAGTTTTCCGACCCAGATCGGAATTGGCCCCTTAGTCTAATAGCTAGTGGACTATTTTGGTTATTTATTTAAATATGTATACATATATTTTTGATAATATTATGTTATTTATAATTTTTTAAATAATATTATTATTTAAAATATTAGTTTATTTATATTTTTATATGTATGTTCATATATATATGTATATATATCTTTACATTTTTAAAAGTAAGTTTATTTGTGATACTTGTTAAAATATACATTTAAATATATTTTATTTTTATAAATTAATGTTTGTATTTAATATATGTTTATTGTAATATTTTAAATTATATATATTTAAAAAACGCTATTTAATACAACTATATTATTGCAAATAATGTTTTTTCGCTATTTTTGTACTTACATTCTTAAGTATAGGCAGTCGATATTTTTGTATTCTATATTTTTTCCTCTATATTTTTTTCCTTGATATTTTTTTCCTCGATATTCTGTCAGTGAACCAGCTTTATCTAAAAGCCAACAGGCCATAAAAAATGCAAACTAAAAAGGTCTAAAACCACTTTTAAAATCTTCTAAAAGCAAGCTTCCCTTTAAAATATTCATAAAAAGCCCTTAAAAAGTCATTATACTGTTTGAAATCCCAAGCACTCAGAAAGCCATGGTGCCTAGAAAAAGTAAAGCAAAAACTGTTTTGATTTGTTTTATTTGTTTTTTAAAAACAGGCCAAATCATTCCCATCACACTAAAAAAGCTAATTGTTTATGTGTTCTGAGTGGTAGATGCAACATTGCTGTTGCCCACAACCTCAGACAACGTTCCCAGAGGCGCACCTCAAAGCAGGTTTATGGAGCAAAGGTGATTCCATCCAGTTCCCACAGCAGCTGCCGAGGGAGGAACTACATCCTGTAAGCGTATCGTAGAGCTGGTATCCAGTTCACTAGGAGCCACATCATCCCAGGATGGCTCAAAGAATGCATTCATCAGCAATAGAATACGCTGGGGAGAACAATACCCATGGACCTTTAAGGGGTCCATCAGTACTTCAATGTTTAGTGGCGCAACTAATTGTGATCCGAGGCATAAATTCAATACACAACAGGCTTGAAGGGCAAGAACCAGTGCTCATTTAGTTCTCAAAGCTGATGCGTGCCAAAGCAGTGTATCTTGTGCTTACGACATCGCAGCACAGCCAGTGCTGTCTCCATTCCGGGTTGAACTGAGATGTCAATTGCGGAGCAGAAAAATTAAAATCAGAATTCCTGCCACGAGTAGCAGGACAAGCAGGAGACCTCCAAAAACGCTTCCCAACATGTATGAAAGATGGTATAACTCTGAAAATCGTCTTAAAGGTGCTAACCAGTCCAGAGCCAATATATTTAAAAAAGTGCGCTATTCCCTTCATCTCAGACATATTAAAGATACGGTATGACCAGCTCCCCAAAATGCAGTGGGAAGTTAATATGGAGTAGCATCTGTGTCTCAGACGAGGACCTTGCAATCTGGAGATTTAGGGGCATATGCATCAACATGTTTTTAAGAAATCGCTATTTGGTAAGCGCAAAATGCAATGCAACAAAACATGCAAGAAATAGGGATTCCCTAATTGCGATTTCTTAAGAACCGCAAACACAATTAGGGAATCGATATTTGCAATAGCGACTCCATTATTTCCTAGGGGCCTCAAGGCCCATAGGTGAGAATGGTTTTGCATTACCTAAATTGCGATTACCTAATTGGTAATCCCAAATTAGATAATGCAAAGGCAAGGGTGCCCACGGGCATAAGGCCCCCTGAGGCGCCCCTAAATAAAAAGGTGCACATGTAAGGCACACCCATGCCCAAAGGGCATGTGTGCGCCACATGACACTTTGAAAAATGCAGTTTTGTGCATTTTTCAAAGTATGCATATGGTTAACATCAACTTGAAGTTGATGTTAATTAGCGTTTCCTAAATGCATAGTTCGCATTTAGGAAAGGCTTCTTGCATGTGCATTAGGTAATCGCAAATTGCGATTCCCTATTTGCATTTGAAATTTAGGGAATCGCAAAAAATTGTGATTACCTAAATTGCGAATAAACAAAACTTTCATGCATTAGAAAAGGCCATTTCGCGATTGCAAACGGACGATTTTTGCGAATCGCACTGTTTGCGAACGCAAAATACCTTGATGCATGTGCCCGGAAACGTCTCTCTGGCTGATGTTAAGGCCACATCTTTTTGAAAAAGCATGGCTTTCAGTTTGTTCAGAGAATCACAGTATGTTGGAAACATTTATCGAAGGCCATAGCGCTGTGTCCCTAACTGTGCTGGCAGGTGGAAACAGTACTTGTGTGCAACAAGTGACTATGGAATTAACCATTACAAGATAAGCAATGCCTGGTTCCATTCCACAGCAACCTTGACCATTCAGCATCAAATATCTCCCATTCTAGAGCAGCTTGAAAACTGGATGAATCATGGCAGGTGGAGAACCCTTCAGATGACAGGACAAGATTGTAACTGAAGCATTGCATGCCTCATGAAGTGAAAAGTCCTTACAGACTAAGGACCAGCTTAAAGCATCCTCACAGTCGGAACCACTAAGGAAACTGTCCGCGTGCCCATTCCTGCATCTAAACCTGACTGGTAATTCCCAGTATTCATGTACATAACCTTCCCCTAGTGCCTCATAACTACCGACTTGGTGGTATTGTAGACAGTATTGGAATTGGAAAGTCGTTATCGGTAGGGTGATGTAACCATGGATTATCCAGTCTGTGGATGGTGTCTCAGCCACGCTGAAAGATAATTGGTCTAATTTTTCAATGTCCGAAATGGTATATTTCACATCTCTTCATGCCATTAATATCTGTCTTTACATTAGCTCATATGTAGAAAACAGACTCGTGCTGTTGATATAACGCCACGGTACGTGACCAGAACGTAATGTTTGAAGCGTCCAGCTTAATAATACAATGGACCGTAGTTGAGATTGCCTGTGTTGTAAAATAGACATATCCTGTTAAATTATGTCAATTGGAGAAGATACTATGTTGCCCAGTGAATATATTCTGGATGTTAACTAAGCCTGGGTGGAGTTCATGTTGCCCGACTATGCAGAACTCTGCAACGTGGTAAAAAAAACTCCACTGCGCTATGCAGAGTTCCGCAAGTGGGCGGAGTTGCTTGTCCGGCCTGTTCGCGTGACATTTCTGCCGTACGTCAATGCAGATTGCGTGTTCGGGTGGAAATATCGCACGCACTGCACCATGCGGTCGTGCACGGGTGCGGCCATCTTGTTTCTTACTCTGTTTATGGTGCTGGGGCCTACTTTTTGAATCCTCCCTAAATCTTTTCAATCCTTTTTTCCCAAAACTTTTTTGCTGATCTTTTTTATGTATTATCTTACCCTCTGTCTTTCTAAGTGTGTATTTCGAGTTTTTTTCTATTGTTTTTGCATTAGTTTTGTACTTTTTTTACCTTTTAGCTTTAATACTAACTTATTACCGTCCTTCCTTATTTTTCCCATTTCTTCTTTTTCTCTCTTTCCCCCAGTGCCATGGCACATAAGGACGCATCAAGGCACACAAGTAGCAGCCGTCTTCCTTGCGGAAGGTGGCGCCAGGCAGGCGTGCAGCCCCGTGCCCTGTTTTCTGAGGTGGAGTTGGATTTTTATATCCAGCGCCACTTCCCCTCCACCCTGCCAGCAGACGGCAGACCTGGGTCCAGGTACGGGATGCAGGAGTGGCAGCAGCGAGGGTGCTATCTAACCTAGTTATCGTACTTGTTCAAGCTTGCTTGGGCTGATGATTAGTGATGATTATGTAAGAAGTTCTGTAATTAGTTATTTGTAATTGTAACTGCATGGTCCATGTATGCCACACGGACGGTGCAGGGATATTTGTGAACAACATCCATTTTTAAATGGAAGCTTGTGCTACAGGCCTTTTCCGCCCACCGCACAAGCTTCTATTGACAAATGGAGGTTTGCGATGGCCCTATGGCCTATGGGCTATCGCATCGTAATAGTGCGGTCGGGACCACAATGCCGTCCGCCCAACATTGTTGTAATAAGGCCCTTAGTGAATTGCCCTGTCAAAGGGAGTTGAGAGATTGCAAATGCGATTTGAGACAAAGCAAACATAATTTGTTGCAATTTATTAGTAGTTCCAAAATTTAGTTTACTAAATTTGGAATACGGCTAGGTAGGTAGGGTTTGGAAATGTTGAATAGGATAGGACGATCTGCGATATACTACTACTAGTCGATCTGATTTAGAAAAGTTCAATGTTATTGCGATTGCCTTTTCCTGTCAAAAAATATTTTGGGAAGATTATTTATTTACCTCCAATCTTTTTTTGTCTTTATGTCTTACATAAGCATCCAGGGGCAAGAAGAGGGCTGAGGTGGGTGAGGGAGCTGGAGGTGCCTCCCAGAGTTCCTCAGCTGATGGCTCTGCTGGCCCCAGTAAGTCCTCCTGGTATTAACATTAATATATTTATTCCCCTAACTTTTACCACTTCTTTTTTAATTATGTCTACCCGTTTTCTATATTTTTTACAAATCCTCTTCGATCTATCCGTTTTTAAATTGTTGCTATCCCTGCATTAACCTATTAACTTATTTTCTATATTTCAAGTTTCTGTACTTTACTTCAAACAGCCTCTAGTAGTTACTACTCTGTCTGTAGCTTCCTTTGTTCTGCTTTGTCAGTCAGCTTTCCCTCTCCCCTTATATGGTGTGGACTGCCAAGTGGTGGTACTCTAAGACTCAGAGAACCCATTGGTCACATACTATTACTACTTTGCCATGCAGATTGCATGCCCATTGCCCAAGTAAGGTATTCTATGCATGGTTCTTGAGATGAGAAGGCTCAATCACTAAAACAAGAGAGTGGCCATGGTCACATTGGACACCCCAACGTTGTGTCTTCTTAGCTAGGAATAGTATTATTAGCATCACTTGGTGAACTGATGACCGTGCACCATGGCTGCGAGGAAGTACGAGGAGGACGGCCCCATTGCATTTGCCAACCAAGGCAATATGCTATTTTTTTCTCAAAACATCAAATTCATCAATAGTTCCAGCCACTCCTTAACAGTATTGAGGATTTTTTTAAATTGCCACCAACAAAATGCCAACCTGATATTTTTGATAGAAGATACTGTCTGTAATGTATCCAAATTGTAGAGACTGATGTGTGCGGTGTATTTTGCTATGAAAAAATTAATAGGGGGAGGCATATCTGGCATCTAAGACATGTGTAATCTTTTTTTTCTAGCTGCACCGACGACCAGTGCCGGGGCCAGCAGTGACGGCGCCAGCCGGTCTGCAGATGCAGCAGCGGAAGGGGGTGAGCCAGCAGCAGTGACGGGCGGTGTTAAGTCATATTGCTTGCTTACTGACAATTAATTATATACTAACTGTAAGGGTGTAGTGTTGTCTTGTGAACAACAGGTGAACACAGTGACAGCAGGGGTTGAGCTGAGTAACTAATGGCGGCTCCTATCTTCAACTAAGCAGAGAAAGTTTCATGAACAAGAAGACCTATAACTATGGGTTGAAGGAAAGGGGAAATGAGGATGGAAGGAGAAAGGATGGGTGAAATGTAATATATATAACTGAAAGAGAAGGATGCATGGTGAAAGCGGATGCATATACTATAGGTGGCTGATAGCTAGGATGCATGGGTGGGTGAAGGAGGGATGAAAGGTATTTGGGTGGGAAGCCTACCTGGGTGGGTGAAAGTGTATGTGTGAAAGGATGCCTGGGTGGGTGTTTGGAATCCTGTGTTGGCTTCTTTTTATTGAAACTTAAGGACGCATGGGTGGGTAAATGACAAATGTATGTTGCTGAAAAGTTTGATGAGAGTGAGACAGAGATCCATGTTTGGATGGATGGCTATATGGATGGAGGGTTTCAATGGTGAAGAATGTAAATCATAAATGGTGATGAGTAGCAAAGCCAAGGGTGAAGAATAAAAAATAAAATACTAGAAGAACAATGCAATGATGAATGGAAAAATCATTGAGAAGGAGAATAAACAAGGGACTTGGGTGCTCCTCTGTAGTGGTGTTCTTCTCACCTTTACTTGCTTGGAATGGTTTTTTTGAGGTTTTATTGATTCAAAGGCTTGAGGTGGTACTTGACTCCACCCTGGACTCACAGTAGTTTTCAAAGCGATACCAAAGGGGATGATGGACGGAGCGTTTGAGCAAATCAAACACTCACATCCAGTCAACTGATCTGGGTTTAATACATCATCATTCTTTAGCTCACTCCACCACCCCAGTTCAGACATGGCCATATGCAAATCAGTCTGACCCTGTGCCTCATGGGAACAGTCCAGCCCGAACTGCCAAGCCATGTCTTCCCTGGACTGGAAACAAGCATCCTGGGACCGGTTTCTGGCTATTCAGCAGTCATCAGCCAGGCTAGCCTGAATCCAGTGGCAAAGTGAGCAAGGGACCCACGTCTGGGCATACCCTGCCAACTTAGGGCGAACAAAGCGATACCAAAGGGGATGATGGACGGAGCGTTTGAGCAAATCAAACACTCACCCCCAGTCAACTGATCTGGGTTTAATACATCATCATTCTTTAGCTCACTCCACCACCCCAGTTCAGACATGGCCATATGCAAATCAGTCTGACCCTGTGCCTCATGGGAACAGTCCAGCCCGAACTGCCAAGCCATGTCTTCCCTGGACCGGAAACAAGCATCCTGGAACCGGTTTCTGGCTATTCAGCCATCATCAGCCAGGCTAGCTTGAATCCAGTGGCAAAGTATCGCTTTGTTCACCCTAAGTTGGCAGGGTATGCCCAGACGTGGGTCCCTTGCTCACTTTGCCACTGGATTCAGGATAGCCTGGCTGATGAGGGTTATGAACCCGAAACCGGTCCCAGGATGCTCGTTTCCGGTGCAGGGAAGACATGGCTTGGCAGTTCGGGCTGGACTGTTCCCATGAGGCACAGGGTCAGACTGATTTGCATATGGCCATGTCTGAACTGGGGTGGTGGAGTGAGCTAAAGAATGATGTTGGATTAAACCCAGATCAGTTGACTGGGGGTGAGTGTTTGATTTACTCAAGCGCTCCGTCCATCATCCCCTTTGGTATCACAGTAGTTTTCAAGCACAACATATTATGTATCCTTCCTACCCACCCATCATCAATCACCTCCCTCCCTCCCTACCCATGGCATTTTTGGTATTTTGCTAAGAGCATTGTTTACAATTTATCTTTTTTCTTTCTTGTTATATAGCTACTCCTGCTATTCCGAAAGTACAACCTAACAGGCAGAAGATTGCAGCCCAGACTCGGCAGCGGAAACTGGAGGCCATCAGGGGCAAATACCGGTGGCTGGTGGCCTTGAGGGACGAGCAGGCAGAAGCTTCTGCAGATGCCCCGGTCCTAGCCAAGCCCCAACAACAACACACCGTTGCCGCAGTCCAATGCTAGGCATCCGCCGACATCCCACCATCACTGCTGCTCCCCCTTATTTCTACTGATTTGAGCGCCGCATCATGCTGAGGCAGGCGAATATTGAAGCCAGGCAGGAACGGATGGACAGGCACCTGAAGAATCTCCTAGCCTGCCGTTAGTGCCCTCTTCAGCCCCTTTTTTAATCTTTTTTTGGGTGGGTGAGACTTGTTGTGGGGAGAAGTGGGAATGTGGGAGCTGGGGCATTGTTGTTTTTTTTTATTTATGGACAATTTCATTATTGAACTCTTGGACATTACTTGGACATTGGTTGGGGTTAGGGAGGGGGGCATTTGTGGGTTTGGTAGTTTAGATTAGTTCAGGGAATAAAGTTTTCATAGTTTTAGATTATGAATGATTTAAAAAACAAATTGTGGGTTTATTGTTTTACTTCGCAATGCTGCCTTTGCCGCATCCAGTTTTTAAAATCTGCTGATAGTGTAAACAACAAAATAGTTATGCGGTACCCTCCCTGGTCCTACTACTCTCTCCTCCTAGTCTCTGCAGTCTACTCTGCTACTATATATTATTAATCCCTACGGACTCGGAGGGGGTGGGGGGTGAATTTCCATTCTATTGAATGATTGCCATTCCCCAATGAATCAATCAACCACAGTTCACTTCTCTTACCTTATTAGATGAATCGAGGGCTGCATAGTTTTCCAAGGTGCCACGATGGTGGTAGTAGTAGCAGCATGCATTGCTAGTGTTTTAACAGTGAAGGCAAAGTCATCAGAACTGAAGCAAGGTCCCACTCTCTCCGAGTCCTATGTGAACTCGAACTATAGGATTAGGAAACTATTCATCGCAGGTAAGTTAACAAATTGAAATAAAAACTAGGTTAATGTCGTTATTATATGCAAGCTTCAGAAAAAAATGACAGTCACCAGAGACTAGACTACTAGAACAGACTCAGACACAAGAAGAGAGACAATAGAAATATGATAAGCAGTGAAAAATGTAATGAATCAGAACAATGTTGAGTTAGGTAAAGTTACAAAATGAAGTCGACTCGAGCTACTATGAAGTGGACAAGCTTAACCTTAGACGCAAATAATACCTTGCCTGAATAATGATGCTGGCAATGAGACGTTCCTCTGAAAAAAAATATCATACACTGTGCAGGGGTGGCTAATATAATATATTGCCAGTGTGGGCTATATGAGCTGGAGAATAAGATCCTCCTCACCCTGCACTGAGTTGGTGTTGCTTTCACCGCATCTGCCCCGCCAAGTGTGTGATCAACTAATGCTGTAAATTGTTAAGTCAC
Source organism: Calotriton arnoldi (assembly GCA_963921515.1). NCBI lineage: Eukaryota > Metazoa > Chordata > Amphibia > Caudata > Salamandridae > Calotriton > Calotriton arnoldi. Next base: position 26,752 of record CAWUFW010016423.1, read on the forward strand.
ACCTCATTAAATCACATAGCACAGGGGAAGAGGGTTTGGGGTGTGTTGAATAGATGGGAAGGAGGAATTGGGGAAAGGTTGGGCAAAGACAAACACTACACAAGGGCAACATTCATCTTGGCAATGAGCAGCTGACCATCATAAATCTGTTATTGGAGGAAAAGGAAATGAAGGAACAAATGAGTACAAGTAAACCAAACCAAATTGTCTATCTGCCCCCAAAGAGACCAAGTTACATTATTATGATCTGTCTTACTGAGCTTTGAAAAATATTGAATATATTACAAATGAAACTTTCTGTAGGATTCAAGTAAACAACACAAACACACGCAGTTCAAATGATTACTAAAAGAAAAAATTATACTGTATTGCCAAACTGGGACTGGGAGTTGCATCTGCATTGATTCCTCTTGTACGGTCTGTCAATCTTGGGTGCCTGGCAGATGTGGTCCAGTAAGGTAAATGTTGGTTTTACAGTTTGGCACCGGATAAGAGGGCCTGTAGATTGGAAAACAAAAATGATATTGAAGAATCAAGGACTAGGAGAAAGAAAGAAGTTAAACTAAGGACTAGGAGTGTACCGTGAAGGCTCAGAGGAAGCGCAAGAGGAGAAAAGAATAGTCCTTTCATTTTTTGCATTAATTCATTTTCAACAAATTGGTGAGGCCAATTTTACAACTACCAAAAATCCCACAAAAAATGGCTGCATGTAATGTAACTATCGGTATCAGGCTGATCAAACTGTATTGATCATCATTTCATCATCACATAATATATAACCAAATATATAGCCTAACAGCAGCACATGTATAATGTGATTTTTTATCATTCATGACTAAATGTCTGTCTCCAGTTACCTTCAGCAACAGGCCCCCTACCCAACCACCACTTTGCTTCAAATTTGATTCAGACAGCACTGTACAGCACACACACACACCCAGCAACATAGCATTGTCCCAATCAAATAAAAAATCTAGGCACCACTGTCAGTCACACCTCTCACCACCACCACTACACAGACTTGTGTAGGTCTGGTATGTTGTTTACCTTTAGGCCACTTCAAAGTCATAATCAATCATCCAAATCGGTTGGTTTCAGTGATTTTGAAAATGTTCATCTTCTTCTGGTGGCAGTTATTGAAGTAGTCATGCTCTCGCCCACACCCTGAGTCATTCCATCATCTCTGATCCTCCTGAGTCTGACTCCAAGTATGGTGTCCAACTCCGTACCAACAGTGTCCAGAGTCCCGACTCAAAAATGCAATAGATCGCCCTGTAGTAGTGCAATTTTGTTATTGAACAACAAGAAGGGAAAGATTGAGCCACTTTTTGTGTAGACCAGATATGTGTTTGCATACATTGCATTATCTATGGGACTGGTCGGGTCGGAGTCTTTGAGGAGTATAAAGCATAAGAAAATAAAAACCAAGCAGTGTGGACTGTGTGGAGTGGACCCAGTGAAGGAATCTCGCGATCATATCTCTCAAAGGGGAAGGAAAAAAAATAACCTTCAGGGACAAATTATTGATCAGCCATCGTTACTTGGGCCACCAACAATGTGAATCTCAAATCTCAATCATCACTAACACATTAAGCGTAACAAACAAACACCCAGTCTCACACTGCCTGCCACCACTTGAATCATCTCTTCTCAATCTCACCACACATGATGATGACATATCATCATAACAAGGTCACATCCAACAAACACTCAGCGTGCAATGCATGCCAGCATTTACCTGTTCTTCCTGTGTGCTCACCGTGATCGATTGGTAGTACATTACAGAATGCAGATCCTCCATTTGTTCACAAAGCAGAGAATTGATAGTGTAAATTGATTTATAATAATGTCACATGTGGGGCAGTCCCTCCAGGGTAGGAAAGCATAGATAGTCAGGGTCACGGGCCAGGGTTGGAGGCGGGCACACATTTGTTTGTATTCTCCACCCAATGTCTTGCTTGAGGGAAATGACTTTGGAGGGTGAGTTGAGACTTTTTCACTACACACATTTGCGAGTCCGACCCCAATCCGGCAATAAAATGTATCTAAGAGTAAGACGGTGGGGATGGATTGGTCAGCTAGATACACACAAATAATAAAGTAAATAATGTTCCCTAGCTATATATATATTTTTGGGGGGGGTCGTCAAAGAAAGAAAGTCTTGTAGTCAGGGAAGTAGAGTTCGTCCACATACTCTGGTGGTTCGCTCAGAAGTAGGTCATCTAAAACACTACTTCCATGACCTGAGCCTCCGTCATCTTCCTCCTGCGGTACTTCAAGTATGGTATAATCCGGTGGTATAAAGTACTGATTCATTTTGATCATGGTTAATCTCTCCATGTTTTGGGGTAAAAGACTGGTCCTTCTCACTATGACAACAGCACCAGCAGCACTGGAAGCACACTCAGAGGAGACATTGGCACAGGACAAGCCATATAGTTTATTGACAGACTGCTGAGAATTATTAGCTATTAGTACCTCTTCCCATACCAATACAATACTGGGCTTTGATCAAGGTAGATCTCTGTTGCATCATCCAGATAGGTCTGGACCATTCACTCAATGTTCATTGCTGGTGTTCCCCTTTAATCAACCTCTTTTGCCTTCGCCTCGGCACTGGACTTAAGCCCTGCCAGTAGAAACCACTCCGTTGCAGATTTGGGGGCTGATGCTCCTGGTCTTGGTGTTGTTGATGGTGTTCTTGTTGTTGGTTTTGGCTACTTGGCTCAAACAGCAATGCCCTCAGGCTCTGAACTTGAAGGCTGCCCCACAAGACTTGTACCCTGGCCCAGTGGGATTCTAATTCCCTGATGTTCTTTTTCAGGCTCACTGATTGCTCAGCTTTCCATTTTTTGTATTTTCTAACATCCCCGCCTGAAAAAGGAATAAAAGTGGACACTAATGGTTTGTGCCGTGGATCAAGAATTGTGGCAAAAATATAATGTTTAGAGGACACAATGTCTCTTTGCTCCCTTGCATTAGCAGACAAGCGAAGGACTAAGTCATACTCATCTTTTTTTTCCTCCACACCTGCGTACATTGCAGACACCACCTTTAGCTGTTCCTGTGGCATATGCAACAATGTGATAGCTTGGCCCATGGTACTGTCCTCTTTGCTGACTTCCCGTGTGAACACCTCAAAAGGAAGCAGCATTTCGGTAAGGCATTTAACTAGGCCCCTTTGTTCCATCTCAATGATCATGCCTTTTACAGTTGCAGCTCCTCTTTGCATAACATATTCATTGATAGGTCTGTATTGCTCAAACAGGCGTTCAAGCATGTAATAAGTGGAGTGCCTGCGTATTGGCACCTCCTGTATAAGTGCTTTAAAAGGCATTCTATTATCAAGCTGAATGACCCTCAGCTGTTTCCAGGCTTTAAATGAATGGCTGAAATGAGTGCAGATTCTTCTGCAGGTGAATAGTAAGTTGCTTACTTGGTCTTCTTTTTTGAGAATGTCACATACAATGATGTTGATGCAGTGTGCCAAACACAGGACCCTGAAATAACCACCATCAGCCAAGGCCTTAACTATATTAATGCCATTGTCTGTGGCAACAAAGCCATTCAAAGACTTTGTTGTTAAAGTCTTCCAAAATGTTTGCAGCTGTATGGGATTTCTCCATTGCGAACATCGTTACTGTCGCATGCTTCCGGGCAGCATTAAAAATCTCAGCAGCGTCAACACCTACAGATATTTTGTCTCTAGCCCCCACAAAAGAAGAGATCCAGTGTGCAGTGATGCACATGTAATCAGTCACTTGGCAACTGGTCCACATGTCTTTTGTCAGGTGGATACTGTGGACAGCACTCTGCTGCATAGCTTGCCCAAGCAATTCAAGCACATCGTGATGTAGCACTGGAACAGCAACTCTGGCAAAATAGGACCGGCTAGGAACCTTTCATTTCGGGCAGATGGCTACCACAAATTCAAGAAACCCTCCCCGTTTACAAAAGAAAAAGGAAGGAGGTCCAGTGCTAACATTTTAGCCAGCTTCACGTTGTATAAACGTGCCGTTGGGTGGTTGCGTTCATACTGCCTATCTGGCCTAAACATTGCAAGAATAGTAGCCTGAATTTTTTTCTTTCCTCATGCCACTGATGCAGGTGACTTCTTGAGAGCAGGCGGTGATAGGCTCAATGTGCTTTTGCAGAGGGGCAGTCACTGTCGTCTGTTGCCTTGGTGTCTCGACCTGAGTCTTGTGCCATTGCGATGTTTCTGATGTGGGCGATACCACTTCTGGGAAGAGGGCTGCTTTGCATGATGAAGATGTCTTCCTCTTCTTCACGTTCCACTGTGATCAGATCAGATTTGGATTCCCTGCTCAGCCAACTTTCACCCCCTTAACCAACAACACTTGCAGTTTTTTGGGCGCTAAGGTGTGCCTCCCAACGGATTGTCGTTCATTCTCAAATGGGATGTTTGGCCCCCAGTACCATAGTTTGTACCAAGCTTACCCCGACTAACACTTGCTCTGCAAAGGGAGCATATGCAATGTTTGCCTCCTTCTGGCTAACCGAAAAGAAATCCCAAACTGGGGAGCTCAACTTTCTGATGCTGTTGCCACTGCCAATGTCTGATGAACTGGCAGTAGGTGGGCGTTTTGACGTTTGAGTCTCTGCAGTACCTACTTCTACTGAGGTGGTTGTGGATGTACGTCGCTGCCGGGACTTTTCAAATATGGCAGCTGGTGGTGGTTGGCTCTGTGGTGCCACTGTCACATCCTCCCTGGGAAGTAGGGATGGGGTAACGTCGGTCTACACTGCGGCTGGGCTTACATCCATGATGATTGGCTCGTCGTCATCCTCCTCTTCTACATCTGTCTCCATAACTCTAAGGCTTTCTGGAACCTTACTTTTCCCTAGCCTCGTCTGAGTCATCTCGTGGCGTGTCTCACTCTCAGACTGAGGCAGGATCCAAGTTGCATCTAGATCATCAGAAAGGGGGCTTGAAGAAGAAGATAATGCACCACTAACCCTCCTTTTTCTAGCTGGAGATATGGAAGACAATGGATCTTCTGGAGCAGATTGCTCTACTTCCTAAGCATGAAGCTCAATCTCTTGAACTGCTCCTACCTCGGGAGGAACTACTATTGGTGGTTATGGCTGTTGTTCTCGTTGTTGTTCACTTCTCTGAGTTTCCTGCAAAGATTGGGTACTACTTTGTGATAGAGATAAGTCAATGTCAGCAACACTGCTCATCAGCGTTGCCGTAATTAGACTGGCTGCCTCTATGACAGACATGGGCTTGGGCCTAGATTGGGGTGGGTCCACTGATTTGGGGGTGCTGCTCCCAGCCTGCTCCCCAGAGGCCGGTGTGGCAGGCACAGTTTTTTGTTTTTCAAAACACATCTGGGGCGACATACCAGTGGTGGAGGTGGTGAGCTCCTTCTTCTTCTCACTGGCCACTTTCTTGGTAGCAGTTTTAGCACCTTTCATTGGGGCCATCTTGAAGCTGTCAGTTAGCAGTGGCACTTAGCTTCACAAGTTGAAGAGATGTATGATGTGTGGGTCACACACGTGTCATGCTCACGCTGTGCACAGGCCTTCTTTTTGGCAGTACTGTGGGTGATGTTTTGTTGTCTCTTGTTGTTGTTGTCTTCTCTTCTTGCCATACACCTAAAAGAAAAGAAGCAAGAAGGACATCAATGAAATGTGGCATTGTTGCTGTTCAATTAGAAACACAAACAAAAAAATATCATTTAGTGTGAGTGCTGCTGTTACTCTCTTAATTAACAATACAGTGTAAATATCTAATCATTCTTAAAACGGAAAACCACACCAACATATACTTTCATGGTGACTGACCACTCGGGAAGAATAAGAGAGAGCAAAAACAACAACAACAACATACAGAAGAAACGGTCTGCTTTATGTGCGGCATTTGACGTCACGTCACTCACAACGTGTGTTGCGGCACTGTGGGAAGTGCACCTGACAAATGACAATGGAAGGAATAATCCCTACACAATGAATGCTGTTGTGCACCTATAGCAAAAAGAACAATTTATGAACAGAATGCAGAACAATGTCATACATTCACCCCAGTACAGAGATCTGGGCCTAAATCCATCGTTTTGTTTGCTCACCATGCCATTCCAGTTTGGACCCAGCCATATGCAAATCAGTCTTGACCCTGCACCCAAAGGGAACAGTCCAGCCCGTACTGCCAGGCTAGGTCCTCCCTGGACTGGAAACAAGCATCCTGAAAATTGAAAAAAGAATTGACCAATTACTTACAAAAATTAAAAAATTAAAATAATTAAACATAAGTGAAGTTATCCTCAAAGATACAATAAGTTACTATTAAACTGCTATCTCATTGTTCAACAATCCATGCAGCCTTTGGCAAAAAGGGCTGTATTTGGTTGGACGCACAAAATGGCTGCCAACCAGTGCCACATTGTCATCAACAACACTGAACAGGAAGGCATTCATTGGGAACAAGGAGAAGACATGCAAGCCTATAGGGAAGGCACACTGGCTGGATCCACAAAATGGCTGCCAACCACATGGTCATAACAAGAGGCAGGAGGCCTAGAACAAAGAACGCATGCAGGCCTATGGCAAAAGCACACTGACTGCCTACACAAAATGGCTGCTAGCCACATGGTCACAACAAGAAGCTGGAGGCCTAGAACAAAGAACGCATGAAGGCCTATTGAAAAAGCACACTAGCTGCCTCCACAAAATGGCCACCAGCCACATGGTGACAACAAGAAGCTGAAGGCCTAGACAAAGAAGGCATGCAGGCCTATGGCAAAAGCACACTGGCTGCATACACAAAATGGCCGCTAGCCACATGGTCACTCTCAAGCCACAACAACAAGAGGCCTGTAAAACAAACAGCACATGCAGGCCTAGGCCGTGACAGTCCACTGTCCGCCAGTGGCCAAATGACATCTGGAACAAATGCAAATGTTGTCCTATGGCAAACACACACATTGGCCAGACAAAGGAGGCACGGTAAAACAGAGAAAACATAATTAATTCAGCAATGGCAAAATCAAAAATTATTGGGCTAAAAGAAAATGTTTACAACACGACACATCCTTCAAAGGCATTACCCCACCTACTCCTATACACTGTTTGCATGAAACACCACAAAAAAGCACATTTTGTATTTCATTCCAAATCCATCTATGGCCTAATTGCTGTGAACACCACAAAAACTGTTGTTTCATGCACCCATCACTAGCACTAAGCCTGCTGGCTGGATGGCCAATTGACAGCTTAGGCCACATAGTGAATTCAATCAAAATTTCAAATGTATTAAAAAGCCTGTAGAAAATGTAGTAAACTTTGAAACATTTTTCGTTTACAAAAGAAGAAAAATGAAATGCAAAGACATCACTATGCCTCTACCGAAACAACAGGCCACCCACCGCAATACATTTTAAAAATCCATTAAAAGTACAAATAAATCCAGGTGCATGGCCCCAATCAAACAAACAACACCAGTTTTTTAACTTACTTGTAATATCTCAAATTCAAAGTCCTTAAATCCAATGGGATATGCAGCAGACACAAAGAGTGATCCTTCCAGCGCCAAATGAAAAGTGACCAGAGATGGACAAAGTACTGGGAGGAGCCTGCTGGACAGAAACAGGAAGCTAGAGACTCTGGGGCACTTCCTTCCAGTTGAAAAAAAAGTAAAAAAACAAAAAAAGACTTTTTGCACAAAAAAAACACTGCCACATGTCAATTTGAGGAGTTTTTTTAACTCCAAATCGTCAGTTCGGGAAGATTTGGATGCTGCTCAAGGAAAGAATTTCCCCCAGATTGGAGCTGGGGTAGATCCTGCGTGTTCGAGATCGCGTACAGCTGAAAACATTAGCTGGAAGTCGCTGGTGTGCCCAAATGACGTGTTGGCTTCCGCAAAATCTCACGGGAGCATGTGGTCAGCTAGCAAATCTTGTGGTGCCTACGAACTGCCCTGAAAATCTCGTAGGAGATTGCTAGCACCCGTCGCTCCCATGCAGGCAAAATGACATTTCGAGCGCGCGGACCAAAAAAAAAACTCTGCTCCGTTGTGGAGGGAGGAGTTTTATAGTAACTCCGTGGTCTCCGCAGAACGCAGATTTGCCAAATTCCACAAACTCCGCGAATGGAGTGGAGTTTTATGCCCAGGCTTAATGTTAATGTGGTAATACCATTGTCAGTCACAGCCAAAGCCATTTCTAAATTAACCCTCTCAATCTTGCACAGTCTATCAGCAGCTTCCTATTGAGAAACTTTCCATAGCTCATTGTATATTGCATACAAAAAGCACTTTTGACATGGGTTCAGAAAGAAGGGGCAAGTGTTTCTTCACCTGAGAAAGTGTTGAAGTTTTTAGCCAATCAAGACACACCTTCCTAACACTATACAATGTCACCACCCCGAGTGTTCTGACGGTACATATCAATGATCAGGCCTATTGATCTTAAACCCTTCTGTGTTGCCCAGGAATCTAAATTGACACCCATTGGTGTCCACAGGCCAAACCAACCATCCATTCCAATTGAGGTCTGATGAATTGTAAGAACCATTTCGTATCATGGTATCCTCACTGTATTGTGTGAAATGCTACCAGTTCTCAAAGCGTGAGAATGCGGAATACGAGGTGTGTTCAAATCCTTCATCTTGGCTATTTTAAGACAGGAAGTTTATTGAACTGTTTTATTCAGGAAAATTATCTGATGTGGAATGAGGCATGCTCTAAACAAGGCCTTAGTTCCCCGAACCTGCCAATCTTTTGTCTCCCAGACAGATTTTGTGTCTATAGTGTCTTTACAAAAGTCAAAACCCTGTACAGACAGTTGGGTAATAAAGTGGAATATATCAGCTTGGTGTTTGTTAGCATATTTTTCTTTGCAGGTGTAGGTGCAAGCTATAGTAGTAGAAGGCTGGGTCTCATGTGTCAAGACCAGAAAAATAAGCAAACTTTTGTGCAAATGTTTTTGAACTACCTTTTGGTGATGTTGGACAGTGTTCCCATTGAGTGTAATTATAAACAGCACGTGGGATACTAGCTTTGTGTAAGAAGTGGTGACCATAATGTTGAGAGCACAACATATCACCAAAATTCGATGTACCATCACACAATTCATCAGAAGCAAATGCAGCCGATTGCTCTAAATCTGCAAGCAAATTGTGCACAGTTTCAATGTCCCACTCATCAGAAAAAGTACTAGCGGTGATGATATAATTTAAGAAAATTTAAAACAAGTATGGTATTTTTAAGAGTTCAGCAGGACCATACACATCATACAATACCCTGTATCACACTATTCCTTCCGGAACTGGAACTACTGTAATGTTCACCAAGGACAGGTCCCTTTGTTCATGGTGCAACGATGCATGTGGTTTCAATACCAAGTTCACAAGTCGTACTGCAGAACGTTCTGGGAGATAGTGTCCATTCAGAATCAGGAAAAAGACAGTCACCAAACAATTCCAGAAGACCAGGAATAGTAATCCCATTGTAATTCAGAGGTGTAACCAAGGAGTAACAAAGGATGTCTTTTTCTGCCAAAGATAGAGGGCATGCATTTGTAGCTTGAAAAGAAGAGGCAGTGGCAAAGGTGGCTCAGGCGCCATCCGGTCTATTTTCAGCAGCTCAGCACGTTTTTTAGAACTCGGAGATGACTCAATCTGTGGCATAGTCACATAGACCCCGTCAATTTTCCAAATTAAGATTTGAGTTTCTGTACTTGTTGACTGTACAGTTGTAGTTGTTTCAACAGGAAGAAGTAGAAGTTCATTGTTGTTTACAGTATCTCTTTGGAGAGGGGAATCTTCTGTAGTTATTAAAGCTTCCGTCTGAACTTCCTGAATGGTAGCTAGAGGAGTGTGGCAACTACCCAGTAGCCCATGCGGCCCACTGTTGAGAATCGGCCACATAGTGTGGTTTGATCAGATCAATTGAGAGAAACCTTTTGTCTTGGCGGCCAGCAACAGACAGAAGAAGTACAGTGCTGGTACCTTCGACAGCCAGGACAGGTATAAGCACTTGGTAAGATGGCCCAAATTCTTACTTGCCCACAATTTTTTCCCGGACCAGATCCCCAATCTTCGAGACCCAGCCAGGTGTTGCTGCAACAACCTTCACTTCCTCAGTGGCGTGTTTTACTTGGACGTTGCTTTGTGCACCCCAGAATTCATTGAGTTCATGTAAAACATCCAAACATTCATTAATGTCAAATGGTGTTTAGGCTGCCACTGGACTGACATTAACAACACCAAACAGAATTTGATATGGAGTACGACCACCCACCGATTTTCTTGGCACGTTATTGAGTGCCCTCTGGACCTCATATAGGTGATTGACCCAACTGTGACCCAAGCATAATACCCTTGCTGTTAAGGACTGTTTTAAGTCACGTGTTTCCGATTAACTATCAAATTTCCTTTGGGATGATAGGGGGAGGAGAAGCACAACGCCACACCCAAACTTCTCATGGCTTCTTTGTAAGCCCGAGAGGTACAGGCCAGGCCCTGGTCGGAATGTAGTGTGTCAATTGCGTATGTCCTGATGAAGGCTCGCAAATCCTTTATAACAGTTTGAGTGTCAGCTGACCACTGTAGCCAAACCCACAGGAATTTGGAGCATGAATCCACTGTCACCAAGATGCAATTGTAAGTCCCGTCCGAGTGTAAGGGACCACAGTGATCCAAATAAACACAAGCCAGAGGCTTGTTTGAGATCAATAGAGGTGTCTGAGATGCGTGCTATTGTTGAGCCTTGCATCTGCTGACAGATGTCACATTTGAGGACAAAGTCCTTGGTCTGTTTAGTTAGACCTGACCACCAATAGCGATGCTTTAGTAGTGAAACTGTAGCAGTAACCCCTGCGTGTGGTGAACCCAGACCCTAATGGACAGTTAGTATTAGTCCCAATCTGTGATCAGAGTTTGGTATAACTCTATCCCCCACTCCTGGAAATTGAGCATATGGTAAGTTTTGTGCATCTAACTTGTAGGATTACTTGAGTGAAAAGCCTTTCAGCAGGTGTGTGTCATTGCGAGCAGCATTGACAGCCACCATGATGTCTCTGTCTAATCCCGTACTAGAATGAGTGATTGCAGCAAGAGCAGCAGTGTGGACTGTTGCCTTAGCTGCTTCATCAGCCATGGAATTCCCTGCAATGTAAATGCCAACAGGTTGATGACTCAATGTGTGGATAACATGACCCGTAGCAAGCATTCTTTCAGCTTCGCCACTTGTTCCCAAAGGAACTTGTGGTTTATTGTGCAACCATTGGAATTGCGAAATCTATTTTGGCCCCAATAGTGAACATATTCATTATATGACTGGACACAGTAATATGAATCGCACACTATAAGTGTGGGGAATCCGTGATCCATATTTTGTAGTCCCAGAATCAGGGCTTTCAGTTCTGCCAGTTGCGCTGAACAATCCCCTAGGGACAGTGTGTGTGTTTTTTCATGACAGAACTTTCTGTCATGCATGAGCCCTTTTACTATTGCGCTTGCCGCAGAATATTAGTGTCTTGTCCCTACGGGAGGCTGAGCAGATCCATCAGTATAGATGATGTAATCATAACAATCTAGAGGCATTATTTCATTCGGCAGAGGATATTCTTGTTCATACTGCAGAAATGATTTTGTTTGTAATGTAGAATTGAATATGTAATCTACATCTGTTGCAGTGATAGAGTTAGCCCATTGAAATCATCTTGGATGTAATGCTTTGACATTTGGAACACTCGTTTTTAGGTCGAGCCTAGAGCAGCGCATGCGCTGCTTGCTCGACTTTTAGTAAGGGGCTTTTAAAGTGCTACCAAGCCGGCCAGCAGCTTGCTGTTACGCGCACAAGCACGCGCGACGTTCACAGCAGCTGCTGCCATCTGGCTTTCAGTGCGCGCGACGTGCACAATCCCCTCCCCTACCCCCTCCCACTCCCTCCTCGTCAGCTTAATTTCTTCAGTGCGCGTCGACGTGCACAATCCCCTCCCCTACCCCCTCCCACTCACCCCTCCCCCCCCTTCACTTCTCTTCCCACTTTCCTCTCGCTCCCGATGTCTCCCTCCTTGTTATTTTAGCCTGTCGCTGTGCCCTTCCAGACAAATGCAGAATTTCCCTGTTTGCAGAGAGGCCCCAACACATGTGCGTCGCTTTCGTATCCAGCTCCCTTTTGAATAACAGCATCCACTACTTGCTCAGCGAATTCTGGATTTACAAACACGGTAACTTTAACAGCTGTCTTGTAGCATACATAACGTGTAAATAGAAATGTGTGATTTGCAACAGCCAACGAATTGTAGGTTCTTATCAGCATCGCCAGAGCCTGGCATCAGCGTTTACAGGATTGTGTTTCTCCGCGTGTGCTGGCTCAAGATAAACCATGCCCACCACAGCGTGAAATATTTTGAATGGTGTACACTTCTTTAAATAAGTCAGCCGCATACCTCCGTTTAGTCTCCTTCTTTTGTGTGTAAAATAGTTTTCCCCTTAATTTAAACTTACGGTCAGTGACCACTTGTCTGTGCCTAAGAGATTTTTGCGCTCCTTGCTTGTAATAAAACAGTCACGATATTTCAGAGCTTTAATTCTAAAGTAAGCGGCTGTCGCAATATTTCAGAGCTTTAATTCTAAAGTAAACGGTTGTAACCCTGAAATATTATTTGCTTCTCGTAATTTGCTCCTTGGATCTAATAATTTAACTCACTGAGTGCAAATGTTACATATGGAAAAGGACACACTAAAGATAGATAAAGCAGAACAAACCATATAACCCATGACCTGACCTCCATCTTACGGTTTTCCATTTTCACATGTTCATGGCTGCATAACTCAAGACTCTTTCAGTGTTGTTAGTGATGAGTCATAATAAATCTGTGCAATTATGTCAAATAAACCAGTGCTTGCATTTGTCTTCAGCTACTGCCAGGTAGGTGTTAGTTCAGACATTCGAGGGAGGAACTAACAAAGTCCCTTTAGTGTAGCCATGTAAGTTACCCGTCATCGATCTTGGAGCTGAGAAGTGTCAGGAAACCGGGCAAATGTGGATATATATTATGCGGAGAAATCAAGCAACACATATAGTTGTTCAGTTTTACACCGTACACATATTACGCGTGTGACCATGTTTTGCTAGCAATGCTGCACTTGTTTGTTTCGCATTTTACTTAACCCAAATTTGGAATCAACTGGTTTTCTGATCCAGGCTGGTGACGTGGGGTGACAGTGTCACCAGTGCGTACGTACATTTCAATTTCCACCAGTGCTGCATGTCACATATTATAATTCTAAAAGCACTGCATCTTTATGTCCCTCTCCCTTCACATGCTGAAGTTCGTTAGGTGTGGAGTCAAGGCAATCTGTTTAAGATTTCCTGACCGGAGGTATGAACACATTTTGAACCTTACACCAACACTCCTTACATCAGCATTACCACAAACATTTCTGTTTTATTGTCTGGAATGCTTTAAAAGCAGTATGCTGGAACTGTCCGTATTCCTGCAATGGATCACATGGTGCCCAGTGAACATTAAAAGGCACAGGCAATTAGATCTGACATCCGTGGTCTGGTATTTCCCCAAATATTTTGCCTTCATGCTGCCTGTTTTGGTGAATTGGTTCTTTGTTGGCTTTAGGACTGTGCACACTTTACCATTGCTAACCACTACTAAAGTGCTTGTGCTCTCTCCTTCAAACATGGTAACATTGCCTTACACCTAATTAGGAGATTTAATTTACTTGTAAGTCCCTAGAAAAGTGGTACTACCTTTACTCATGGTTTGCAGTACTCATTGTGCCACCCACTAAAGTAGATATCACTCAGGCCTGCTACTGCAGCCTTTAGAGCAGTTTTAACTGCCATTTCAATCTGGCAAAATAAACCCTTTGCCAGCCTTAAACCTGTCCTTTTTAATGCATATTAGTCACCCTAAGGTAGGCGCTATGGGCACATAGGGCATGGTGCATAGTATTTAACAAGCATTTGCAATGCAATAGGTTTCACATTTGCGAGAGTTTGAGCTAGTGGCACTGTAAATGACAATCACACACACTAGCCCTAGTTGTTAACTAGGGATGGGAACTAGAGGCACCGGGCCTAGGGACTAGCAAGCCTCCAATCTGACATGTAAACACAAATGGGGCTGTCCCTAGTTGGGATTCCTACAGGATTTCTAGAGATGCGTGTCCAGTGGGGGCATCTCACAAAAAGTGAAGGACTGGCCTCACACACCACCTGGTCTCATGCTTCATCATAGGCCGTCCTCGCCCTCTAAAAACTCCTTTTGATAGAGGGCGGGTATACACCTGGAGACAGGGATGCACTTCTTAACTAAGTGGTGGCCCGTGAATTTGTGAAAGGTGATCTAAAAACCATTATAGTTGTCAATAACTAATTTAATTAAAGGGACAACTGCATGGTATTAAAAGGAAGTGGGCGGTGATTTGGGAACTAATTATCCCATAACCGTGCTAAATATGGTCAACATGTTTCTGCTTAGGGCCTCCGGAGGGTACATAGCATTCGTCAGGACATATGTAAATGACAATGCCTTTTATTTGTGTTTTCAAACCTGCAAGTGGTGTGTAAACACACACTTTGTACTTATAGTGGTTGCTTATGAGACGCATGCTTTTCTGCCAGCCTTGATTCTCGTAAGCAAGGACTGTAAGTACAAAGTGTGTGTTTACACACCGCTTGCAGCTTTTCAAAACATATAAATAACAAGCATTGGCATAGCCAATAGGTCTCGCCTTAGGGACCTTATAAGTGCTTAGCCATGCAACAGTTGATGTTGTTGCACCAAGGATATTGTGCTGCATAACTAAATACTGATAAGGTCCCAAAAGCGAGACCTATTGGCTATGCCAATGCTTGTTGTAACTGCCTCTAAGGTTGGTACCGGGGATACCACAATTATGCGTTTCCCATGTGATGGGGCTCTCTTTCTCACTACAGCTGTCTGTACCGCTGTTAGAATTCTTTCAGTGGGTGCTAAACGTATTACAGCGATTGTGTACAAATTAGATTTGTATGCAATAGGTACTGTATCACTTTCACTGAAATTGATATAGGTGTCCCCACTTGGTCCAGCGACTAAGCGGATCACCAGGTTCGTTGTGTTTACATG
The DNA here is from genome assembly GCA_963921515.1 of Calotriton arnoldi. NCBI lineage: Eukaryota > Metazoa > Chordata > Amphibia > Caudata > Salamandridae > Calotriton > Calotriton arnoldi. The sequence goes on from CAWUFW010016423.1 coordinate 41,847, forward strand.
TGTGTGTAAATGTTTGGAAGCTATCATGTCAGCTTGTACAGTACGTAAAATGTTTGTATGTTCCAGTGTCCCATGGTTGATTGAAAAATCATGTCTAATCAAATCATAGAACGATTTTACTCATTGTGCGTAATCCAAAACCTATGTTCTGCCAAAATTTAAAAATCCTAAAATGGATTGCAGTCTTTTTCAGAGTCATTGAAGGTTGGAGCAACGAGCATTTTTCAAAAAAATGTGCTGCCTGGCTTTTGCCTTCACTTGACAACTCGTATCCCAGAAACAGGACATTGAGATAGGCAATTTTTGATTTTTTTAAATTACATTGGTAGCCCAAATGAGCAAACACCAGTATTATGCGGTCTACTCTGTCTAAGTTTTCCATTAATTCATCGTGCATCAGATAAATATCATCTACATAGGACAATGCCTCCTCATCAAAATTTTGAAGTAACTCTGTCACTCTGGCTGAAAACAGCCCAGGACTGTTCTTATGCCCCTGAGGTAAATGGCAAAATTGCTTTTATGAACCTAGCCCTGAAAATATCTGCTTTCAGGCACTATAGTCTGGCAGAAAAATCCATTTGAGATATCTAGTGTTGTTTTATATTTCTTCTGCACAATGTTATTCATTAGTGCAGCACTGTGTGTATTTTGCACTGCAAATGTGCAAGTAGATGTGTTTAAAAGTCTGTAGTCAAAAACTAGACGGTATGAATTGTCCAGTTTCATTACAGGAAACAAGGGATTATTCATTGATGGGGTGCAATTTCTATTGCACCTTGGTATTCAAGTTGTTCTAGGATTTCCCTAACTTGTTTTTTAGCTTCATGTTTTATTGAGTATTGTACCTGGGGTGGAGGAATTGATTTTAATGGAATCTCATGATGATGTGACTCATCATCCCATCCAACATTATTGCGGTATAGTGTAGGAGCTAGCTCTAACGCCCACTCGTTGGCATATGAATGTTTAATTGATTCCAGAACAAGGTCAGAGAAAGCTGGTAAAATTACAATTTCCCCCATTGGGCATTCCATTCCGAACTCAGGTGGCCAGTCTTTTTCAGCCAAAAGAATGTCGTAACCATATACCAAGTTCTCCCAAAGAGAGCCTTGATGTTCCTGGGTATGTCCCCCATCAATTGGAGTGTTATTTCATATAAATAATAGGGGACGCTTACCCTTGTATCAGGTGTTTCCTCCGTGATATGCTCACTCAGCTCTCCTACCACCAGATAATCAATAAGGTTCCGGCAAGCTATTGTGACTTCTGCAGCTCTGTCCAGCATCATCGCTGCCCATTCCCGTTCAGAATCAGAGCCCTCAGTAGCATAGGCATGTCTTATTTTAATCCTAGCTATCTTCTTTTTTTTAATTGAGGTTTAGAAGTCTTAGACTTGTCTTCTTTTTTAATGATGTAGTCTGATGAGTGTTGTGATTCTTCGGTTTCACGCTCTCTTCTGATCTGTGCTCTGACCATCCACCTCTCTCCAAACGTGTTTCGGATTAATCCTGAAAGGAACAAGAGGAACGTGTATCAGTATCCTGATATCTGTCAGGCTTTCTAATATTATCACGGTTTCTCAGATTATATTTTTTCTCAGTGGTTTCCTGTTAAGGAGATCCACCCCATGATTGTATCTTGTTTTGTTTATGGTTTTGTTTATTGTCCCATTTCTTTTCAGAAGAATCGGGTGCTTGCTTTGAGTTATCCTTTTCAGAATTACTCTTAATTTGTGGTTTCCCAGGTCTGGCTCCCAAATTATCTCTACCTGGCTTAGAATACTTTTCTTTGATAATTTTAGGCAATTCCCTCTCCTGCTGTGCAGGACTGAACTCCCTCAGGAGTTGGTGTATAGCCAAAGCTGCTGCCTCCCGCTTAATGTTACTTAACATAATGGCTCATACTGCGGCAAAATTGCCCATCAGTTTAATCCCCAAGTCCAGCGCAGGTGCTGCCCTGTACTCATTCTGTACCTGTTTCAGTACCTCAGGCAAGACAGCCAGATAAGGGGTACCATGGTGTAGACCATGGTGTAGATGGCAGCAAAGACTGTACCCCAAGTGGCACAATCTTCCAGCAGGGGAACCATCCCCATTGGCAAGCAAATTGTTAATATTCTATGTTTTTCCTGCAGGCCCGAATAGGGAAAAATCACTTCAAGCTGGCTTGTTTTTTGTGCTATCCAGAACGGAATTTGCTCCCGACTGGTAGAAATCTTTCCCATAAAGGCATTCAGCATTTGCGGGCTGATACCCGTGATAGCCAATTGTGGGTGTGCAGCTTGAGCAGTCCGCACAGGGTTAATTGTGAGTGTTCACATTTTGAACTGTGTGAGATTTCTGTAAATTTTTACTTGGTCTTCTTATACTGTTGTTAATTCTGCTGCATCTAAATTAGCAAGATTACGATGCGGTGCATAAGCAGCTAAGACCGGCCAAGTCGCTCCTTCTTTACTGAGCGGACCAAGTCTCACGTTTTCTATGGTTTGGGGGAGGGCACCTTTAAACCAATTTATGTGTTCTTGGTAAGTTAATGGAATTTCTAGGTCCACATATGGAATGTATTCATCCGCAACCAGGAATATAACCCAAGAGCAGAAAACCTCTGTTCTGAATGCTCTGTGTGCCTCGCACATGAAGGTAACATCTCCACCCGTTGCCAGGAGACCATATTGTAGTAACTTCATAGTAACATCATGTCTGCAATTTTCTGTAATATTTAGAGCTGCTACTTCCTCTTCACTTGCTTCTCCATTTACAAACATTGTTTGAAGAGAGAAGAAATGTAGTAAATGAATTTATGAAGATAGGGTTTACACAATGTGGGAATTATTTTTCCTACAAGCTTAAATAACCTACAGCCAATACATAGGGTATACCTACTCAGCTAAGGCAGATTTTCCTTCCCACCACAAACGTCTCTAGTTTGAAGGTGAATAGGGGTCTCTGAGAAAAGCACAACCTATTAAATAAGAATCCAACCAATGTTGGCGGAGCCATGTCGTGTAGTTCTGTTATATTCCATTTAGGTACCATAATATAGGCCCCGGTAACTTCATTACCTTTCACGTATATTCTTCCCTACATTACACTTATAACGGTTTACAGGGACTGACCTTTTACCTAGATACGACACTGCATTCAGAACACGGGTTTTCCCAAGTTTGAAAACTCATGCATTATGCATAAGGATTCTTGGAAGCACAGCAGGACGACCATCTCCTGTATAATATCTATCTACAAAGTTCATGCCCGATGTCATCCTTAGGCCGACACAGTAATACAGCGAGGTAGGACCCCTGGGGAGACCTATGGGTATATATACATCACATCTTGCTAAGATAGCTAGAGGAGACTGGGACTTACCGGCAGACACACTGACCTGAGACGCTGAGGTTCCTGCGTGCAGACACTCCAGCTTGCAGTGGTCTAACATCCCTTGCGGGGTGTCCACCTCGAGACCAGGACGGGGTCCCACAGTCTCTCAATTCAGGTAATGGGGTTGACTTTATCCTAGAGGGATTCTTGGCTTAACACCTACACACATGCTAGGTACATTTAGGTACATCTAGTTAGGGAAGCATCATAGGAGTACGCATCTTTTTATCATGTGTTTTATGTACTCGTATGTATCCATGATTATTGTAAGATGGTAGAACTATACCATCCTCTTACCTTTATAGTACTATTAATCATTTATATCTTATACTGTCTAACAGTTGTTGCAGCTCATCTATTCTACACCAGAATAACAACTGTTCATTAAATACTTATTGAAAACGCCCAGCCTGTTTATTTTGTGTATCTCTCTGAAGACAGACTAAGTAAGCACAAGTGACTTAGCGAAAAGTAGTATATTGTTTCCAGGGTCCTGAGGGATCAGGGTTGTCATGTTCGATGGTTGCCAGGAATTATTCTCTCCTTGGTAAGAGGAGATTCTAATGGCACTGTGAGCTAGTTGGTACAAAAAGGCCAACATACTCGGTAGGGGTGTTCAGAGACAGTCTGACACCAATCCTACAGTGTATGCTGTCCAAACGCGCAGATCCTGTATAATTATTATAGGAGCTACATGACAGTTCACACTAATCCGTAGGATCTGGGCATTTGTTAGACACGTAAACTTTGGGTGAGGTGTCTAGACTGCTTCCGGGCACCCCCGCAGGATATGATGGTCTAGAGACCAGCCAGCTCACAGTGCCACCATAAGCCCCCTAACCCTACCGGAGGGTGAATGGCTTCTGGCAACCACTGAACATGACAACCCTGACCCCTCCGGGATCATGGTGACAGATCAGAACCTTTCACTCAGTCACTCGTGCTTACTTGTACAATGTTAATCTTGTATAGAATACTTGTGCTGAGATAACCAATAGACAGAAGCTGATGAAAGTGATTACAAGCTCCAAAAGAGTAAATAGCAGATATAGTTCTACCATGGTGCTAAGACAGTGTATATATGCAGGCATATAATACAAGATAGTAATCAGGTGTACTTCTACTATGCAAACCCTACTCTGTGTGTACCTAGAGTGTGTGTAGATGTGAAGCCCAGAATCCCCCAAAGGGGTGATCCAACCGCATTAACTGGTGGGAGAGAATGTAGGAGCCCGTCTTGGTCATGAACTGGACACCCCCTCACGGAGATGTCAGACTGCTGCATGGTGAAGTCTCAGCATGCAGGGACCCTCAGTTTTAGCTGAAGGGCCTCCTCTGCTAATCTTTTGGGATGCTCATTATTTATAATAGAAAGCATCCTTGTGATGTACATACAGATTAGCAATGTTATGATATGTAGATAGCCCTGTCGCCCCGTGGATGAAGATAGAATGACATCTGTATATTGTGCTTAAAAGGGTCTGGTACATGGTGTTCGAGGCAACATGATAATGTTAGGTGAAACTAGATGTGTAAACAGAAGTAGTTTCTGAGAAACTAATCCAACATTGTCACGCACATGAATATTTGTAAAAGATCACAGCAGAAATGTTATTATGCAAAATTAGGACAATGTAAGAAAATGCGCAGCTTAGTTACTTGGGCCTAACCCGGGCACATAGCACCACTATGACACTTTTTTTTAGAAAATTTTGTGAAAATTCGTCAAACTGCGCCAAAGATATAGGCAAGGCAAAACAAGCTTTTCCTATGAAGCATGGTCCTAGCTACAACTATCTAGTGTATATTGTATATTGTTGTCAAAACTCTTGTGGATTCCTTGTGATTTGATGGTTTGAGTGTGCGAATGGAACTCCGTTCTGAAGTGGATATATATATATATATATTCACTGAAAAAACCATAGGTTTCAGACACGTTATAGTTACAAATTAGCATTTAAAAAACCTTTGAAATTCACTGAAAAAACCATAGGTTTTAGGGACAGTTTTAGTTACTTGGACATTGCACTCGTACAAAACCCGTGAAATTCCCCGTTATAGTTAGTTCAGCTAACTATAACTCGCGCCCCCGCAATGCACTGCTGATGACGTCACATATTACATCACTCATGACATGGTCAGTGACATCACTGATGACATCTCAAATGACATCACTGATGACATCATCCAGTGACTGTGTGTTTCTGTAAAGTTTAAATATTTTTAATATATATAGGAAAAGACGTATTGAAGAATGAGTGGGTGTGTAAGTGTCTGTATGGATGATTTAGTAGGTGCGTGACTGACTCTATAAGTGAGTGATTTAACGTATCTTACTGAATGCATGGGTTAGTGACTAAACTGGGTGAATGTCTGTATCCGTCTGTCTGTTGCTGTGTAAGTGGCTGCATGTGTTTGTGAATAGCTAAATGAGTGTCTATATGAGTTATTGAATGCTTGTCTGAGTATCTGTATGGGTGCCTGAGTGTTTGTGTGGGAGGGGTGTGTGCAACTCTGTGCATAGATGTGTGAGTGGGTGATTCACTGGGTGGATGGTTTCAAGAGTGCATCTGTGATAGACTGTATGGGTGGGTAAGTGTGTGTAAGAGTGTGTTAGTGAGTGAATGTATGTCCCAGTGGTACATGTGTGAGTAACTACATATGTGAAAGGCAGTATATATGTGTGTTGGAGTATATAAATAGCTATAAGCGAGAGTGAGTGATTGTGATAGTGGCTGTATGGATGAGTGTGTGCTTGTATCTGTGATTGTATAAGAGCGTAACAATGTGCTACTATTTGTATGAGTAAGTGAGCTGGTGTGTGTATAACTGTATAGGTGAGTAAATGGCAGTGTGTTTAATTATTTGCATGACTGACTAGGTGTGTGAGTATCTCTATGGATGAGTGGCGTTGTTTGAGTGTCTATATAGGAGTAAGAGTGCATATGATAGTCCTGTACTGAGTGACCGTAAGTATGAGTGACTGTACGGGTGAGTGAGTGGATGTGTGTGTGTAGACCTAAGAATCAGTGAGTGGGTATGTAGTTATTGGTGTTGGAGTGTCTATGGTTTTGCGAATGGCAGTCTGTAATTTAGAGTGGGTGTATCAAAGGTTATATTAGGGTGTGAGGAGGTGCATCAGATTATCACGTGGATGATGTCATCAGTGATGTCATTTGAGATGTCATCAGTGATGTCATCAGTGATGTCACTGACCATGTCATGAGTGATGTAATATGTGACGTCATCAGCAGTGCATTAGTGGGGCGCGAGTTATAGTTAGCTGAACTAACTATAACGGGGGAAATTCACGGGTTTTGTACGAGTGCAATGTCCAAGTAACTAAAACTGTCCCTAAAACCTATGGTTTTTTCAGTGAATTTCAAAGGTTTTTTAAATGCTAATTTGTAACTATAACGTGTCTGAAACCTATGGTTTTTTCAGTGAATTTCAAAGGTTTTTTAAATGCTAATTTGTAACTATAACGTGTCTGAAACCTATGGTTTTTTCAGTGAATTTCAAAGGTTTTTTAAATGCTAATTTCTAACTATAACGTGCCTGAAACCTACGGTTTTTTCAGTGAATTTCAAAGGTTTTGTAAATGACAATTTTTAAATGTATTAATTGTTATATTAATTTTTTTCATACTGATTCACTACATTTTTAGAAACAATTTTTTTTTACATATTTTATTTTTTAAATTACATTGTAATTACATTATACATTACATTACAAAAAATACTTTCTCAGAATGAATTACTTTAGTTTAAATACTTTGCAGATAGGCAATAGACTTTTAAGTACAGTAGTTACAGTTGTTGCAATGGGCAACACATTTTCAAACACAATGCAACATTCAGCTCAATGTGAATTTCTAGTTAAATGCAATTAGTTACTTTATGGATTACTTTTGTAACCACAGGACTGGATCCTAGATTCAGTCCTGGTACATCTCCTGTAAACAGTTGAGTAAAAGCGTTTTGGTTACAGTCGTGATTTTTAAGGAATATTATTGTATTTTAAAAGTTGACACTTAGAAACTTTTCTCATAGAATCACCAATGTTATCCTATGGAAGGAAATTCACTTAGCAGGTAAAAACTGTTATCGTTACTTTTTTCTTACTCAGTGTTGGATCCTGGATCCAGCACTGGTGCATCTCCTGTAAACAGTTGAAAAAATGCGTTTAAGTCATACAGGCGATTTTTAAGGAATATTTGTAGTTTGTGAAAATCAACACTTTGAAACTTTTTTGCTGAAAACCAGTCAATCTTAGCCTATGAAGGAAATTCAAGTTACCGGTAAGTACGGTTAAAATTACTTTTGAGGATCAGTACTGGGCTGAAAGATGCAGCACTGAGGTCTCTCCTGATAACAGGTGAGTAAATCGGAATTCGTATTTCGGCTGATTTTAGAGGAATATTTTAAAGTTCCAAAACTCCACACTTAGAAGAATTTCCAAGTGAAACCAGTCAATGTTAGCCTATGGAAGGAAATTCAAGTTACTGGTAAGTACGGTTAAAATTACTTTTCAGGACCAGTACTGGGCTGAAAGATGCAGCACTGAGGTCTCTCCTGATAACAGGTGAGTAAATCAGAATTTGGATTTCGGCTGATTTTAGAGGAATATTTGTATGTTTCAAAAATCAACACTTAGAAACTTTTTCAGCAAAAAGCAGGCAATGATATCCTATGGAAGGAAATTCAAGTTACTGGTAAGTACGGTTAAAATTACTTTTGAGGATCAGTACTGGGCTGAAAGATGCAGCACTGAGGTCTCTCCTGATAACAGGTGAGTAAATCGGAATTCGTATTTCGGCTGATTTTAGAGGAATATTTTAAAGTTCCAAAACTCCACACTTAGAAGAATTTCCAAGTGAAACCAGTCAATGTTAGCCTATGAAGGAAATTCAAGTTACCGGTAAGTACGGTTAAAATTACTTTTCAGGATCAGTACTGGGCTGAAAGATGCAGCACTGAGGTCTCTCCTGATAACAGGTGAGTAAATCGGAATTCGTATTTTGGCTGATTTTAGAGGAATATTTTAAAGTTCCAAAACTCCACACTTAGAAGAATTTCCAAGTGAAACCAGTCAATGTTAGCCTATGGAAGGAAATTCAAGTTACTGGTAAGTACGGTTAAAATTACTTTTCAGGACCAGTACTGGGCTGAAAGATACAGCACTGAGGTCTCTCCTTATAACAGGTGAGTAAATCGGAATTCGTATTTCGGCTGATTTTAGAGGAATATTTTAAAGGTCCAAAACTCCACACTTAGAAGAATTTCCAAGTGAAACCAGTCAATGTTAGCCTATGAAGGAAATTCAAGTTACCGGTAAGTACGGCTAAAATTACTTTTCAGGACCAGTACTGGGCTGAAAGATGCAGCACTGAGGTCTCTCCTGATAACAGGTGAGTAAATCGGAATTCGTATTTCGGCTGATTTTAGAGGAATATTTTAAAGTTCCAAAACTCCACACTTAGAAGAATTTCCAAGTGAAACCAGTCAATGTTAGCCTATGGAAGGAAATTCAAGTTACTGGTAAGTATGGTTAGAATTACTTTTCAGGACCAGTACTGGGCTGAAAGATACAGCACTGAGGTCTCTCCTGATAACAGGTGAGTAAATCGGAATTCGTATTTCGGCTGATTTTAGAGGAATATTTGCACAATGGTGAAGGGAGGGGGCGGGGCCTGAGGTTATATCTGTGCAAACGCGCCCGTGGCACGTTTTAAGTTGGGGGATTAAGTCCCCTTGAATCCTGAGGGTCCCTAGGGGCCAACTAGCCCACCAGGAACCTCCAATATGCGCCAGGGGCTGCGTTGCAGAGACGTGTAGAGAGGCCACACCCCTTTTACACCTCTCTGCAATGCAGCTCTGTGGCGCTTTCTGGATGTACCTGTTGGGCTAGTTGGCCCCCAGGGACCCTCAGGATTGAAGGGGATTTAATTCCCCATCTTAAAACGCGCCACGGGGCCTGTTTGCACACATGTCACCTGAAGCCCCGCCCCTCCCTTCACCACTGTGCAAACGCGCCCCGTGGCGCGTTTTAAGTTGGGGGATTAAGTCCCCTTGAATCCTGAGGGTCCCCGGAGTCCAACTAGCCCACCATATACCTCCAAAAGCGCCACAGAGCTGCGTTGCAGAGAGGTGTAAAAAGGGGCGTGGCCTCTGTACACCTCTCTGCAAGGCAGCCCCTGGCGCATACTGGAGGTTCCTGGTGGGCTAGTTGGCCCCAGGGACCCCCAGTATTCAAGGGGAATTGTTCCTCTCTGCAAACGCGCCAGGGGGCGCGTTTGCAGAGTGGTGAAGGAAGGGGGCGGGGCCGGCGGGGCCTGCGGGCCTGATCGTTTTTTTTGGTTTTTTTTTGTCCCCTGAAGGGGGGCTGTGTGGCCCCTCTTCCTTTTTTCTGTTTTTGGGCCCTGGGGACCCCATCCCCCAGGGCCTTACCCCTTTTTTTAAATTTCAAAATAAAAAAAACGGGAAGGGGGCCGCGTGGCCCCCCTTCCCCGGGCCTGTATTGGCCCCGGGGACCCCATCTCCCGGGGCATGGCCTCTATTTTTATTTTTAATATTTTGAGGGGGCTGCGTGGCCCCCCTCCTCTGGCCATTTTAAGGCCCGGGGACCCCATCCTCCGGGCCGGCCATACCCTTTTTTTTTTTTTTTTATTATTTTTGAAAACTTTGGGGAGGGGGCCGTGTGGCCCCCCTCCCGTGCTACTACTTGCCCCGGGGACCCCATCCCCCGGGGCCTGGCCTCTCGTTGGGGACTGTGGGGGGTCCCCAAACCCCCACAGTCCCGCCGGCTCCCCACGTCCCTTGGGAGCCGGCATTGCTGTCCCACATGGGGAGCAGCTGACATGCTGCTCCCCATGTGGAAAGCACCGGCTTTGGATATTGGAAGAGAGAGCAGGTTTCCTGCTCTCTCTTCCAATATCCAAAGCAAGTTTGCAATGACAGGACGGGAGCCGCGAGGCTCCCGTCCTGTCATTGCAAACAGCAGTGTCCCGGGGGTAGGCACCCCGGGACACTGCAGGAGCCGGCCCTGGGGGTGGCGGTCCCCAGGGCCATCAAGGGCTCCAGGAGGGGGCCGCGCGGCCCCCTCCCATCGTGTGCACAGCCCCGGGGAGGTGGTGGTCCCCGGGCTCTGGGGGTCCGTAACGGACCCCCATATTTAAATGTTTAGTGCCCCGGGGAGGTGGCGGTCCCGGGCGTGTGGGGGCTGGAGCCCCCCACACAGGTTTTTCATTTAAAAAAAGAAGCCCCGGGGAGGTGGTGGTCCTCGGGGCTGCGGGAGGGCTCAGAGCCCTCCCGCAACCATTATGCATAAAGCCCCGGGGGTGGTGGTCCCCGGGGCTTGGGGGCCCTTAGAGGTCCCCCACACATAAAATTAACCCCCCCCAGCATTCCCCCGGGACTTGGCCCACCCGGGGGCCAATTAACATCGAAGCGCGGGAGACCGCGCTTCGATTTTTTTTTTCGGCAGGATTCGCGCATCCTGCCGATTTTTTTTTTTTTTTAAAATGCTTTTTTTGCCCAGGGGGTCCTTGTGGGACCCCTGAGCAGGCCTAGGGGTTAGGGTGTTTCTACCCTGCCCCCTTTGTGCGTTTTGCGCACTTGTTTCTTTTTTTTCTCGGCGGGATACGCGCACCCTACGCGCATCCCGCCGATTTAAAAAAAAAAAAATCTTTTTCTGCCCAGGGGGTCCTTGTGGGACCCCCTGAGCAGACCTAGGGGGTCAGGGTGTTTCTACCCTGCCCCCTTTTTGCGCTTTGCGCACTGGGACAAAATGGCTGCCAACACTTCCTGATTTGGAGTGTTGACAGCCAATTAGCATGCAGCTCGTGATCGGGAGGGTACGCGGATCCGACGCGCCCATAGATATATATGTGATTTTAATTGTGAATTTCTCAGGAATTACTGAACGGATTTACACCATTTTAGCAAAAGGCACCAGTCTGAACCAAGGGCTACCTCTTTGCCAAATTTGGGGTAATTCCGTTCAGCAGTTCGGGCTGTAGCTGCGACTAAAGGTTCCTATGGAAAAATGAATGGGGAAAACGCGTTTTGGGACCCCCCTTTTTCTCGGCCCCCGCTTGACGTATCACCCCGAGACTTTCAGGGTAGGAGCGGACCGGAGCGCCCCAACAAGTTGGAAGCTTTCGCGAAGATTCGTCAACCGACGCCAACGTTATTGCAAATAGAATGTCGCGGATTTCCTATGGATAATAGGTTGTAACTATAACTATCTACTGGCGACCGCCAGTAGATAATATATATATATATATTGTGCAAAGAAACACCTCCTCCTTCGTGAGAAAAAGCGATATCGGCAATCGGTGGGTTTGTTTATCTGGCATTTATTCCAAAGAATGATATACATATATAAATCCAAAAGAAGTCTGACGAAAAGGACGCCCAGTCTCACAGATCGGGGCTTGCTAGCGACGCTACCGCCAAAACAGCATCAGAAACCACATGCAAATCTGCTGTGTGAAGAACAAGCCCATCCAGTCAGAAGCAGATAAAACAGGTTTTAATTCCAGCAGGCATAGCATACATGATGCTTTTCGACCTAGATTAGGCCTTAATCATGTGTAAATGCGAGGGTCATTTGCTCTCGAGTTTAAATGCACGGGGTTCTTAAACAGTGAAGAAGGACTACAAATGAGAACAGCATATTGAAAAAAATGTCCCTCAATTTGTTTCAATGCTAAGTTTCTTTTAGTTCGGGCCAAAAAACAGCAGTTTTTATATTTATATTCACTGAAAAAACCATAGGTTTCTGGGACGTTATAGTTAGTTGGGCATTTCACTCGTACAAAACAATAGAAATTCGGCCGTTATAGTTAGTTCAGCTAAATATAACTCGTGCCCCCACAATGCACTGCTGATGACGTCACATATTACATCATTCATGACATGGTCAGTGACATCACTGATGACATCACTGATGACATCTCAAATGACATCACTGATGACATCACTGATGACATAATCCACGTGAAAATCTGATGCACCTCCTCACACCCTAATATAACCTTTGATACACCCACTGTAAAATACAGACTACCATTTTCGAAACCATCGACACACCAATACCAGTTACTACATACGCACTCACTGATTCCTAGGTCTACACACACATCCACTCATTCACCCATACAATCACTCATACATGCAGTCACTCATCAATACAGTCACTATCACATGGAGTCATACACCCATACAGACACTCACACAAATCGCCAATCATTCATAAAGTTACTCACACACCTAGTCAATCATGGTAAGAATCAATCATACTTCCATTTACTCACCTATACAGTTATACACACACAACATCACTTATTCATGCAGAAACAAATGCATACTTACTCTCTTATACAATCACTGATACAAGTATACACTCATCCATACAGCCACTCTCACAATCACTGACTCTCACGTATAGTCATTTATATACTCCAACTCTCAAATACACTGCCTTTTACATATGTAGTTACTTGGACATGTACCACTGAGACATCCATTCACTCACCAACACACCCATACACACACTCACCCACCCATACAGCTTTTTCCACATGCACTCTTGAACCCATACACCCAGTGAATCAACCACTCAAACATCTATGCACAGAGTCACACACCTCCCACCCACACACACACTCAGGCACCCATACAAATACTCAGGCAACCAATCGATAACCCATATAGACACTCATGTAGCTACTGATCAACCCATGCAGCAGCTTATACAACAACAGACAGACTGATACAGACATTCACACAGTTTAGTCACTAACCCATGCATTCAATAAGACACATTTAATCACTCACTTAAACAGTCAGTCATGCACCTACTAAATCCTCCATCCAGACACTTATACAACCACTCATTCTTCAATACACCTTGGCATATATATAAAACATATTTAAACTTTAAAGAAACACACAGTCACTGGATGATGTCATCAGTGATGTCATCAGTGATGTCATTTGAGATGGCATCAGTGATGTCACTGACCATGTCATGAATGATGTAATATGTGACGTCATCAGCAGTGCATTGCGGGGGCGCAAGTTATAGTTAGCTGAACTAACTATAACGGCCGAATTTCTATGGTTTTGTACGAGTGAAATGTCCAGCTAACTATAACGTCCCAGAAACCTATGGTTTTTTCAGTGAATTTCTAAGGTTTTTTAAATGCTAATTTCTAACTATAACGTGCCTGAAACCTATGGTTTTTCCAGTGAATTTCAAAGGTTTTTTAAATGCTAATTTCTAACTATAACATAGCAGTCTCGTTTTCAGAGTGTTGGAGAAAGGTGAGCGTGGCCTCCAAACACCTTTTAGCAATCCCACTGTGTGGGATTTACTGGAGGCAACAGGAGGGGTAGTTAGCCCCCAACGTCAACCTTGGGGGCCAACTACCCCTTTTATTACCTCCAGTAAGTCCCACACAGCAAGATTGCTAACTTGTTATATCAGTCCCGACCTCTCCCTGCACCACTGTGCAAACGCGCCCCCTGGCGCGTTGTAAGTTAAGGGATTAAGTCCCCTTGAATCCTGAGGGTCCTTGGGGGCCAACTAGCCCACCAGGTACCTCCAGTAAGCGACACAGAGCTGCGTTACAGAGAGGTGTAAAAAGGGGCGTGGCCTCGGAACACCTCTCGGCAACGCAGCTCTGTGGCACATACTGGAGGTACCTGGTGGGCTAGTTGGCCCCCAGGGACCCTCAGGATTCAAGGGGACTTAATCCCCAAATTTACAACGTGCCAGGGGGCACATTTGCACACTTGTTTTGTTAGGCCCCACCCCCTCCCTGCACCACTGTGCAAACGCGCCCCCTGGCGCATTGTAAATTGGGGGATTAATTCCCCTTGAGTCCTGAGGGTCCCTGGGGGCCAACTAGCCCACCAGGTACCTCCAGTAAGCGCCACAGAGATGCGTTGCAGAGAGGTGTTCCGAAGCCACGCCCTTTTTTACACCACGCTGCAAACGCGGCTTCTAGCGCACTGCTGCTCGGAGGATGAAGTCCACTTGTGTCCTGAGGTCCTCAGGACACAAGAGGACTTCATCACCCCACCAGCAGTGCGCCAGAAGCCGCGTTTGCAGAGTGTTGTAAAAAGGGGCGTGGCCTCGGACCACCTCTCGGCAACGCAGCTCTGTGGCACATACTGGAGGTACCTGGTGGGCTAGTTGGCCCTCAGGGACCCTCAGGATTGAAGGCGACTTAATCCCCCAATTTACAACGCGCCAGGGGGCACATTTGCACACTTGTTTTGTTAGGCCCCGCCCCCTCCCTGCAGCACTCAGCAAACGCGCCCCCTGGCGCGTTGTAAATTGGGGGATTAATTCCACTTGGGTCCTGAGGGTCCCTGGGGGCCAACTATCCCACCAGGTACCTCCAGTAAGCGCCACAGAGATGCGTTGTAGAGAGGTGTAAAAAGGGCGTGGCCTCGGAACACCTCTCTGCAACGCAGCTCTGTGGCACATACTGGAGGTACCTGGTGGGCTAGTTGGCCCCCAGGGACCCTCAGTATTCAAGGGGAATTAATTCCCCAACTTACAACGCGCCAGGGGGTGCATTTGCTGAGTGCTGCAGGGAGGGGGCGGGGCCTCTGGCGCGATGCCCGCTTTTTAAAATGTATTTTTTGTAGAAGGAGGGCTGTGTGGCCCCCCTTCTGTTACAATATTTGGGGCCATGGGAACCCCATCCCCCAGGGCCTGACCCGTTTTTTACTTTTTTTTAAAAAAACAGGAAGGGGGCCGCGCGGCCCCCCTCCCGAGGCCAATTTCGGCTCGGGGACCCCGGGGCATGGCCACCATTTTTTTTTTATTTGTATATTTTTTAAGGAGGGGGGCTGCGTGGCCCCACTTCTGAGGCCTCTATTGGCCCCAGGGACCCCATCCCCTGGGGCCGGCCCTTTGTGTTGGGGACCGTGGGGGGAGCCCCAATGCCCCCATGGTCCCGCCAGCTCCCCGCCTCCTGCGGGACTCGGCATTGCTTTTGAGCAAGGGGAGCTGCTGACATGCAGTTCCCCTTGCTCAAAAGCAATTCTGCTTTGCTTCCTTGAAGCGAGAGCAGGTTTCCCTGCTCTCGCTTCAAGGAAGCAAAGCAGCGTTTGCTATGGCAGGGCGGGAGCCATGCTTCCGCCCTGCCATAGCAAACAGCAGTGTCCTGGGGGTGGGACCCCGGGACACTGCAGGAGCCGGCCCTGGGGGGTGGCGGTCCCCAGGGCCATCAAGGGCTCCAGGAGGGGGGCGCGTGACCTCCCTCTTAACGTTTCTAAAGCCCCGGGGAGGTGGTGGTCCCTGGGGCTTGGGGGTCCGTAACGGACCCCCGCATTTAAATAAAGATTGCCCCGGGGAGGTGGTGGTCCCCGGAGCGTGTGGGGGCTCTGCCCCCGCACACACTTTTTTTTTTTTTTAAAACAAACACAGCCCCGGGGAGGTGGCGGTCCCCGGGGCTGCGGGGGGGCCGCGTGCCCCCCCACATACAATTGATAAAGCCCCGGGGAGGTGGCAGTCTCCAGAGCAGTGTGGGGGGGGACCCCCCACACATTCTTTTTTTAAAAAGCCCCGGGGAGGTGGCGGACCCTGGGGCTGCGGGGGGGCCGTGTGCCCCCGCACATAATCAGCATAGCCCCGGGGAGGTGGCAGTCCCCGGGGCTAAGGGGGCCCTTGCGGGCCCCGCTATTAGTTTTTTTGACAATGCCCCCGGGACATGACCCACCCGGGGGCCTCATTAAAATGAAGCGCGGGAGCCAGCGTTTCATTTTTTTAAAATTTTCGTCCTTGTGGGACCCCCTGAGCAGGCCTAGGGGGTCAGGGTGTTTCTACCCTGCCTCCTTTTCTTCTTTTTTAACCTCTTTTTCACTGTTTTGTTGTGACTCGGTTCTACCGAGTCACAAGATGGCTGCCAACACTTCCTGGTTTGGAGTGTTAGCAGCCAATCAGAGTGAAGCTCGTGCCCAGGAGGGTTCGCGAACCCTCCTCGGTGCTCAGATATATACATTTTTTCTTTCTTTAATTTCTCAGCAACTACTGAATGGATTTACACCATTTAACAAAATGGGATCTTTCTGAACCAAGCCCTACCTTTTTGCCAAATTTGGTGTAATTCCGTTCAGCAGTTCGGGCTGTAGCTTTGTCTAAAGTTTCCTATGGAAAATTACATGGGGAAAACGTGTTTTGGGACCCCCCTTTTTTCTTAGCCCCTGCTTGACGAATCACCCCGAAACTTTCAAGACAGGAGCTGACCGGAGCGCCCCACTAGTTTTGAAAATTTCGCGAAGATTCGTCAAACGATGCCAAAGTTATTTGGAAAACAAAAACGCTTTTCCTATGGAAACTAGGTCCTAACTATAACTTCCTACTGGCGACCACCAGTAGGTAATATATATGTATATATTTGTATATATATATATATATACATATCCTTCACCACTTCCGGTCTCCACAGATTCACCAGAAAGATGACACCGCAAACCGAAGGTAGATTTCCAAACGTTTATTTGTCTTGGAAGGCTGCTACGCGTTTCGGCAGGATCCCCTGCCTTGCTCACATATATATATATATTCACTGAAAAAAAGCATTACAAGGATGTACAAGCATTACAAGGTAACAAGTTCTAGTTACCTGAGCTAATTATAACTTACGCCCCTGCAATGCACTGCTTATGACCTCACATATTACATTACTCATGACATGGCCATGATCACTGATGGCATCACTGATGACATCTCAAATGACATCACTGATGACATCACTGATGTCATCATCAAGTGAGTGTAAGTCTTTCGTAAATGCTTATGAGACTTAAAGAAATATACTAAGCTACACCATAAGTAAAATTACTATTCTTTCTGTACTACTAATGAGCGATACTGT
This sequence comes from Calotriton arnoldi, assembly GCA_963921515.1. Taxonomy (NCBI): domain Eukaryota; kingdom Metazoa; phylum Chordata; class Amphibia; order Caudata; family Salamandridae; genus Calotriton; species Calotriton arnoldi. The sequence goes on from CAWUFW010016423.1 coordinate 59,127, forward strand.
TTTTAAGATTTATCATCTAAGTGGCTTTGTGACCATCTGTATCAGTGTGTAAGTGGGTGTGTGAGTGGCTGTATGGCTGTGTGAATTGGTGTGTGTGTGGATGTATGGGTGAATAAGTGGGGGTGTAAGTAGTTGTGTGGTTGAATAAATGAGTGCGTGTGTAGCTGTATGGGTGAGTGAGTGGCTGTGTGAGTAGCTGAATGGGTGAGTGAGTGGCTGGGTGAATGGCTGTATTGGTGGGTGACTGGGTGTGTGAGTGAGTGGCTATATGGGTGAGTGAGTAGATGTGTGAGTGGCTGTATGGGTGGGTAAGTGGTTGAAAGAGTGGCTGTATGGATGACTGAATAGCTGTTTGAGTGGGTGTTCAGTTAACTGAGTGGGTGTGTGAGTGGCTGTATTGAGAGTGAGTGTCTGTATTAGTGAGTGGTCATCTACGTGCTTGTAGGGATGAGTGAATGGGGATATAAGTGGTTATGCGAGTGTGTGAGTGGGTGTGTGAGTAGTTGTACAGGCATGCCAATAGGTCTGCTGAGATTCTGTATGAGTGAGTGACTGGCTGTCTAAGTGATTGTATGATTGATTAAGTTGTTATATGGGCAAGTAAGTGGTTGTATGAGTAGCTGTATGAGTGAGTGAGTGGTTGTGTGAGTGGCTGCATGGGTCAGTGAGTGGGTATGTGAATGATTGTATGGATGAGTGTAATGCTACAGGCAATTCTATACAATGAGCTCATGTATTGACCATTGACTCCATATTATTTTAACTGCATTTTTTGAGCACGGTTTCATCTTGTTTTTGTCTGACCCTGCCTTTCAGCTGCGAAGGCAGGCAGGCTCGGGTTAATTGCGCACACACAGAAATGTTTATGTTTTTCACTTCACCGAGTGGGAAAGATAAGCTGCTGGAACAGACAGTGTGGGCTGCGTAGCCCAAGGATGAGAGAGTGAAAATATCTGCCTCAGCTCTCATCAGAGCCCAGCCAGCTCCGTTGAGTAACCTCGACAGAGAGTACAGCCAGCACCTACAGTGTAGATGAAGGGAGGGGAGCTTCTAGATGCCTCTCTCTGTGTTAGTAAGAGTATAAAAATGGAGATCTTCTGGTGTTTTGCCAGGAACACTCTTTAGGGGTGGACTCGCCACCTAGAGACCTTTCCTGGTTGAAGATATTCTGCCGACACTGTCAACGGGTTCCCCAGTCGTGCTGTCAGGATGATGCAAGACAGACACTGGTGATGTATTCCAAGTTTTAATGAACTTATTCTTGTGTATATGCAGTTATCTTTCTATGCATTTATTCTCGTGTAGCTACATTTATTATATGCATTTATTTTACATGTACATTATTGCTATTTGACATATGGGCACTTGTAATAAATATTCCTCTTTAAATTAAAAATGAGTGTTGAGCTCTGTTTATGTTGTACCTTGGTATTCTAAAGGTGTGTACAGTCCTATTTTGAAGAGTATTCATTTTGTGTCCTGGTGTTTTGAAGTCTTGCTCAGATGTTCTGCAGAGAAAGCAAGACAATGAGTGAGTGGGTGTGTGACAACTTGTATGGATATGTGAATAGGTATGTACATGCTTCTGTATGCAGCCACTCACACAACCACTAACTCACCCATACAGCCACTCACACAGCCACTCACTCTCCAATACAGCCATTAACACAGCCACAGAACTACTTACATACCCATCCATGCAACCATTCACACAGCCACTCACTCACCCTAATAGCCACTCACACACCCACTCCCTCACCCCTACAGTCACTCACACACTCAGTCCCACATCCATGCAGCCACTCACATAGCCACTAACTCACCCATACAGCCACTCACACACCCACTCACTCTCCAATACAGCCTCTTACACAGCCACTCACTCAACCATACAGCTACTCACATAACCACTAACACATCCATACAGCCACAAACACACACCCATACAGTCACTCAGACATCCATTCTCACACTGATACAGACACTCACTGCCTTTCTGATGAGATATGTCAGAAATAGTTTGACTAATTACTAGTAAAGAATGAATAGTAAATTAACTTATGATGTAGCTTAGTATATATCTTTCAGTCTCAGAAATGTTTACAAAACACTTACACTCAAGGGATGATGTCATTAGTGATGTCTTTTGAGATATCATAAGTGATGTCATTAGTGATGTCACTGACCCTGTCATGAGTGATGTAATATGTGAGGTCATAAGAAGTGAATTGCAGGGGATTTAGATATAGTTAGCTCAGGTAAATATAACTGCTGAATTTCTATGGTTTTGTATGCATGAAATCTGAGCATAACTATAACATCACTGTACCCTTTGGTTTTTTTCATTGAATTTCTAAGGTTTTTTTATTTGAATTCCTAACTATAACATCCCTGTAACATTTGTTTTTTTCCAGTCAATTTGTAAGGTTTTAAAAAAAATATTTTCTAACTGTAACATGTAACATTTGAGAATATGTGGGTGAGTGGCTGTATAGGCCAGTGAGTGGGTGTGTGAGTGGCTGTATGGGTCTGTGACTGGGTGTGTGAGTGATTTTGTGGGTGTGAGTGGCTGTATGGATTTGTGAATGGGTGTGTGAGTGGCTGTATGGGTCTGTGAGCAGGAGGGTAATGGTCTGAGTAGGTCTTTGAGTTGGTACATGAGTGTCTGAGTGGGTGTCTGAGTGGGTGCATGAGTGAGTGTCTGAATGGGTGTGTGAGTGGGTAAGAGAGTGTCTGAGTGGGTTTGCGAGTACCTCCATGAGTGTGAGTCAGTTTGTGAGTGAGTGCAAGAGTGTCTGAATCAGTCTGTGAGTCGGTACGTGAGTCTCTGAGTAGGTCTGTCAGTGGAACTGAGAGAGTATGAGTGGTTCTGTAAGTGGGTACATAAGAGTCTAAGTGGGTATGTGAGTGGGTTTACATGCCTGAGTGGGTCTGCGAGTGGGTGCAGTAGTGTCTGAATGGGTCTGTGAGTATCTGTGAGAATGTCTGAGTGGGTCAGTGAGTGGGTGCATGAGTACCTGAGTGGGTTTGTGAGTGGCTGTGGGAGTGTCTGAGTGGGTCTGTGAGTAGGTACATGAGTGTCTGAGTGGCTCTATGAGTGTGTGTGAGTGTATCTGAGTAGGTTTGTGAGTGGGTGTGTGAGCATCTGATTGGGTCAGTGAGTGGGTGTATCAGTGTCTGAGTGTGTCTGCCAGTGGGTGTATGAGTGCCTGAGTGTGTGAGTGGGTATCTAAGTATCTGTGTGGGTTGCCAGTAGCTGTGTCAGTGACTGGGCTACAACAGAAACACAACGGCCCCTTTATCCAACAAGAGTCCACAGTTTTGCATAACATATCCACTCAAGTAGAATACTTTCTTTTGGTTAATTCAGTAACTGCTACCTCATTGAGTAAATGCCCAGTGCATATTCTACACTACATCTGTGCAATGGACCACAAGAAAATGTCTCCAGTGACCTTGTCTGTATTTCGGCAATGTGATTGCTCCTTCTGCGTCTTAATCCAGAAATCTGGCATAACATGTATCCGAAACTCCCCCAAACAAGGGTACTTCCTCTCAGCTATATGAAGTAAATGCTTCTCTGATTGATGGATATGTCCTCATATTCCTCGACATGAAGAACACATCACCAAAATCAGCAAGAAACGCGCTGGGGGTCTCTTGGTAAGCTGTCCATAATCCTAGCAAAAGGCGGGAATACCTTTGCGTTCTACTAGGGTGGGCGGGGTGGCCCGCCCAATTATTAAAAGTGGAGGGGGCCATGCAAACCTACTCCCCGGACCGATCCCCATCTCCCAGGCCGGGCCTTGAAATACTGGGTGCCCAGGAGCCCACCTAGGGCACCCAGTCAGCACCATTGTGGATCACGGGGAGCATGAATGCCCCCGTCATCCCTGACAGCTCCCTGTCTTTAGCAGGAGCCATCATTGCTCTCACACACAAGGAGCTGTAAACATGCAGCTCCCTCTGCATGAGAGCAATCATTTCATTAATTTCCCTGCCTGCTTGACAGCGGGCAGGAAAACAGATAAAAACTCCGCTCCCAGAAAGTGGGATTGGTTTCACAGCTGTCAAAGCTCCTGCCAAGTCAGAGCAAACAGCTATGTCACGGGGGTGAGCACCCCGGGACACAGCAGGATCTGGCCCTGCGGGGTGGCTGTCCCCAGGGCCATTATTGGCTCCAGGAGGGGGACCATGCAGCCCTCCTCCTTTCACTTTGACAGGCCCTCCATATATGGCCCGGGAGGAGGGCCACGCGGCCCCCTTCCAGTTTTATATATTTGATAGGCCCCAGAGAGGTGGTGGTCCCTGCAGCCCTCCCTTTAATATGTTATTTTATTTCCCCAGGGAGGTGATGGTCCCCGAGGCTCCTACAAAGCCTATGAGGGGGGTCCATGCATCCCCCTTCCTTTTATAAAAATAACACTCTGTGGAGGTGATGGTCCCCAGGGTTTCAACAAAGGCCAGGAGCGGGGTCTGTGCGGCCCCCCTCTATTTATAAAGATAAAGCCCCGGCAAAGTGGTGATCCCTGGAACTCAAAGATCCTCGGGGGCCGTCCGCCCTCCTCCTTTTTTAAAAATGTCCCCAGGACTTAGCCCACCTGTAAGCTCTTTTCAAAATAAGCACGAGAGACCACACTTTTTTTCTGCAGGATTCACAGGTCTGGCTGTGATTCGGCAGGACAAAAAAATGCTTTTTTGCCCTGGCTGGGTCCCAGCTGCATCCAGGTCCAGGGCTACAAGGTCAAGTTATTCCTATCCTGACCCCTTTTCTTTTTTTTAAATGTTGTTTTTTTAAACTCGGCTGAAGCCGAGTCCCAAAATGGCTGCCAACACTTCCTGGTTGAAGTGTTGGCAGCCAAAAAGATATCAGCATGGGGACAGTCGGATCCTCAGAGGATACCCTTCCCTAAATATCTAACATTTGATTTCCTTTAATTTTTCAACAACTACTAAATGGATTTACACGCTAACTATAACTTACATCACCGCAATGCACTGCTTATAACTTCACATATTACATCACTCATGGCATGGTCAGTGACATCATTGATGATATCACTAATGATATCTCAAATGAAATCACTGATGACATCACTATGACATCATCAAGTGATTGTAAGTGTTTTTAAGAGTTCATGGGTGTCAAACATATATACTAACCTACTACAAAAGTTCAATTAGTATACTAGGTACTACTGAGTGATACTACTTCTAATATATATTAAGTGAGTAGCTGTGTGACTGTATTTATCCTTGTGTGCATGGGTGTGTCAGTGGCAGTATGGGTATATAAGTGGATGTGTGAGCAGCTGTGTGAGCGAGTGAAATGTGTGAGTGGCGTAATATTGGTGAGTTAGTGGGTGTGTCAGTGACTGTATGAGTGAGTGGGTGGTGATGTGAGTGGCTCTATGGGTGGGTAAGTGGATGTGTAGTGACTGTACTGTATGAGTGAGTGAATTGGTATGTATGTGGCTGCGTGGATGACTGAGTGGCTGTTTGGTTAAATGAGTTGGTGTGTGAGTGGCTTTATTGGAAAGTGTCTGTTTGAATGGCTGTATGGGTGAGTGAGCGGACGTGTGAGTGCTTGTATGAATGTGTGAATGGGGCATAGGTATGTAATTGGTTGTGTGTCTATGTGAGTGAGTGTGTGAGTGTTTGTATGGGTGAGTGAATGACTGTGTTAAGAGGCTGTATGGGTGAGTGAATACATGTGTGAGTAACTGTGTAGGCAAATAAATGGGTGTCAGTAGCTGTATGGGTGAGTGACTGGTTCTATGAGTGGCTGTATTGGTGAGTGGCTGTATGGGTGAGTGAATGGTTGTCTGAGTGGCTGTATGAGCAAGTGAGTGGATGTGTGAGTGCCTCCATGGAGGAGTGAGTGGATATATGAGTACTGGTATGGGTCTGTGAATGGGTATGTGAGTGGTTGTGTGTGTGTCTGTCAGTGGGTGCATGAGAGGTTTTATGGGGTGTGAGTGGTTCTGTGGATGATACCATCAGTGATGTCATTTGTGATGTAATCAGTGATGTCACTGACTATGTCATGAGTGATGTAATATGTGAGGTCCTAAGCAGTGCATTGCAGGGGCATAAGTTATAGTTAGCTCAGATATCTATAAATGCTGAATTTCACTGGTTTTGTACGAGTGAAATCTGAGCCTCACTATAATGTCCCAATGACCTTTGTTTTTTTCAGTGAATTTCTCAGGTTTTTTTTAATTCCATTTCCTAACTATAACGTCCCTGTAACTTTTGGTTTTTTAAGTGAATTCTATTACTTTTTTTACTAGTAGTTGCGTTTGCAAAGTGGTGGAAAAAGGGGGCATGGCCTCCGACAACCTCTCAGTAATTCTGCTCTGTGGGACTTACTGGAGGTAACAGGAGGTGTAGTTGGCCCCCGAGGACCCTCAGCAGCCAAGGAGTCTTCATACCCCAACCAGCAATGCACCAGGAGATGAGTTTGCAGAGTGTGGGAAAGGAGGCATGGCCTCCAAAGACCTCTCAGCAATCCTGCAGGGTGGTACTTACTGGAGGTAACAGGAAGGCCTGTTGGCCCCCAAGGACCCTCTGGGGCCAAGGAGTCTTCATTCTCCAATCAGCAGTGCGCCAGGAGGCACGTTTGCAGAGTCGTGGATAAAGGGGGTGTGGCCTCTGAAGTCCTCTTAGCAATCCCGCTGTTTGAAACTTACTGGAGGTAACAGGAGGGCTTGTTGACTCCCAAGGATCCTCTGCAGCCAAGGGGACTTCATCCCCCAACCAGTTGCATGCCAGGAGGTGTGTTTGCAGAGTGATAGCGAAGGAAGCGGGGCCTCCGGGTGACTTGCCAGAGGTTTTTTTCCCATTTGTGTTATTTTTTTGGGTGTGGGCCACGTGGCCCCTCCTTCCCTGGGCCGTTTTTGGCCCTGGGGACCCCATCTTTCGGGTCTAGACCTTTTATCAATAGGGAGGGGAGCCACACGGCCCCCTCCCCGGGCAGATTGTGTCCTTGAGGAACCTATTTCCATGGGCCCAGCCTTTTTCAAAAACCATATTTTATACATTAAAGGGAGGGAGGGCTGAGCGGCCTTTCTTCCTGGGCCAATTTCAGCCCCAGGGACCCCATGCTCAGGGGCCCAGCCTTTTCAAAGGCTGGGCTCTTGCTTACTCAAAGCAAGGCACAGTTTGCTATGGCTTGGCGGGAGCGGTAAAGCTCCCACCAAGGTATAGCAAACAGTGATGTCCTGGGGGTGGGCACCCCGGGACATAGCAGAAGCCGTCCCTTGGGGGTTGCAGTCCCCAGGGCCATGTAAGGCTCCAGGATGGGGCTGCATGGCCCCTCTCCTTTGTTTGATTTTTAACCTGGGAGGTAGTGTTCCCTGAGCTGCGGGGGGGCAGGCAGGACCCTCAAATTGTTACAATTGTTTGCCCCGGGGAGGTAGAGGTCTCCTGGGCTGCGGTGGGGGTCGGTCGTGCCCCCTAAATTGTTACTATTGTTTGCCCCAGGGAGGTGACAGTCCCCGGAGCTGCAGGGGGCCCAAGCGGGTCCCCGCAGCTGTGGGGGCGGGCAGGCCCCCCTGCATTCCTACTCTTGTTTGCCCCGGGGAAGTGGCAGTCCTGGGGGCTTTTCAAAACACTAGGAGGGGGCCTCATGAGCCCCCTCCTTTATTATAATAATAACCCCAAATGCCCCTGGGATTTGGCCCACCCAGGGGCTTCCTGAAAAAGACATGTGGGAGACCTCATGTTTATTTAGTGGCCATCTTTTGCCACTCAGTCACTGGTGTACTGAGTGGCAACAAGAGATGGCCACTGAATAAAAACAGATTTTTTTGCAAACAGATTCCTGGCAGTGCGGCATATTTCTATTGTGGATGAATATTGACAGGACAGGGTTCCATCCTGAATGCCTGCACCCCTTTGAGAGAGCGTGTTGTGGTTGCCAGTAGGTAGGTATAGTTAGGACCTAGTTTCCATAGTAAAAGCATTTTTTGACTTGGCTATAACTTTGGCGTTGTTTGACCAATCTGCCTGAAATTTTGCCAAAAAGGTGTCACAGTGGGTACTATTGATTGGGAAAGTTTGGGGGTGATCCATGCCGTGGGGACCAAGAATTTGGGGCGCGAAATAAGGTTGAATTTGCAATGTTAATTCCTATAGGAACCTTTAGCCACCTCTACAGCCCGAGCCGCTTAACGGACTTACACCAAACTTGACAGGGAGGTAGATGTCAGTTCAAGGAAGTGCCTTTTGCTTATTTGGTGTAAATCTGTTCAATAGTTTTTGAGAAATTTAAGTTTAAAATTATAGTGATATCTCTGGCTGCGGACATTTCACGGTGGTTTCGTGATGAATCGTGAATACACGTGCCAATGGGAATACTCTGATTGTCTGGTTGCAAACTGAATAGAAAGTTGCGGTTGCCATTTTATCTATCGGGAACGGTTCCCGGGACTGAAAATCTGTATGAAAGCCCACATAAAGGGTCAGAATGGAGATACTCTGGCCCCATGGTTGAGAAATGGAGGTGTTAGTGACACAAGCTATGTGTCCAAAATTGATTTTTTTTAATCGCGCGCAATATTCACGACGATGTCGCGACCGCCAGTGTGGCCACCCCGTGTACCATCGCGGGGACGTTGCGACTATCGACATCATCGCGAATATTGGTGAAAATATAAAAAAAATATATCAGTGAATCATTAATACACATATTATTTTGAGATTCTGATAGATGTTTTTATAGAGTTATTTATGTAGTGAGTTATCTACTGTGATGGTTAGAATTAATTATATAGTTATAATTTTTTTATGTGGTGGTGACTATTGAAATCCTGCTTTCCGTTGTCGAAACGTACCCGCGGGGATCGCGATTACCGATGTCCTCGCGATATCCGGAGTCACAGCAAAAGAGGAAAATAGGTTTCAGAGATGGTTGTTCTAGAAATACAGTAGAAAAACATGAGTTTGAAGTGTACGGTAATAAACCTCTAGTGTGTAGAATACTGTAATGTGTGTGCATACATGTTTTTTCACTTTATGGGAAAGGCGCGATCGTCGTGGTTAAGGACGTCATTGCAACATACCGAATAACCATGAAAACGGAAAATACATCTGAAAGATGGTTTTTAAAGAAACTTAGAACAAAAATTTGAGTTTATACATGCTTTGATAGAAGTATGTATATAGTAATGCGTGTAGGTCATGTTCAGAATGGATTTTTTTTACATATTATTTTTAATGTATTGGTGGTCATTGAATGTCTGCTTTTGATTTCCGTTTTCGCAACGTGTCCACGGGAATCTTGACGTCATTGCGAAGATGCCCTAAATCTAATGAAAAAAAACCCTTTCGAAAAAAACTTCACAGTATTTCGGGTAATATGGTGGCTCTGACAAGAGCCGTTGTGTTGGTTGTGTGTATATGACTGCTACACATAAGACCGGATGCAGAGTTTCAGGTTACTTAGAAACACTGTTGCCTTCATCTGTAAAGTGCATTCCATCATTTCTATAAATTCCATGCATGTCAAAACACAGATTGTTGTTATAGATACAGCCCATACGATGGTCTCTGAGGAATGCAGAAACAGTTTTATTAACATGTTTCCTGGCTTTGTCAATCTGTGGACAGATTTGATTTGACCTCTTCCATTTCTGTCTTTGGCATATATTAGTGTACACCAAGACAATGTGAGGAAAAAGCAACATCAGTTCTGCAAAAGTATCTTTCGTTAGGATTCCCAGCCCTACCCCAGTCAGTCAGTCAGTGAAATCACTTTATTCAATGCTTAAAAATTAAGATCATAAAAGTACAGAAGTACACATTATAAAATAGACTTTAAAAAGAAAAAAAAATACAACTTTCATAATACAAAGGTTAAGAAAAACAACAATTTACAATCAGAATAAAAATGCACAGTTCATTAAGTAGGATAACACAATCATCTCGTCTTCCATGAGAGGAGTAAAAATGATGCCACAGAATAACACACTAATTGGTTAGGCAATGATTGCAAAAAATACATCCCAGGACAACATTGGCTAAAACAGTATTTACGCATGAGCGGCCGGATAAATCTAATGCGATGATCCTTGTAAAATTTACAAAAGTAAAAGATATGTAAATTTGATTGGAGAGAAATTCCATCGCACGGGCAAGGGGTCAGAAATAGAGTATATTCCAGCTAGAAAAGAAAACATGCAGGGGGATTAGATTCACTCTGAACCTCACTAATATAAATCTGTGGCGTGGATTGGTCATAAAGGATAAATAAGGGGCTACGCCTTCCTGGTCTATTGGGCCTTCCAGGTATAGTTCTACAGACACCTTTGTAGTGTTCATCTTAAGATGCTCAGCTGCTCTTTGGTTGGAATATAATGTCCTGATTTCTTTGTTTGAGACTATAGTGCAGTTTGATGGTGATGTGAACAAATGTCCTAAGCCAAGGGAGGAGAGGCTATCTTTAATATGTGTTAGCCATGGGATCCTGTGGACATGGTCAAGGGAGAGGCAGTCTTCTATCAGCCTCTGTGTAATATTCACAGATTCTCTCCTCCAGATCGAGTGTCATAAAAGTATTGGTGCCAACCTAATGGTATCAGTAATGTAAGGAATTTCTAATTCTACAGGTCAAATAAAGTTAGAACAGCTGGGAGGAAGACCAACAAGTCGTTTCCAAAAAGAGTCCTCGATGGTCTGGAGGTTATGGGGTTTAACGATTCCCCAAATCCCAGCCCCATAGGTTGCTACTGATTTTGATTTGGCGGTGTATACCTTTTTGACCATGTCAAAGGGCTTAGCGTCCAGTTTCTTAGTAAAAGAATTTAGAGCAATAATACTCTTCTCGAGCGCTAGACCCCTATTGGTGATCCTGTGAGACCAGGTTAATTGTCTGTCGAAAGTTATTCCAAGGTAGGAAAAGGTGTCTGTGTGTGCTATTCTATGTCCTGCTATATAAAAATTTGGGGCCCTCTTTTGTTTACTCCCAGATATTAGGACGAAGGTCTTCGCCTCATTGGTCTTCAGATCTAGGCTACTCATGTATTTGACGTAGGTTTCCAATAGCTGCTGCAGGGCTTGACCAGTGCTGGCGATTAGCGCTGCGTCATCTGCATAAAGCATAATTGGGGTGCGCGTTTTATTAATCATCAGAACATCCTGTGTGGAGTTCAGCAGGGGTGAGTCCACCCCATTCGTAAAGGTTGAAAAGAAGAATGGGGCGAGAACACATCCCTGGCGCATTCTTCTATTAATTGGGAATGACCTAGAGCACTCATCCTGTTTCCCATAACGGACACTTACCGAGGCTGAAGAGTAAAGCTGTCTGATGTAATTAATTATTGCCTCCTCAATGCGCATTTCTGCCATTATATTCCACAGATGGTGATCGGTGACGCATTCGAATGCTGCTGACAGATCCATAAATGCCAGGTATAACCTCTCCTGCTTTACTTGTGTATACTTGGCCATTAGTAAACTTAAATTAAGGCATTGATCCTGAGTTCCACTCCCTTTTTGAACCCGTATTGCACTGGGATCAAAACATTATTGTTGGTGGCCCATTCCTCTAACCTATTTAATAGGACGCGGCCCATCAGCTTGGCAGTGCTGTCAAGTAGGGACATGGGCCTGTAATTTTTGGGCTCAGATTTGTGTCCTTTCTTGTGGATTGGAATAATAATTGACCTCTTCCACAAGTCCAGAGGGCCCACAGTTGCGATTGTATTAAAAACATTAGTCAGAACCGGACCCCAAAGATCTGACTACTCCATAAAAAAATCAATTGGTATACCGTCCGGGCCGGGAGCTCTGTTAGTCGAACACTGGGAGAGGGCCTCTCTGATTTCATGTTGGTTGAAAAGTAGGGGAGACTTGGTTAGGAGGATACTAGGTGCCTGCTGGCTAACCAATCCCTCCACAGGTGTGTTAAAAATAGGAAAAAAGTGTGCAATCCAAGCTTCCCCATCTACGTGGCAATCTGTGCTCTGCTCCTCTGGGTGTTTAAGAAATCCCTGGCATTGTTCGAGAGGGCTGCTTCATGCGACTGCTCCCACGCCTCTTCCTAAGGGTTTTGATTCTCAGCTTCCTTGCCTCTGAATAGTGGTAACGCAATGTCTTTACTAATTCCACGTCTCTAGGGGTGGATTTAAGAGCCTGATGTAAGGCTGATAGAGACTTAATACATGACTGGTCGAACCATTTGGGACCTGATTTATTTGGGATTAGGCTAACCCTGGTTAAGGCTTGTTTGGCCTCTAACAGTATCCGATCAAAGGACTCAGTAATCAGTCTTGAATCGCGATTCTCTGCCAGGCAGGTCATGATGTCGTTATATCTTTTGCCAACCACGTCTGTAGTAATTCTTGTTTTGTCAGCTGTTGCCCATTTTAAGATGATCTTGTTCTTCCTTGCTATCATGGGTCTGGCGTGCCTTATCTGCTCTAAGCGAATTCCCCCCCATTCCAGATCACTGATTATAGCATCATGCTCACTATACCGAAGGGCATGATTACAGTGTTGGAAACAAATGTTTTAAGGGACGAGGATATCACTATATAATCCAGGGTTGAACCCCGGCCAACCGGGCCAAATGTATTTTGTAGGATGCCAGAGCTAGGGTCTACAGGATTCATAATTTCCATATCATGAACAAAAAACAATCTATTCAGGGTATCACCATAAGGATCATGGACAAAGTGCGGAGTGGGCTCACCTGACTCGTTAAACATGCCACATCCGATTTTGTTTGAGGAAGGACAACTGTGTGTGTTAAAATCACCCACCCATAACATTTTTAGAGGTTGGTTAAGGGTATTTAGGAAAATAGTGATATCCCTTTCCAATGTGTCTACAACCTGTTTCATATCATTGTTAAAATTATTATTATAAAAATTAATTAATAAAATATTTTCTCCATTCGGGGCCTTTAGGAAAAGGAAATGATAGTAAGAGGAGCCGTTAAAAAATGATAAAACGGATAGGTTTAAAGTGTTTTTTAGCAGGGTTAGGATCCCCCCTCTAGCACGGCCCGAGACAGACGGGCGAGCAGGAGTGTTAAAAGAGCGGTAGCCATCTACATCGATTGGTCCCATATCCCAAGTTTCCTGGAAACATACCAGATCATAGTTATCATTCAACGGTTGCTAGCCAGTCTGGATTAGACACTTTAGATCTTAGGCCAGCGATGTTCCAGGTGATAAATTTTACATAATCGTTCTGATTCAGTGGTTGAATGTGACCAACTGTGGGAGATATAGAAATTTCAGGGCCCCATTTACTTAGAGTTTGGACAGAATTAAAAGAAGGCCTGTTCCCTCACTGTCAATCGCACCCGTCCAGATCAGTTAGGGCGCTAAAACGGTTGTTAACAAGGAAAGGGGTGAAAGGTCAAGCGAACGAAAGATGGGAGGGCTCCTAATAGTTGGCACTGGCCTCGCACGGAAGGACTTCAAACCTGATAGAGGGGTTATGCAGTTTGTAAAAATAGCCGAGTGGCAGTGCAAACATTTGGGAATGCTTTGAAGGGCGGTCAGGTAGGTGGTCAAATAATGACCGAACCAGATGGTGCGAATTTAGGCTAACTGCCACACAATCCCCCTGAATTGGTTTCGTGTAGTTCCCCACCCAGGCCACCCTTCTTGCCATTAAAATACAGGGTAACAGCTCCCCCGACCCACTCCGTGTTTGCTGATTTAGTGGCATGCCTTTGGGATGAGCTGCTCCGTGGTTTCTTTCTGGGTTGGGTCTAGTTTAGGGACGTTCACCAAAACTATCACGTAGGGGCATGCAGCTGGGGGGGAAATCTAGCCTCCGATCACAAGTTTCTTGAGCCCCATTTGCCAGTTCGTAATCAAGTCCTCTGCTGGGTGGCACAATAGATCGTATATAGGAGCTGGGGGCTCTCTGTGGGTTTGGTATGTTGCTACAAGGTTGAGTGAGGGGTTGAAGATCTTGCAAGGTTAGAGATTCACAGTGGCTGTTCAACCCCCCGGGTAGCGAACCAGCTTGTTGGGAACCTCTTAGCCCCCTCTTTCCAAAGGTGTGCTATCCTGAAGATTGTAGAGATACACTGAAGTGTCGCGGGCAAATCAGGTTTCAAGAGTTGCAAGAGGGCTCCGCTGCCCTCGCACCTGCCTGGTTAAAATTAGTTGTGTCAGTTTGAGTGGGGATTAGGTATTCTAGGCAAGTCTCGATTCTGGAGAGTCTGTCTAAAATGGGTTGAAGCATGTGAGTAAATGACTGTTCAATTTTAAACAGTTTATATCGATCAGTAGGGATGAATAAACTGTCTTGGCTCCTAGAGAGGCGGCGGGGGTGGTTTGACAATTGATCTTCCACCCCCTTTTTTCCTCTTTAAGGGAGCCTCAGCATGGGCCAGTGGTGAGTCAGCTATGGTGTTAGCTTAGTACGGAAAATTGTGCATTTTGAGCGAGACGGAACTGTCTTAAGTGGTTGAGAGGGAGCATCCTCCTGCGCACTCCGGGGCTCAGTAGTGGTACACTCCTTTGGGCTATCAGTGGGCATGTGGTCACCCATGGATAGTCTACGTTCCGCAATCTGGATTTCTTTATTCAGTGCATCGGAGGCCCTAATGAGGAAAGCATCTAAGGTGTTTGGTTGCTCACCTCCGTTTGTGGTGGACTTCCTTTTCCCCATCTTCTGATCCGGGTCTGGGTCTGGTCACGTCTACAAAGATGAGAGTTCAAGATGTTAGGGGGGGCCCAGCCCAGCCTCTTCCGGGCTCTGACGGGCGTGGACGGGCCCGCCCGCACGCATCTCACACTGCGGGAGCCCTGGTCGATTTTTGTGCGCCTACTGGCGCAGCGGAAATGGCAGTGGCGGCGAGCAAGCCTCTCAGGATTCTGGAGCTTGGAGTTCCTGCCCCCCGCGGACCACAAGCAGCACCACATGGTCTCCACACGCTGCAGGAGCCCTGGTCAATTTTTGTGCACCTCCTGGCACAGCAGAATTGGCAGTGGCAGCGAGCAAGCCGCTCAGGAGTCTGGGGCTTGGAGTTCCTGCCCCCGTGGACCACAAGCAGCTCCACCCACTACGGGAGCCCTGGTCGATTTTTGTGCACCTCCTGGAGCAGCAGAATTAGTGGTGGCAGTGAGCAAGCCGCTCAGGAGTCTGGGGCTTGGAGTTCTTGCCCCCGCGGACCACAAGCAGCACCACACGGTCTCCACCCCAGTCAATGTGCGTAGGTCGTTGCAACCACAGTGCAAAATCATGAGGTGAGGAGTTTAGGAATCCACAATGGATTTAACCAAAACCAGCAACTGATGAAACTTTAACCCACTCTGGCCAAACTAAGTAATCTGCACATTTGGCAAACCCAAGTCCCTGTCAATACCTCTCTTTTTTGCAGTCTCTTTAGCCCAATAGATATAGCTGTGGCCCACAATCCTTACACTAAGCATGTTGATATGAAGGAGCAATAGTAGTCAGGAGAAGGCTGGAGCTGAATGAGGTAGTTTTCCAAAGGAAAAGAAGTTAAAATGGAGGTGTTTAAAATATATATAGGTTGCCACGTTAGACTTACTTTGTATGAGAGTGGTGTACCATTCTTGTGCTTAGATTTTACAAATCTTAACAGTGTCCAAACTATGCAGAAAGAGCTAAAACAACAAGTTAATCTACAAACTGAATTCAGTGGTATGTATATAAATTTGTAATTATTTTAAAAATGTACATTAGAAATGAAGATTTATATGGGAGTTTGATTAAAAGGAGTATCACAGTGATAAGAAAAAATATATGAGTTGAACTGTATCTATTAGAGGGTATGTGTTTAAGGGGTTAGTGGTGAATGTTTTGGGAAGTAAGAGAAAAATAAATGAGTGCCTTTTTATTACATTGTGTATTTTATTGAAAAATAACAGTATAGTTTTGTGGAAATTTGCAATGAGTAACTAAGAAGTTTTTAAATGTCTAAACATCATGTGCAGAATAGATACATCTGTCATTTGCATTCTGGGAGTTGTAGTACTTGTAATAACATTATTAAACAGGAATAGTGTAGTGAGAAATAAAAGATGAGAACATGTTGTCTGCGTGTATATGAATTAGAAAGAAGTAATACTTGTTAGGTATATATTGGGAAGTGTTTGTCAATATGGTTTTTAACTTATATGACCACTTTGCATATGCTAAGGTGGTGAGATATAGTTTTTGTGCTTGCTCATAGCTATATATACAGTGGGACTTTTGAGTTTGCTTAAAGATGCAGAGAGGTATATATTTTGGGAAAGATAGCTTGAAGGTGTACATCTATTAAGAAATCGCATATATGTTTACATGGCGATCTATGTTCAGTAAGGCTGATGAAAATTTCATGTATATAGTGAGGGTTGTGTTTTTCTTTAAATATGCTGTGTTTAAAATTGAGAAGGATTAATAGTGCAGAATGCCTCGAGAGTTCTTGTGCTAGCTTCATTTTGGGTGTAACTTTTGTTTGAGATATGCTGAATCTATGTTTTGGAACCAGAAGAAGTATTTGAGAAATTATGTAGGTATGCCATTCACAAAAGGTTTTGTGCTTTGAAAATTTTCAAAATACTGTTTTCCCTTTTAGAAACTTACTGATGCATGTGCACACTCAGAAGCAAAGCAATGTATGTTTCTAGAGGGCCATGTATGCAATAATATATCAAGTTTGATACCCAGATTTCACTCACACATAGCTCAGAAGAAAAGCATGTATACAGTAAAACAGGTTTTTTGATACTGACAGAAGGAGATAACCAATGATTAAGAGATACAGGGACATATTAGCAAGAAGAGGCGATAATCATCGCTAACCCTGCTTAGCGTGATTTTTTTTATCGCCGGCTATCGCTGGAATATATCGCCACGCTAACGCTGTATTAGCAACGATTAGCGCTATGGCGATGAATATTCCAGCGATAGCGGGGGAATAAGCCAACATCGCTGAAAAACCAGCGATGTTGCATGGAGAAGGGAGAACACCTTGCTGATACGACCCTGTGGTCGTATCAGCATAATCCACCCCCCATGTTAGGTATGGCTAACACCTGCTAATTGCAGGTGTTAAATATATGGCGATGACCCCGGTTAGCGCGACTTTTCACGTCGCTAACTGGGGCCATGGGCCACCTTGCTACATAGGCGATAGGCCTGTTAGCGGGTGTTTCCCAGGTTTGTTCGTCTGGAACGCCCACTTTGCATGTCATTAGCGATAAATATCGCTGACATGCAAAGCGGTAAAAAAACGGGCGCTAATGCCCGCAAACTGTCGCTAACTGCTGTTAGAGACAGTTTGCTGATAGGGCGATATGAATATCGCCGCTTTAGCGGCAAAAAGTGCCGCTAAAGCGGCGATAGTGCCCTTGCTAATATGCCCCACAGTGACATGTATCTAACAGAATGAAGGTACTTTCTCAGTCACTCAGGCAGTATTCAGGCACTCACTGAATCACCCAGCCACTACTCAGGCAGTCATCAAATCAGTGATTCACTATCCATGGAGTTATTCAATTATCAAGAAAATATACATGTGCACTTGCAATCTGGCAGGCAGAAATTATATAGTTATTGAAGTAATCAGGCACTATATATACATTCATCTAATCACCTAGGTACTATCTATTGACTTATGCAATTAACAAGGCTGTAACTATGCAATCATTATAACATTTGCACAGAAACTATGCAGCCATCTAAATACCCACCCACATTGGTACTCTTCACGAAATTACATGAGTGCATGAGTAGAACCTGAGTGTTTCATTAGTGCATGCGTGTGCCCCAGTATTTCAATGACTGCATGGGTTGCAAGTGGTTGTTTGGATGGCTGCATAGGTTCTACGCATATGTTATAATGATTGCATAGTTACAGCCTTGTAAATTTAGCGTTAAATTTAAAAAAGTGTAGAAGAGGGAGAGAGGCAGTGAAACAGAAAGAACAAGTTGGGAGAGTAATTGATAAGGCCTTTGCTTTGAAGAGGAAGCTTTTCATTTTGATTCTAAATAGAATGAACACTCTTGACAAAATAGTATTTTGCATGAGGAGACAAAACCAGAAGAAAAGATTAGTGAATAGAAGTAACTGTTGTACCGTTTTTAGTGGACAATGGATATATACTTCTTGTACAGAGGCTCTCTTTAATGAAGAAAGCTATTTCCAGGGTAACAAATTAGTTCATTCTATTGATTAAAGAGGACAATGTTATGAAATGAAGAATTGTAGTCATATAGCAAAAGAGATGATGGTACCTAGAAATGTAGAAGAAGTTATTGCAGAAGACGTACAAGGAAGGCGTACTGTATACAAATGGAATTGTAGTAGCGTTTCTAGTATTAGATAGCAATACATTGATATATTAAGAAAATTCCTACGTATCTTTCCAAGGTGAAGTTTAAAACACACAATAAGTTATACCACTCAACAATGCGAACTTTAGGTAGGAGGCTGTATTATGTAAAAACACCTGCTTTAAGTTTAGGAGAAATAAGTAGAGCAATTTTGCATGGTAGTGTGGCACATGTAGAAAAGTTTTGTGGTGATGTGAAGTTTTGTTTCTTTGGTCCTGAGCAGGATTCTAGGGAAAATTAAGTGTTGTTAAGAGGAGGAGTTGCAGAACAAGACACTTATATTACAGTTTTAAAAAAGAGTTACACAATTTAACACAGTGTTCTGTAAAAAAACAGAATATGTTTGTATATGTTGTTGATGCACTTACTAGAAGATTTAAACACAGTCAGTTGACTTATATATAAAAAGTGAAAAAGTAAATCATGATAACTGGCAAAAGTTACCTGTGTATTTATTTGTAGAGGGATGGTTTGACTTGTCTATATGGCAAGTTATCTGTAAGTAGTGTTACAAAAAATTGGAAGATAATAAAATGAACAACACATAGCTATTAGATACCCATTTTGTAAGATAATAAAATGCCTGCTAATGTAGAAAAACTATGAAGGGCAAAAATAAAAAACACATGAACATGTATTATTCTTTCCAGCATTGTGAATGGCTGTTATGGACTGCTCTCCAGCACTAACTACAATTCCACAATCCATGCAGTATGATGCCATCGGGGAAAACTGTCGAGCCAAATCTTGAAGTTGAGATTGGACTCTCTGCTTTGGTGTTGTTGTGCTGCTATTAAAGTTGAGGGTCCTTCAGCTTTGCATTTCCTTCTTGCTGCTCACTATGAACTCCTCTTATGAAATGTGCAAAAAATATAAAAGGGGAAAAAAATACTAAGTATGATTTTTGGCAGCATTGTGAATAGTTGTAACACACTGCTCACCAGCTACTATAACAACACTATAGTCCATGCAATACGTGGCCAATCTTGAAAACTGTGAAGCCATATCTGTTGGAGTAGTCTGTTCCTCTAAAGGGACTTTCTGGCCGGGTATTGTTGCTGCTGCCACTGATGTAGATGGTCCTCCAGCTTCCCTCTTGTAGATCGCCAGTTGGAGACATTTTCTATGATAGGTTTTAAGATAATATGAGATGGACGTAATCCCACATGAATATTTTTGTACCTCCTCTACAGAGGGTCCTGTTGCACATTGTGGATTGCATTAGTTTTGCAGCAGTTTTTGATTCCCCATGAGTTTGGGTAACAATGGATAGTTTGATGTTTGTTTGAGTTATGTTGTGTTCATGAGTTCAGATGTTGAAAGTTATTTTTTAATACTGTTGCTTTTTACAAATATTTTGTTAAACCAACATGTTCAGCTAGACTGAAACTTTGTGTAAAATATGTCTATATATCTGTTTTACACTTTTTCATTTGCTATTCGTGACTACTGATGTCATTGCGACCTCCGGTGTTGCTATGAAGAATGAAAATGCACTTTTGATGTAGTTATTTTGACAAATGAATACAAAGGGAAAAGTTAAGTTAGTATCTTACTAAATAGCTGCACTGAAACCTTATGTAAAATATGTCTGTATATGTGTTTTACACTTTGTTAAAAAGAAAACGGTATTCGCAGTCTGTCCTTGGCAATGGCAGTCATAAAATCATACAGGCACTACCTGTGCAATCATCAAGGACTTCCTTTCTCCCTCACTCTGTAAACGTGCCTCCTAGCATAGTACTAGTTGGGGGATGAAGGCTCCGTGGCTATTGAGGGTATTTGGGGGCCAAGTATCCCTCTTGTTACCTCCAGCAAGTTCCACAGAGTCAGTTTGCTAAAAGGTCTTCAGAGGCCACACACCCTTTCTGCACCACTCTGCAAACACGTCTCCTGGCATACTACTGGTTGGGGAATAAAGTTGTCTTGGATTCTAAAGGACCTTGGGGACCAAGAAGCCCGCCTGGTACGTTCTATAAGTCCTAATCAGCGGGATTTCTGACAGCTGGTCAGAGGCCCTGCTCCCTTTCCACACTATTCTGCAAAGACCATTGGTATATAAAAAAAACATGGAAATCCACTGAAAAAATGAAAGGTTACAGGTAAGTTATAGTTAGGCTGATATTTTACTCATACAAAACCAGAGAAATTCAACAGTTATAGCTAGCTAAGCTAACTATAACTTGCGCCCCCTGCAATGCACTGCTTATGACCTCACATAATACATCACTCATGACATGGTCACTGACATCACTCATGACATCACAGATGACATCTCAAATGTCTTTAGATCATATTCAACATGAACATCTATAAAAGTAAGGGCCCGATTTAGAGTTTGGCGGAGAGGGTACTTCATTGCAAAGGCAACGGAGTACTATCTTCATCAAATTGAAGTTCTGCCCGACTGATTCACAGATGGGAGGTTCTTCAGTATTTAGACAGAGGAGACTACTCTGTTCTCACCACCTGCATACCCCTCCAATGGCCCAACAGAGTAATTCAATTTAGAGTGGGCAGACACAAGGTCAGTTTTGACTTTTACAAATCACCTCCCGAAATGTGCGGTATGCAAAGTAAAATCTTTTCAATGACCCCCAAGCCATGGGAGAAAATTTAAATGGTGAAAGGGTCATAGTTTTTTTTATTTCCAAAAGCAAAATTCCACTTTGGGATTTTGTTTTTGAAAACAAAAAAGAAAATAAAGTGTGCAGTGTGGTGCCGTCATGTTGACGGAGCCACACAGCACAGTTTCAAAGCATTTACAGGATCAACTGTGAGGGCGGCTCCTGTAAATGCAAGCGATGGATAGGAGGAAGGTTAAGAATGGATGACTGACTGAATGGAAATATTTTAGAGGGAGTGAGTAAATGAGGGATTGATTGAATGTTGCATACTATGTTACTGTTATGCTATTCCTGGCTGAGACAGTGGTCATTATAGGTAGAAGGGATGTTGTGATCTTCTTCAGCACGGAGAGCCCGTTCCTTATTATGGGTCCCAGAGGTAGCATGTGGCATACACCTTTGGATCTGAGGAGTTGATTTTGGCTGAAGGAGAGAGGAGTGGTAGGATCCAGGAGCATACAGTCTCATTATGATTCAGAAGAATTTTGGCTGCATTTGTAGGTGAAGGAAGGAGTATAGAATGAAACACCAAATTCAAATGCGGTCAAGTGGAATGTCCTTTCAGTGTGGGAGGGGTTCACTTCCAGTCACAAGCCTGCCTGCAACCCTCAGGCATAATGCGCGTAGGAGATCTAGGGCCAGGTTTATCAAAGGATTGTGTTGCCCTTCCGTTACACAGGGTGTTGCAAAGGTAACTCAGTTCTTAAGTCAGATTTACCAAGCCGCACAAGGCCACCTTGCTAGGGTAGGTGGCACTCGCAGAGATTCACTCTGTGAAATTCTGCAGAGTTCAGCCCACCCCTAAAAATAGAAAAATACCACTTTAATAATAAATTATTTAGTGCTGTACCATCAGATTGCCAGTTGATGGCACTGCAGGTCTGCATTAGACTATGATACATTAAACAGTTGGCAGAAGTCACAACCCATTGACGCGCAGGCCTGTTTGCAAGAACAAGACTGGTGAAAAAAAGTGTACAAAGTGCATACATCTGCAACATTTTTATATGCATCAACACTTTAGTTCCTATCCCGATCATTCCAAAGCTACAGGTATAAGTTATAAAGAAGAGAGGTGCTGCACCAAACGAGCCCAGCCTGCGCTGTTCTAGGAGAAGAGCTCCCATCAGACTCATGCCTACAATGCAAACTCTGGCAGGAAAGTAAAAGCTATCAGCTACCTCTGATGCCGGGGTGCACCATAAAAGGACTGCTTGGCAGGTCAAAGCCAGGCATCTGACTCCAAGTGCTCAATCCATTGCGTTAAAATGAAACTATTGTTGCCACAATCCCACCCAGACAGGACCTAAAAATACCCGGAAGATGACATACTGTATATACACAGACAGATAGCCACTTGTTTAACTACCACGAGCAGGGCCAAAGGTCGCAAGGGTAAAAGGTGGTTTGACAGTACCTGTTCAAAGGCCCATAGAAAGTTATTGTTGGCACTCAAACAAGTCCCGAGGAATGAGGCTGAGGTCAGGACTTGTAGGAGGGCCTACAGGTCCGCCACCCAACAGAGGAAGAAGTTAATTAGGGAACAGGCCTGGGAGGCTCTTGGACAAGCAAGCATACTGTCAGGTAGCACAAAACTTTGGGCTGTGGTTAATAGCCCCTTTTTTTCTGATACAGCTAATTTTAGTACAGACTGCACCATAGCCGCAGAGCGATGTGTTCAGCATTTTGAATGAATGCACAGGGGTGATAACTTAGAAGGGGCTTAGGTACAATGGGATACCGGCTCAGCTAACGCACCACTTCAGTACAACCGAGGTTCACAAAGCTATCCAGGCCACATCTGGGGGAAAGCGCCAGGCCCGGATGGGGTCCCTTCGGACCTGAATAAGGCCGACCCTATGGTCTGGGCGAGGATATTTGCACGGGTTTTTAATGCGGCTTGTACGTGTGGTTTTCCTCCTTCCTGGACCAAGGCTATTATTATTCCTATTTTTAAAAAGGGCTCAACCTATCAACCTATTTCGCTTTTAGACTTGGCTGCCAAAATCATGGGGAAAGTGATTTTGGATCGACTAACACTGTGGCTAGATAATTTTAATGTTATTTCTGACCTACAGTATGGTTTTAGGCAAGGCAAAGGGATGCTCGATCAATGTATTAACCTGCACCTGGTGGTCAGGAAATACACAATTACCAAGAAGGGTACATTGCATATGGCTTTTATGGACCTAACGTCGGCGGTCGACCGTGTAAATAGATCCAAACTGTAGCTGACTCTCCAGGATTTGGGTCTGGACACAGACCTGGTGGCCTTCATACACGCCGTCCATAATAACACTTTTGTGGCGGTGAGATTTAACGAGCATGGCGGCGTGACGGACTCTTGGGAGGTCAGGAGAGGGGTGCGGCAGGGGTGCATTTTGGCTCCCCTGCTGTTCACGCTTTACATCAATAAGCTAGGGGACCACCTCATATCTAGCTGTAAAGACATTCCGAGAGCTGGTTCTAAAATGATCCCTGCACTCCTGTACGCAGACGACGCGGTGTTGTTCGCCAGAACTGCTGTAGGCCTCTAAAACCTTTTAAATGTTTTTATAGATTTTATGGACTCACTCGATCTAGCCACTAACTTTTCGGAATACCACACCATGACGATAGGTACCCAGAAGGCTGCTAGGTGCAAGTTCTTTTGCAGGGGGGCAGAACCAACAAAAGTGTCAACCTTCCCTTATCTGGGGGTGTTGTTCGATGACCGAGGGACCTGGGCTGCGCAAAGATTACATAAAAAGAACGTCTTGGCAAGAGCAGCAGGGGCTACTATGGACTTTGCAAAAAGGCTGGGGTCAAAGCCCGTTCCCGCCCTGCTCAAGGTGTATAGAGAAAAACGTATCCCTATGGCCACGTACGGGTGTGATGTATGGGGATACAAAGATGTGAGAGACATTCAGGGGGCAGAAAACAAATACATGCGTAGAGTTCTTGCCGCCCCCCACCACTCCGGCTTTTATTTTGGATGAGGAGCTTGGATTGGGGTATATTTCTGACCTTATTGCTGTTGTGCCCCTGCTGCAATGGTTGAGAATTTGGTCCAGTCCCACCACTACCCTAAACCAACTCGTCGTAGCGGACTGTATTGCACATGAGGGGGCCCTGTGTATCCCCTGGTTAAAGTATATTATGGAGCAAATGAAATGGCTAGGCTGCCCTGACCTGTACTCCAATCCCAGGCCTTTAGGCCCAGCAGCTATCAGGGATATCAAACATCAGTTTTTGGCCAAGCAGCAGGGGCTCAGGGACAGTAAGGAATTAGCCAAGCCTACTGTGAGAAGGTATGTCACACTGAGTCTGAGCCCACAGGTATAGCCTTACTTGTCACTGGTTACTAATGCGCACCATCGGTTCGTGCTAACCAGATTCCGATTGAATCAGGTACCCTGGTTATTTGCCTTTCCTAAAGGCTACACGAAACCTGGTGCATTAAAGCCATGTCCTTGTGACAACTTCTCTGAACAGGATACCCTACATTTTATCTTTTTCTGCGATTATTTTTATGACCACCTGCGTGAAAAGTTCATACTTCCGCTGCTCAGAACTGCCCAATTTGTTCAAGTAAGGCCCGCATTACTATACTTACAAATGCTTTCCTCTCCCGTGGTCTGTTTTGGGGTTGCGAGCTTTTTAACAGAGGCCTTAAGACTAAGGAAGAGGTTGTCTACGCAGTAGCTAGGATGCATCTGTCCAATGTGTTTTGGGGATCATATGTCCCATTCCGTGCCCGTCATGTTAATTATCCAGCCCGTTTACCAAGCTAAGGTCTCATCACTTTTGCACTTAACCTGTTGAATTTTACTTTTATCATGGCACTCTGTGTTGGTTCTTAATAATGAGGTTTTAATTTTATTTGTCCGTATAACTAGTCCTACCTAAATTCACCTGTGCGATTTTGATTTTTAAATGTACATGCGGAATCCTTTTAAGCTATTGTAATTTTCTTAAATGTTTCAAATGTTTGCTTTTATGGCTTTTAGTGGCCAAATAAAGTATCTTTGACCTGACCTGACCTGACATACTGTATGTAGTTTAGGGCAGCCGTCCTCCATCTCGAGGCGTTCTGTGCAACCAATTATAAACCACCCAATTATAAAAGGGCATGGGAAATTTCTTTGCAAACAATGTGCTCCGAAAGCATAATGCGGGTGTCAGTGATGACTGGGCTGTGCACCTGCCCACATCCCTGCATGTCCACCACAGTCCACTGTAGTGGTTTCACTGGGTGCACACCCATACACAGTGAAACTGGGCCTGATGTCTCTGGACTGGTGTTCTCAGGTCGGAGTTTGCAGACCAAGGATTCAGACATGGTAATTCCACACCTGGAAACACTGGGCTATTCGGAGTTGCAAGTGGTGGAATTCCATCTGCACTTGCATGAGGGTCCCAGTTTTTTACTTTCTTGCTCACGCAAAGTGAAAAGCTTCAGCTGCAAAAAGCTGTGAATTTTGAGATGACTTCTGTATCAAGCGATCGGTTGCTTTCTAAGGCAGTTTTTCTGGGTGCCTTCTTTGCCGGCATCTACAGGGACATCACTTGAATATCAATTACCTGCTAACTGAAGCTATGCATCATTGACATTGAGGGCTGTGTAGTTGTTGCAACAACTTGTTACTGCCTTACAACCACTAGAGGGCAGCCAAGTATAAAGTACATTTTGTACTATGGCTTGTCACTTCATCAACAATCTAGTGAGCGCCGGTAAACTCCGACATGCGGCGGTTGGCGGAGCTTTTGCTGAACTCCACGCTCCAAATTGAGTGGCGAAGTGGCAAAACTGCAAACTCCGCTGGCGGAGAGGAGTTTACCGCAGACCCCTACACCTTGCATGGCCCTCCATTGTTTGGTAAATCTGGAGTGAAGCAAGGCAGCACAAGTCGCTGCCTTGCGTTATTCTGCCCTGGGAAGGCATATCATGGGTGGCGCGTGGGTATTCCCACACATCCACCCATGTATTTTGGTGCATTCCCAGATTTACTAAGACTAGTAAACTTGGGAATGTGTCAAAATTGTAATGCTTCCCTGATAGAGGCACAACGAGGAGAATTTTTTTATTTCTCCTTGTTGTTTCCTCTATCTGAGGAAATGCCTTTAAGGATTGTTTTTGTGCCGGAAGGTTTGCCTTCATGCACAAAAATAATCCTGCCTGCAACGCAGCTACCCTTGCACCATGTGAAAAGGGTGTCTGCATTGGAGTTGGGCAGCCACTAGTGTGCCAGCACAGTGAGAGAGCAGGAATGCACAATATCATGATAAAGATGGCACTTTCATGCGCTCTCCATTTGATACAGAAAATTGTCTTGCTGCATTGCGCTGCGTCAAAGTTCAATAGATCTGGCCTCTGGTATTTGGTCAGGCCCAGTATAGAGAGTTTGGGTGGTTGAGCCAGAGTCCTGTAGAGGTTTTGAATTATGTTGATTTATGTTCTGGGGACTGAAAAGGTTCATGTCACAGAGAAGACAGAGATAATGAGGCCGAACACAGGGAAGTAAGAAGTCATCTATGTGTCAAATGTGAAGCTGATATGAGGGTTCCTCCAGGCTCTGGATCTTCAGCTGGCAGGCTGTGCTCTCAAGGATGTCAGTGAAAGTGATGGGACGGCTGCAAGCAGAACAACAGTCGGATTTTGGAGTGGGTGAGTCTGAAGAAGGCTCTGGTCATCCAAGCCTCAATCAAGGCAAGGAGGGCTCCTAGAGCTTGGGATTGGTTGTGTGTGTTGATGGCATGGAGGTAGAGCAGTGCGGAGTTGAGGTAGGAGTAGAAGAGGTTTCTAGTTGCTTACACACATCTGGCCTCCAGCACTGAAGGTTTACACCCCACCTTTGTGTGCTCTGTCCAGCCTGTTGATTGACCAAGCCCTTTCTAGAATAGACCTGTCTATCAGTCTTGCGATTTATCCTTGTAACAAAATTAAAATGTGTGTTTGTTTTTATGTTGATATCCAGCTCATTCTTCTGGTTGGCATGTGCAGCCAGTATGTGATTCAGGACGCAGTTTTGAACTCCACTTGCTAAATGACTTCAACAGGCTGACCTTACTCTGGCAACAGATGAACTAGTGTCTTTCCACACTGGCACTGATGGTTCAACTTGGACAGAAAAACTAGTGGAAGTGTCTGAAAGGAAACCTCAGATAGAAGCAGAGGAACCCATAAGTTTTACTTTTCATCATCCTACTATCCATTCCTAGTTCCCTGAACCCCCAAACACACCTAGAAGACAAAGTCATGGCTCTTCCTAGTCCGACTGAGCCCAGTGAAAGTGGGGATGCCAGACGCTAATAAGAAGAAAGCATTCCTAACTTGCCCGAGGGGGCCGTGTAATGGCACCATCTTTTTTTAGCTTTTGTTTGAACATCTCACAGAAGCGCCTGAAAACTTTGCCAATAAAAAGAGGCTCATGATTAGAAGAACAAAGATCAGAAGTACATTGATCCAGAAAGGCATTGGTTCACATGGATCTTCTTTCTGGACATCCTGCCAGATGTCAATCAGTTGTTCTGGACTGATGCCATGGACGACCAGAGCCTCCTTGAAGGCACATCTGCTGTACCACCAGCGTTGCATGCCTTCGACGCAGAAGCGGTAGTCATGCCGGTACGTCACACCGGCTGCCAAACCCAAGAAGCCAAAGTAGACATCATCCAGCGGAAAGACGGGCATCCAAGTGGAGGCACGATGTAAGGCAGGGATGAAGGTCCCTGGTATGATGTACCCACCACCAGATGGGAACATTGGGTATTTGCCGCTGGGGTACATAGCCTCCGTGATTTTGTACTTTCCGGATCGTTCACTGTTGGATCCCTTGTGGATGTGGCCATGGACTGCTGCAGAGACATTCACCGTCTCCTTCAAGAATTTCACCAAGGCGGGGGGGTTCACGTACTCATCGTCATCACCTGCCGAAAAGAAGAGAAAGGTGAGGATGTTGTATGACGAAAGTTACGTTTTTTACTCTACATTTGCACCTGAACTGCTGATCTCCAGTGAACAAATGTTGTAGAGGACTCTGAACCAAGACTCAGAATTCCCATGAGAAATCTTCCTGGCAATACTTCCATTAATGTATTTATTTACGCATTTCAACCAGGAATACTTTTTGTGGGATGCATAAGAGCTTAAACAGAGGGTGGAGACATTGACCATGGTGGTGCGGTGAAGAGGAGATAGACAATAGACAACATTTAAGTATTTTGCAAAAGAACGTATTTAAACTAAAACCCTGAAACAGATTATTGTGTCTTCTTCTCGTATTTCCTGGGTGAGGACCACCAGGCAACCTTCCAATAGGTTATTGTGCCAATTCACTAACCATTCAACCTAGCATCTTGCCCTCAATACTTACGTACTGTCTCAGTTAGAGTCCTGAATTAATGGACAACACCATGTCATTCCCATGGACATAGGATACTGAGATTATACCACCCTACTCCATGGAAGATGCCACTAGTAAAAAGTTGCTGGTAAGGAAGTGCATAAAATGTTATAAAACATTCAAATACAGCAGTGGCATTTAAAGGTGGGGCTCCGTACAATTTGCTAGCATAGGAATATATGGCCAGGGTTAATACTGCACCTCCCACTGGTGACAACATTATTACAGAACTTGGTTCATCTCACTAGTAAGTCTGAGCAGTGAACTCTGCTCCGTTCACGGAGTTTGCGGAGTTTTCAGCACTCCGCGTTACGCGGAGCTCGCGGAGCATAGCGGAGTGGAGTTTTTTTCCTCACTCGCGTTCGTCAACGTCAATTTGGCGAGCTCAAGCGAGGAAAACCCACCTCCCGGCGAGATTTTTCCTCGTTCGCGATCATCAACATCAAGTTGGTGAGCACAAGCATGGAAAATCCACCTCCCGGCGAGATTTTTCCTCGATCGCGATCATCAACATCAAGTTGGTGAGCGCGAGCATGGAAAATCAACCTCCCGGCGAGATTTCTCAACGCGGGCGGTCAGATTTCTCAGTGCGAGAGGTCGCATATGCTAGCCACCCGCTCACGTTGAGAAGCTGTACATTCGCATTGAGAAAGCTGCGGCTCGAGTAAAAATCTACTCAAGCAGCAGAAAGAAAGCAGCGCCCGCTTGCACTGTGCATGGTGCCGTTCGTGATGATTGCACAGTGCTGACAAGCACCTGGCACTGAAAATTACCACGAACAGCATTTATCTAATGCACTCCGCCGCTTGCGGAGCTCCGCGTAGCACGGCAGATTTTTGTTTACTCCGCGAACACCGCCCAGGCTTACTCACTAGGTCAGGGCAGTTAAGCTGAGTTTCCAGGAACAATTCACCAATTCTTCTAACAAGTATTCCTTTTTCCCTGCCAGGGTATAGACCCTCCTACAAGCTCACTGAATAGCCCAATACCATAGTTCAAGGGCCTGAATTTCAGCAGGTAGGGAGGTCTAACAATCAAGGGTTAATGTAGAAATTCAAATACTACAAACACATTAATAAGACACAAATTAGATTGTTCGTATAATGCTATGTGAGTGCTATGACTTTAAAAAGAAATACAAAGATTGTTCACTAAAAGGTCCAACACCTTCTACCCACATTGGGTCTATCCAGGTGCTGCTATGCATTGCAGCACAATCTACGTATGCATCTTAAACAAGGGCACATGGAGCACATGGTTTTTGTCATTGTTTTTTTTAAATGTATGTATATATTCATTTTACATTGTTAATCAACAACAAGCATCTGCAATGCAATCGGTCTCGCATTTGTGAAAGTTAGAGCCATTGGCGCCGAAAATTACATTGTTTTATACTTTTGTGTTTTTTGTTTGCAGTGGAGTTAAGAGAAAAATGTGATTACATTTTGGTTCTTAGCGTCTGGAATTAATGGGCACAGGGATCACAAGGTTACAGGGGGATATTGTTTCAGTCTGTATGCTCTTAAATCCTGTTTACGTGAAAATGTGAGCTCCCAGCAGAAACACACGGCTTACATTAACTGCACATCTGGTTAAACCTCCTCTCCTACACGCCCCTGCCCTGCCCCAGTAGTGGGTTAAATGTTTGACAATCTATGGGTTTCGCTACTTTTTTCATCCTAAAGGGAAATAACCAACCGCAAATGAAACCCTTCACTCAATGCCAACCACCACCTTCAAACAAGAAGCCACTACTCACAAATTGCAATTTTGTGGAGTAATTTGGTCCCACGAAACCAACTTTCTACGGATTGTGTCACCTGATTTTTTCCAGGTTTTAATTCCTCAGACGGGCAATATTTATCAAGTTTTTTGATTTAAAAGAAAGTAGCTTAGAAATGTCAACTTTACGACTGCGCTCACCTCTCGTTATCACCAGGGGTCTTGCACCAGCGGTCCTGCCTTTTCGAGACCCCAGGCAGGCAGCTGGCATCTAAGGTGGCATTTTTAGGTCTCGGCCTGCACCAGCGCTTGCGCTGGTCTGGCCGAGAGTTTTAGTAAGCGGGTTTTGGAAGTGCAAACCCACTGGCTTTCGGCTGGCGACCAGCTTGCGTTCACGATGGCGTGCACGCGCCGCGCAGCTGCCATCTGGGTTTCCTATCTCTTCCTCATTTCCTCGTCATGGCTCATTAACTCTCTGGACTCTGATGTTTCAATCGCAGCAGCAGCTCACATTACCAACTGACGGCCCTGGACTACAGTCACATGAAAAACAACAGCGATTAGCATTGAAATGCAAGCTTTTTTTTGTCTAGTTAGAAATATTGCTTCAGTGGGTTGATTTCACCTTATATCGCTATTTGTTTTATATTGGGAGTCACAGCCTAATTACCAGTATTTTTGTCTCACTCTGTTTTTTTTTTAATATTTATTTGCGCAAAGCACAAAGCTATATTTAAGGTTACTTTTTCCGCGTCACTTCTTCACTCTATTTAAACTCCACACCCCCCACTCTTATTGTCTCTCTCCTTCTCTCTCTCTCCCTCTCTAATTCTCTCTCTACTTAATTAACTCTCCCCTCTCTATCTTTTTTAGCCTTTCATTCTCTCTCACCCCTTTATCTGTTTCTCTTTCAAACTCCTTCATTCACTCTCTCTCCCCTTCTTTCTCTCTATCCCGCTCCACTCTTTATTCTATATACACCCTTTCTCTCTCTTTCTCTCTCACCACCCTCTCTAATTGGGCATTATATCTTCACTCTATCTCTCACTCGGCAACACCACAGCATCACTCAGCATCACCACAGCATCACTCAGCGCAACCACAGCATCAATCAGAGCCAGCACAGCATCAATCAGAGCCAGCACAGCATCACTCAGCACCAACACAACATCTCTCAACGCCATCACAGCATCACTCAACGCCATCACAGCATCACTCAGTGCAACCACAGCATCACTCAGTGTAACCACAGCATTACTCAGCACAACCACAGCATCACTTAGCGCCACAACAGCAACACTCAGCGCCACCACAGCATTACTCAGCAGCACCACAACATCACTCCGCGCCACCACAGCATCACTCAGCACCACTATAGCTTCACTCAGCGACACCACATAATCACTCAGGGCCAACACTGCATCACTCAGCACCACCACAGGATCACTCAGCACCACCACAGGATGACTCAGCACCACCACAGGATGACTCAGCACCACCACAGCATCGGTCAGCACCACCACAGCATCGCTCAGCACCACCACAGCATCGCTCAGCGCCGCCACAGCATCACTCAGCGCTACCACAGCATCACTCAGCGCTACCACAGCATCACTCAGCGCCTCCACAGCATCACTCAGCGCCACCACAGCATCACTCAGCGCCGCCACAGCATCACTCAGCGCCGCCACAGCATCATTCAGGGCCACCACAGCATCACTCAGCACCACCACAGCATCGCTCAGCACCACCACAGCATCATTCAGCACCACCACAGCATCGCTCAGCACCACCACAGCATCATTCAGCACCACCACAGCATCATTCAGCACCACCACAGCATCACTCAGGGCCATCACAGCATCACTCAGGGCCACCACAGCATCACTCAGCGCCAAGACAATATCACTCAGCACCACCACAGCATCACTCAGCGCCAAGACAATATCACTCAGCACCACCACAGCATCACTCAGCACCGCAGCAGTATCACTCAGCAAGACCTGAGTATCATTCAGCATCACCTCAGCATCGTCTCTGCAACAGTCACCACCACCACCACTACCACCTCAGCATCACTCAGCACCACCTCAGCCTGCTTTCGGAATCTGGCATCTGTTGATTCTCCCCTAGCGTCTGGCCGCTGCTAGTGTTATAATACAGGTACTAGTTCCCAACCTTCACCCTCCGATTGTTTATGCCCCCTCAAAAAAAAAAGCTTTTACAAACAACCATTGCAATAGGCAGAAACAAGTTGCCAGCATTGCAACAACAAAAGAAAACTGAGGAAATTTTTTATTGTAAATACTTTTTTAATATGGTCGTTCAGTTTTACATAATGCCTTCTTGGTCATATATAAAGTAACAAAAATGCTTCTGACACTTTTTTATTATAACTTTTTTCAGCATGCTGCACAGCAGCCACACTTCTCTACAGCACAGCTTGAAGACATTGGCAAAGTCAATAGCTCTGGCTAAACACTTATAAGGCCCCAAAGGCGAGACCTATTGGCTATGCCAATGCTTGTTGAAACCTGCTGCCAGCTTGCTGATCCCAAGCTAACTCTGACCTTGTCTTCTATGCACATGGGGAATTGGTTCAGAGGATCCGGTGTGAATGCAAGCGTGTTGTGGGTCAATGAAAAAGTGTAGGCCCTTAACTGTGCTTACATCACACGAACTGGAAGGGTGAAGGGACAAATGTCAGAACAGGTGGCACTTGCTTCCTTCAGTGCTAGACTGCCTCCAAACGCTGTCTTGACCTCGTTGAGGTCAGGGATGAAGGACTCAGTGGAATCTGAAACTGGTGGACTTTGGTTCCAATCCCGGCTTTGGCACTTCAGTTGATTTAAAATCGTGTGATTCTGAGCTGATATGCAAATCTTCAGGAGCTGCGGAATATGAATCACAATTATCTATCACGAGGACATTTGGATTTTTATACAAGAGCAATTCATTTAAATCACCTCCAAAAGTGCTTTGAGGCGGCAGTTGGAATATTTGTAAGTTACAATTAAGACCAAAAAAGACAAATTTTAAAGCAGAACAACCGCGCCCAAAAAAAAAACTAGTGATGAAAATCCTCAGGCACAACCACTACAATGGAAGTCCACAGACAATCCTCTGCGGGTGCCGTGTCCTTCGACAGGTGATTTTAAATGACTCTATTGTGCATCCTTAGCGCAGCCCAACTTACCCAAGACCTAGGCTCTCATCCAAGGCGCTATGCTCGGGATGGATTTCAGCCCAACTGAAGCTCAAGAGCCAGGGAGTGCTGAGCGGGTGATCATGGTAACCACAGCTTCCCAAACAAAGCCACCCTCCCCTCGCACGCTCCGTCGAGCTATTCTTGGAGCCCAAAGGTGTGGGCAACAATAAGTCACCGAGCAGGTATTTACCGCCACTGAACTGGTTACCAGACTTCCAGGGGCGTGGCCGCGGGCGAGGCTGCTGTCAGGAAACACATGATAGGCAGGAATACCCACTTCACAACCAGGTTAAACAAGCATTTACAATGCAATAGGTCTCGCATTTACTCGAGTTAAGCTATTGGCATTGTAAATGACAATGCCTATTACTGTTTGTTTTTTAAAACATAAATAAAAGGCATTGTCATTTACAATGCCAATAGCTTAAACTCGCGTAAATGCGAAACTTATTGCATTGCAAATGCTTGTTTAAGTTTAAAACTGAGCGCAATGCCGCTTCAAGGACACCGCGCTCGGTTTCTTTTTTTTTTTTTAACGTTAACACTAAGGGATATATTCACAAGAACGTGTGATAACTACCGCAAGAGTAGCGTAACGCAACTTTCAATATCGCAGCCTATCTCGGGAAAATAACCCCGTGTCAACGTGGAATTCACAACACGGCGGTAGCATGCGATAGTTGGCCGACACCGCGGCCAATGCTCGCGACACAACCAACCCGACGGAGATAAAAACACAAACCACAACGCGAAAAAAGCTGCGATGGGCCAAAGCGCGATAAGAAAACAGTGACAACCAGCGCGAGGGCAGCAATACGCACGCGCAATGCGGGAAAAAGCACAAAAACAGTATACGGAAAATGCCACAGAACAAAATACATCAACAGCGGAGTACCACGGATACACCCTGGCCAACTGCAGAGGACAACATGCACACCACAACATCCACGCACCGTGGAAGAACAGAACCTACAGGCACACCACATGAAAGAGACCAGTGGCAGACAAATCTGAGCCGCAGGAGCAACACACCCACCGTGCAGCATACGCACATAAGCAGAAGTGCACCCGGACAGTGACAACATCCCGGTACAAACAGCAACACCTCCACAACTGAACACAGGACACAACTGGTTCGTAAAATGTGCACAACATGGCAAATCACATCTGAAACCCCAGGGACATGTAACATGACAATGTACAATTCCAACCTGTGACCTGCAAATATGTTTTACTCACATATGCAGTGCAATTGGACATCTACTACTGTCCCATGAATGCCACGGACGGTCACAATGTGACGTGCTCCTGAGAAGTAAGTGTCAATGATGGAGTCCCTACTGGCCATTCCTGCCGCAGCTGCAGTGGGATGTGGGCCACCTGCCCCATCATCACCATCATCGTCCGGTACCTCTGGAACTGGGATCCATGGGGCCCTGGTGCGAACACAGATGTTGTGCAACACACAACATGCAACGATCATCTTGCACACGACGTCCGGGCTGTACAGGAGCTTCCCACCAGTGCCGTCCAGGCACCTGAATGTGACTTCAACACGCCAAATGTGCGTTCAATGATGCCCCTGGTGCGTGTGTGGGCCGCATTGTACTGCCTCTGGGCGGGTGAGATCGGGTCTCGGAGGGATGTCATCATCCAAGGGCAGAGTGCATATCCTTGATCACCTGTGACAGTGCAGGGAGAAAAGAGTCAATACTTGGTTCGGCAGGATGTGATGGCAGGCCCACCAATTCAGGGACGCCTGTGCTGGCTGTGTGTGGGGTGAGTGTAAGCCAGCCCTCAGGGAGTAGCTGGTGCTGGCAACTACACCAACAGTCATCAGGCACACAGACATGCAATGTCAGAACTACAAGGGGGGATGACTCGAGGCTCACAGAGCTAGTCGCCCCGGATGCACAGCGGCCGACATGGGCCCACCACCACAGGACACTGACCTGCGGGAGACTGGGGTAGGGTCATGAGGGCAGAGCAGTGCCTCACATGTGTCATGGCTGCATTCCGCATCTCCACACGTTCAGCTGTTGTGTGGCTGTGGTGCCATGTGAAATCTGTATTGGGTGCAGGGGTAGCCCAGGATGACCATGGAGTCATGTCTGGTAGGTGGTCGTGTAGTTCAACATGTCGGATGTGGTTAGGTCACGTGTGCATCCCCACAGTTGTGCCTTGTGCGTTGGTGGCTGTGGGATGTGTGGGGTGTTGATTTGGTACTTACCAACGAGCAGTCCCGTTCCATATGTGCCATCCTGGAAGCGCTGGTTGATGATGGACTGTCGGAAGATGAAGGAATCATGCACACTGCCTGGGTAGTTGGCGACGACATTGGTGAACATTCCCCGGTGGTCCACTATTGCCTGCACATTGATGGAATGTGTGTGATTCCTGTTGCGGTAGTGGTGTGCAGTATCCGCAGGGGGCACAAGTGGGACATGTGTGCAGTCGATTGCCCCCAACACGGCCGGGAATCCGGCTATGGCGTAGAAGCCTTGCTTAGTCTCCAGCTGTTCCTGCGCAGTGTTGGGGAAGTGAAGGTACTGGGGTATGAAGCTGATAATGGCATCCAGGACGGGTGTGATGAACTTTGATAGGGCTGGCTGTGAGACCCCTCCGACTCTGGCAGTTGTTGTTATTTTTTTGTTTGCATATTTATATAGCGCGAACTCGACCCGAAGGTATTGGAGCGCTTTACATGAGCACCGTATTTACATTACACATTCAGGCACGGGGAGATTAAGTGATTTGCCCAGAATCACAGGATGTGGACGCGACCCAGAGGCTCGAACCCTGGTTTCCAGAACCAAAGTCGGCAGCCTAGCTGACGGACCACAAGGTCCCAGAGGCCAACAGGTGCAGCACTGCCAGCAGCTTTGTCTGCGGAGGGATGTTTGTTCTCCGCTGTGTTGGGACCGTCAGCCTGTGGGCGATGTGGGTCAGGATGCGGAGGATGGTTGTCCTTTTGAGCCTGTAGTGGGCAATGACTTCCGCGGGCGTTAGGTCTGTGAGAGTGGTGCGTTTTCGGTAGGTCCGCTGTCTTACTCTACGCTGCCTCTGTGGTGGTCCAGGGGGGGAGTGGGTCCGGGTCCTGGGGGTGGTGACGGTCAGGGGGTGGTGGCGGTGGGTGTTGTGGCCCTGTTGGGGCTCCAAGCTGCATGTAGAGTAGCTCCATGGCGTCGTTTGTTCTTCGGGTATGGCTGTGTGCGGGACTCCGTTGTCTACTGCAGGTAGACGTTCGTCTTTACACCTGCTTGAGGCAGGTGTTAAATACCTGCGGCTGCCGCACCTTATCGCCTGTTTTGTGTTCTTATCGCCGATGTGGCTAGTCGTTGTGAATGTTGAGGTGTGATGTTGTCTCGACTTTTCACACGGGAACGCCCACTCTGCATCTCATTAGCGATATTTGCAGGGGTCCTCTGTGGTGATGTTTTTTGCGGCTGCTATCGCGGGTAAACTGGTGCTGTGGGCTGTTTACAGTGGCTTGTGAATGGGGAGGTAAATTTATCACGACTTTGGCTGCGATGAAGTGCCGTTAATTCGGCGTTAGCTCCTTGTGAATATGCCCCTAAGCGCAGTGTCCTTCAAGCGGGCGCCGCGCTCAGTTTTAAAGTAAAAAAAAAAAAAACAGAAACCTAGCGCGGTGTCCCTGAAGCG
The DNA here is from genome assembly GCA_963921515.1 of Calotriton arnoldi. Classification (NCBI taxonomy): domain Eukaryota; kingdom Metazoa; phylum Chordata; class Amphibia; order Caudata; family Salamandridae; genus Calotriton; species Calotriton arnoldi. Next base: position 96,047 of record CAWUFW010016423.1, read on the forward strand.
GGCACCGCGCTCATTATGAAAGTTTAAAAAAAAAAAACAGAGCTCAGTGTCCCAGAAGTGGACGCCGTGCTCAACATAAAACTTAAATATAAATAAATAAACTGAGCGTGGTGTCCCTAAAGAGGGCGCCGCGCTCAGGATACAAACACAATAAAATAGCATCCGCCTTTGTCCCCATAAACAAAATAGTGCTGATCCCCTAGATAAAGCCGACCGTGTAATGAGCCAAGTAAAAGCTCCAGTCGTCATGGGCGGTAACAAATGGCGACAGGGCGGTAACAAGGAGGGACTAACAAGCCTCTTAATGAATCGGAAGCCAGCATTTACCAAGGACAATGACACCAGCCAATGAAAAGTGTGGACGGAGAGAAGGAGTGGCTTACACAGCATACACGACTACTGCATGCCTCGCAGAGCAAGCAGTGCATGCGCGCTGCCGCTAGGCTCGACCTAAAAACAAAGTCCCTAAGCAGGAAGCAATTCTGGTATTTTACTGACCTCTACTGGTCGTTTTCTATCAAGACAGTTAAATAGAGGCAGTTGAACAGAAAAAATAGTACCCAAGCTAAAGTGGAAGCAGACAAGTCCTGGGGCTGATCTCCAGAGCCCACAGAGTACATACAACAGATCTTCCAGACAGCGCAAGAGGGTCAACAGGGCCCTGGTACATTGTGAACAGAAACACTACTCACCATTCAACAGCACAGTGACTTGCTCATCAAAATTGAAGGTTGGGGGTGGTTTTTTCGGAGGCAAGATGGCGTCCGCTGGGTCGGACGCGTAAGCCGGCTGCTCCTAGGTGCTAACCCCCCACGCTATGCTAATGTACCTGTGAGAGAGGAGCTGAGGAAAGACCGGTACGGGACGGGATGCTGATTACCGCGGCCGCATCATTCTCGGGAAAATTACGCCGCCTGCAATATTGCTGTTGCTGGCGGTACGCCCAGAGTTGGAGTCGGCGTTTTCTCCCGGTGTCTGCACATTACGGCGGCCGCAAAGAACTGGAGAGAGCCGCATCAACAATGCCTCCCAAGGGAGTGAGAGGGAGGACTCGCCCTCTGGTGGACAACGTCGGAACTTCAATCAAGAATACATTAAGTACAGTGAGTGGTTCTAAATCGCCAAATAAAGACACTGTCTCTAAGGGAGGAAAAGGAGGAAAATCCATGGAGAATGTGGGAAAGTCTACTATACCCATACTATTCTCTGCTGGTAAAGTAAAAGATAAGGGGGAAGCTTCCCAACTCCCTAAACCCCCTCAGGGTACATCTTCTGCTGTGGCAACAGGACACAGGCGCACTATGGACCCCACCTCAGAATCTGAGGGGAGAGATAGAGTCTGTGACCTTCATGATGCGGTCGCTGATAACTCCAACATGGGATCACTGTCCACACACAGAGCTGTCCAAGTCAGAGAAATGGTCGAGGAAATGGTTGAGGATGCAACCAGGGAGGGGAACTTATCTATTAATCTATGCGAACCCCCTACCTCAGTACCTTTGGTTGCTCTCGGTTCCAATGCCAATTTAACGGGTGCCAATGATTTTAAGTCTACAATGCAGGATATAGAGACTGGGGACTATTTTTTTTCGCTATCTGACCACTCAAACTCTTCAAATGATGACCTTGAGTCTATTCCCGGGGCCTCAGCCAGGTCTGGTACGCAGGATGACGGACGTAGTGATTCTAGTGTACATTTAGAGGATTCCGGTGATATATCAGACGGCAGTCCGCGCACAGTGCGTAAAAAATTAGATTTGAAAAGCGGTGCTAAGCCAAGGAATGGTGGCAATGGAAGTAATGTTCTGCAGTGGGACTATTCCTGCTCAACCGATTTAAGCATTGAGAATGGGCGAACCCTGGGGACTGATACAGAACCGTCAACCAAGGCTTCTGAGGACATATCATTAACATTGATTTATCAAACCATGGTTACTCATAGAGAGGAGGCTCGAGTAGAGAACCAGAGAGTACAGGGTTCATGTCGTAAATTACAGAACTCTGTACGACGTATAGCCAAGACCTGCACAGAGTTCACAACGAGATTTAATGAAGCAGAAGAAAGAATCTCCTCTCTCGAAGATGAATTGGTTGCACAGAAGGCTCTAACTGACTCTCTACGGTCCCTAAAAGACGATACGCAATGGAAGTTAGCTGACATTGAAAATCGTTCTCGTAGGAACAATCTTAGAGTTTTGCAAATTCCAGAGGGGGTCGAAGGACAAGATCCTCGCAAATTCATTATTGATTTATTTGCAGAAGCCTTTCCAGAGCTGAAATGGGACTGGGCAAGAGAAGTAGAGAGAGCGCATCGTTTCCCATTTAATCCACGCCCAAGATCCGGTCAATCCTCGGACAGACCCAGAGTGATTTTAATATCTCTTAACAGCTTTTTGGCCAGGGAAGATGTGTACTCTTTGGCACGCCCTGACAGAAAAAGGGCTGGGAAAGGGCTAGAATTTTTCGTAAGGCCTGACTTCTGCCATCTTACGGTGGAAAGGCGCTGGCATTTACGTCAGCTCATTGCACCATTTCAGGCCAAAGGGGCTCAAGTTTTTTGGTTAAACCCAGCTAAGCTCAAAGTTATTGTTAAGGATCAAACCTGGTTCTTTACCTCGGAGATACTAGCGAAAGAGTTTTTGCAAACGCTGTAATGCGCTTAATCTGGCGGTTTTTGATAGAATCAGGTAGAATGAGGATCAGGATTTCAATCAAGATGTCGATTTGCAATTATGTCTGTCATCGGTCTCTACCTGTTCTCTCCCTCTCTCTTCTCTTTTTTTGTTTATTTCCTTTTCCTCTCTCTCTTGTGTTATCTTACCCTATGTGTAAGTTTGGAGATATAATTAAGGATAAGTTGGCATCAGCACATGTTCATGGTCTAAGGATGTTCTGAAATTAATACGATGCCATGTCTGCTCCATAGGGTCGCAGTGTGGTGTGGGGGGGCTCACCTGGGTGGCGGGAGCTTGTCATCACAGGGACTATCGGTCCCAAAGCCTCATGGACGGGTAGGGGTAGGGGGGGCGTGGGTGGGTGGGGACTGGGGGGATCAGGGGGGGTTTGGGTGGGCTGGGTGGGGCAAAATAAAGAAAATAATCCACAGTATCGATATAGTTTTGAGTTTGAGTTTAAGTTTCACAGATCTATTGCCTGTTTTCAGAGAATTCAATATCGGATCGACCCCCTATTTATTTAATGGCTAGATCTGGGCTCAGAATATGCTCATTGAATGTATGTGGTCTAAATAGTTATAACAAGAGACAAAGGGTAGCTGCTGAACTCCGGGTGATTCAACCAGATGTGGTTTGTTTACAAGAAACTCATGTATCCTGGGGAAAGCGGAAAATCTTAGCAGAAATGGGTTTCGTGCTTTTAGCAGCTTCTCAGCAATCTGTAACGACTCGGGAGTGGCGGTGCTAGCTAAACCTATCATACAAAATTCGGGACGGGTATTAGTTGATAAACTGGGGCGTTGGCTTATTGTAGAATGTATGATAGGGGTGAATAAATTTACGCTTTGCACTGTTTACGGCTCCAATCTTGATGAAGCTATGGTTTTGGAACAACTCAATGTGGAGCTCGCATCATGGCCCACCCCTTGGTGCTATGTGGAGATTTTAATATTAGTTTGGTCAATAAGGAACTTCAATTGGGTATACAAAATTATAAGGGTAGGAAACCCAGAGTTTTTAAGGCGCGATCTCACTTACTGATGGATCATGGTTTGGTTGATGTATGGGATTATCTTTGTCCACATGATCCTGGGTATACATTTTATTCCCATCCTCATCAAAAGTTAGTACGACTTGATTATTTTTTTGCTTCACCTGTATTATTCACAGAAGCACAAATCCATGTTTTTCCAAGAATTACATCTGATCACGCACCTGTAGTCCTGGATATACCCGCATTAGGCTCTCATGTAAATCCACGAATTTTTACCTTTAATAGGAAACTGCTTCTTGAAAAACCCTTTATAGATCATATTAAGAGCTGGATCAAGGTTTTTTTTCAAGATAACCGGCACTCAACATCCGCTGGGGTTCTGTGGGATGCTTTTAAAGCCTGTTTTAGAGGGGAGGTCCTGAGCTATGGTTTGTACCAGCAAAGAAAGCTAAGCTTGCAATGCAGGAATTGTATACTAAACTTAAGACTGCGGAAGAAAACCTTACACAGGGGATCCTGGCTAAAAACGATATTGACGAACTACAAACTAGGGTCGCTAGATGCAAGGCTAACATTAATCTATCCTGGAGTAAGGAAATCGCAGCTAAATATTTGGTATACAAAAAGGAATGCTATGAGTATGGAGAAGCGGTAGGGCGTTGCCTGGCTAACAGACTACGCTCTAACGAAGCTGCTCACAGAATAGCCGGCATGAAGAATCAGTTAGGTGAAATGGTCTATGACCCTCAGGAAATTCTCCAGATTTTTTATGAATTTTATGAAAATCTTTATCTAGGCAAAGAGACAGGGTCGCATATAGGGGACACTGCAATACAACAGCTGGTGGAACAAGTCGGTCAGGAGGAGGCAGAGATTTGGAAAGCCCTATTACTATGGAAGAGCTAGAACTAGCCATAAATAGCATGGAGGTTGGTAAGGCAGCGGGCCCCGATAGGCTTCCCTCGGAGGTGTATAGGACCTTTTTTCAGGAGATCAAAATAGATTTATTGGCCGTCCTCCAAGCTGCCCAAATGGGAAGTGCACCGCAATCTTGGGACGAGGCCAACATTGTCATCTTCAGGAAAAAAGACAAGCCATCGGATCTGCCAGGTTCTTATCGCCCGATTTCTCTCATCAACTGTGATGGGAAGATCTATGCAAAAATTCTTGCGAACAGGTTAGCAAAAGTTATCTCGCCCCTGGTCTCCCCAAAACAACATGGATTTATCCCTGGCCGGGGGACTGTGAATCACATTAGCAGAATTGTGACGCTCTTTGATATTGCTCAGGTCGAAGCTAGGGACCTGGAGCTGATCCTGCTCGATGCCGAGAAGGCGTTCGATCGTGTGGCCTGGGATTTCCTTTGGGGGGTTATGCAGCGGATGGGGTTCGGTCAGGGTTTTATTCAGGCTGTAAAAGTACTATATCGATCACCTTCGGCAAGGATCTGCTCTATGGGTCTGGCATCAGGCCCTATAAAAATTTCAAGAGGCACACGGCAGGGTTGCCCATGCTCTCCCCTCCTGTTTGCTCTTTATATCAATCCTTTTATAAGAATGTTAGAGAGAAGTACCCAGATTAAACCCTTTCGCGTTCTGGAAGACCAGTTTCGTGTCTTTGCATATGCTGATGACATTGCCATCATAACATCGGATCCTCTCACGGCTATACCTGAAGTAGAACGCTTAGCATGCGAGTTTGGCGTGGTTTCGGGCTATAAGATGCATACATCTAAAACCCAGATTTTGTGTACAAAACAGATCATGGCCAGCGATCCTAGAGTGGTTAAGGAAGTCACATATCTGGGAATTAAGATCCGAGAAAACTTGAAAGATCTGGTCGATACTAACTGGGGGGATATTACTACCAGGGTAAAGCAATTGTTAGATAGTTGGGATTGCCTACATCTTTTTCTGGTAGGTAGAGCTAACATCCTCAAAATGAATATTCTCCCTAAGGTGTTGTATTTTTTCAGGTCTGTACCGCTGGAGGTATCCCGCGCCCAGTTACAACATCTGCAGGCACTTTGTGCCAAGTTCTTGTGGGCTCCAGGGAAACCCCAGAGAGCAATGCACTTTATGACTCTTCCTAGAGAAAGGGGGGGGTGGTCAGTCCCCGACTTTACACTGTATTACTACTCTTGTCTCTTATTGAATATGCGGTTAATGTTGACTGGAGAATCAGTTAGCAATACGGCTGAGGTTCCCTCAATTTATCAGATGGTGCTAGGTAAAGAGGCCAAGAACTGCCTGTTCAAGAAATTGGATAGGAGCTATTATAAAAGAACACGTTTTAGAATCTTAGGGCAGCTTTTAAAGTTTGGAATGTGGTCCGAAAATACTTACAAATTCAGGGATTACATTTTTATACTCCAACTACGGCCGTAGGCATATTGCCACCAATATTTCATGACCAAATCGTTAGTAGCTGGAGACGGAATGGCATCTCTCAAATAGGGGATTTTTATGATGCTGGGGGCTTTATGTTTCTTTTACAGATTTAGCAGCAAAATTTCTTCTCCACAAGAATCATTTTTTAAATTCTTACAAATACGAGATTTCTTGAGCAAATTATCCACGGCTATGGTACCACTTAAAATAGTCGAAGCTATTAGGGGTCAAGAAAAGATAGGGGCTCTTTATAAAATTATATTAGAGTCAAGGAGGGATGATCTGGAAAAACACAATTGTAAGTGGGCAGCAAAAGTGGGAGAGCCAGGGGTGTCTATAGAGAAGGCAATTGCTGTTGCCGGGGAAATTTGTCTGTCGGCGAATCTTAAAGCCCAGTTTTACAAAACCGTATTTAATCTCTATCATACTCCCGCCAAGATGATGAAATGGGGAGGGGTAATGATGGCAAATGCTTTCGATGTGGTACGGATAACGCTGATAGTCTTCATATTTTCTTTGATTGTGCCAAACTAGGGCCGAATATACGACATATAGAGAAATTCATGACAGAAATCTCGGGGTCAGCGTTAAAATATCTGCCTCTATGATGTTGTTGGGGACTGGCGAGGATCTCGAGCAAGGGAGACCCTTGTATAAACTCCGGTATCTGCTCTTTATTGCTACGGCGGTAGCTCGACTATGTTTAGCGTCTTCTTGGCTTCAGCCGGAAGCACCATCTTTTGAAATCTGGCGAGTCGGTTTTATAATATGTATAATTTGGAGTATAGTCTGTATTCTGTGAAAGGATCAAGGAAACGCAAATTAGGTATATATATATGGGGGGCAATGGTCGATCATATGAATTGTTGAGTGGAATGATAACTCAATTTAATTTAATTCAACTCTGTTTTGTGGTATAATTGAATGAAATTAATTGCTTTTATGTCTTGTTATTAGATCTGTATGTATTTTTTGATATTTTGATACTGTGGATAATAAAAAAAAAATTAAAAAAAAGATTGAATGTTGGGACCTGGCAGAACATTACAGCTTCATCGATCCTGCAGCTTAAATCTCCATTTGAAGCATGTTCCTTTACAAATCATTAGCAACAGTGAGCAACTAAAACTACATCAGCTATGCCCTTCATAGATATACTACTGCCAGACAAGCAGACATAAATTGAAGACTAACAATTAAATAAAACATGTCTGACAGCACAGCTCTCACCAGACAATCATGGGAGAATCACCAGGAGAGGGACTTTGGCTCCGCCCACATGCTGGGAGACAAGAGTACATGTTTTGATTGGGCACAGGTTGGGTGCTTCCACAACAAAAGTGCTTGCCCTCCATACAGCTCTGATCATTTTGTTTATCTATCCAGATGCCTGAGCTTGAATTTTCAGGGGCACACACTGTAGTGTAGCTCCTATTTCCCTAATAGGCTCTGCGCATTGGAATAATATACCCTATAGGTTTGACATAGGACTAAGGTCGATATGTCCCTATCGAAGTATATTAAACTTAATTACTTTTGCCAGCTAGCTCAGAGGCCACTAGAAACTCCTTGATAAACAAGAAGGGAGTAGTTTCTGGCAGCCGTAAAACATGACAACTTTGTTTCCCTTTAGAATCAGAACGTGTCCCAGAGTCGTGGAAACAATAGATAACTATTTCACTCAGCTCAATCGTGCATGCTTAGTTTTCCTCAAAGTTACACAGAAAGAATAGACGGACGTTTCAATAAAAGATTTATTGAACAGTCTTGTTTCTCGTGTAAGTAATATGTGCTGTTACGATCACAAGACAGTATGCAAGATAAATAATGTACAGCGTAAGCAGTAGAAATAAATAATACTGCGCTAGCATGATCTTTAGTAGATATTCATTTACATAAATAACATGGACTAAAAATGCGAGTACTCAGACGATGCATTTCTAAGCTAGTTCTACCCCAATGTACCTAACCTAACCTAGGTGTAGGGAGAGATATGAAGTAGGTGGAGTATTCCTTACTATGGTATACTAAGAGTATGTTAAGCCTAGTATGCCTAGTATGCCAAGAGTCCCTCTAGGTATCTAGTCATCTCCATACCTTTAGAATGAGAGAGGTTGGAATCTCTTGCCAGACTCGAACTCCAACACCCCTCGAGGAAGTCAGATCACTGGAAGCTGGACTCTCTGCGTGCAGGGATGACAGCGTCTTCTCAGTGCGTCAGGCCGGGAAACAGGCTCCTCTGAAGTCGAGGTCTCCTCTGATTTACAGGGGCTAGGGAAGGTATATTTATAACTGAGAGGTACCTCAGAATGTTAGCATTGACGTGAATCGGACAGCGGAAGACGTCATGAATGAACCCCTAAGGTATAACGGTTCATGCATAATTGATGAGTCCTTGAAGAAATCAATAGTCCTGTGCTAGGGAAACTCCCGAAGCCTAAGGGTCTGTTCTTCAAGAACTCGTTGTGACGTTAGTGTGGACGGATGTCGGAGACCATGCCTGTATTTGGAGTGCACGGTTTAATGCCTAAATAAGGACTGGGATTGAGTGCCTATATAAGGACATGATACAGGAAAACCCGTGTACGGACACCCTAAGAGGAATTCAACAACACATGGCATTGTAATGCTATAAAGTGTCTTAGATAACTAGATAATTTATGGTGTTTTCCCCTGGCAGCAGCACACATGGAAGGAGGGCGCTCAGTAACCTACATGAATTTTATGTCTGGTTAGACAGTGCAACTTTTAACCAACACCAGTATTATTACACTGTTCTTTGATTCCCCACAAATACCTATGCATTATCATGCTTCACATTACCATTGTACATTCTTTCAGAGCCAGACCTATTGGCATTCCCAATGCTTGTTAAGATTTCGATGGCTTGATATGCCTTTCCCACCATTTGACAGCCTTTTGCAGAAGGATGGTGATAATAAAGTGTGAAGATTGCGCAGAACATACAGGGAGTCTCCTGAGCTCCTGCTATGTCTCTGTCCTGTCCCCCACTCTTACTGAGGAAGATTTCTGAGAATAGTCTTTGATTGAACAGGTGCTTGGACAGAGGAGTTAGCGATATCTCTAGACTTTCAAGGATCCTTCAACGACAGTATCCGTCACTTGATGACATATATGCATGTTGTCACTATGGGATTAGGGGAAAAGCAACACACGCTGACAGCCGATGAAAGGCCTCATGCCTAGCACCGTTACATGTTCTGTAATAGGTATGGCTGATGCTCCAGACTGGTTTCCAAACTGCTTTTTTATTTAAATAAGAGTATGTATCTGAAAAATGTTAAAGTGATGGTGAATGGCAGTTGCATTATTAATTATTCACCATAATGTTTATGCTTAGTTTCAACTACTGAACGATCAGAAAAGGCTCTGAATGGTATTTTATTTTTGTTTTTTATATTCTATTGTATATGATTTTATTGTATATGACAGAGGCGTTTTAAGGCATGGGCAAAGTGGGCAATTGCCAGGGCCCCCACCTTCCAAGGGACCCTGGGAAATTGAACTTTCTCTCTCTCTCTGTCTCAACTCGGTCTATTCCAGCCATTAACATATTTAATATTGTTTGGCATCATGAGTGTTGAATTATCAGAAAATTAAGACTAAAATAGAAAGGTAATTCAAAGAGGGGCTCCTATAAGTATGTAAGGCCCGGGTCCCTAAAATCGTTTAAGTAACACTGGTATAAGAAACATATTTTATCAAACAATACACTTTCTAAATACAGAGGGGTGCTGTACAAGAATTGAGGTTCGGGCACACATGCTACCAGAACGTAGGGCCCAGCTGTACTGCTGTAAATTACTATTTTTCAACCTTTTCTCTAAGATACTCTGAGTACTTTTAACTTCCCTCGAGATATTCTAGGACAGGTGTTAGAATAGTAAATGAGCCTCCTAAACTATTTTGTGCAAAGTTGCACTTCCCCTGAATATTCTAGGACAGGAGTTCGAATAGTAAATGTGCCTTCCAAGGGCCCCGAAGCCCTGTGCTGACAAGAGGCGCTGTCAGAGTCTGGAAATAAGGCCGGCCCGCCCCACACACCTCTGGTTAGCGAATCTTGGCTCGGGCTGAGGGGGCAGCACAGCTTGGAAACGATGAGCGCAGTGAAAGTGTGACTGAGTCATTCCCACACAGCGCGCCTCGCCCTCGCCTGGGTGTGCGTCCGCCCGTGTGTGCCTTCCTACCCAGGACCTGTGTATGGTGCCTGGGGAGCATTACAGCTGTGGTGTGCCGGTGGACACAGCACACTGCGTGCACGTCAGACATACCCCGGCCGGTCCGGAAGCTGGGAGCGCACATCTCCCGCCTCCACAGCCATCCCCGGGTGGGAGCCAAGCCTCGGTGGGAAGCTGGGGTGAGAGCAGTGAGGCCGCGTCACCTTCCTTCAAGGAACCGAGACACAAAGTTCAAATTAGGCAACACCACCTCACCCTGGGGTTTTCATTTTTTTACTACACTTTGTCATTTAATTGGCTGCGCAGGCCCACGCCAGGCGTCCTCAACACCAGGGACGGCCCCCACCGGCTCATGCAATTGTTTAGTTCATGGTCCACTACTAGGTCTGGCTGAAGGATGTTCGCTCTCTAGTGCTGAAGACCTAACACACTGGGTGCTGGCCTATTTTGACTACCCCATCTCACTCTGTAAACGACAGCTTCATGCAACTCCAAGAGAGCACAGGGAAACAAAACAGTTCCAAGGCACAGGATGTTACTAGAAGATGGCTGAATGATTTGACGCTCGCTGTTGACATCCACAGTGATATGAAGGTTACGAGATTCAATCCCTGCAAGACATAATCTGCCTTTTATGCATCGAAGTTCATTAAACTGGCTACCATTAAGCTGGGCAACGATACCGTAACTTGGCGAGTAGTCGCAATATCTACTCCTTACAACGATTGCAGATATTAGACGTTCAGGGGTGCACAAAGGCAGCAGGCACAACAGCGTGTGTACAGAAAGGTGTGAGAGCAGAAGTGCTGCCTGCACAAGGAGGCACACAGATGTGACCGCACAGGACCCACAGTCATCAGACAATGTTCACAGCTGTAGTGGGACCTGTTTTTTAGATTCATTTCTACCTCTTGAAACGAACCAGGAAACGAGGGGGGCTAAACTGACTAAACATTGTGTAATGGAGAACAAATATTACATACTCCTGTGCTTGCAACTGTATGCATGCGTAAAGTAATGGCAGGGCTAAGGCATGTGTAGAGACTAGAGAACCTTTTCAGATGGATTTTTCAAGTGTGGATGGTATGAGATGAATTGGGAAGAGATGCGAATTACTCATTCCGGTCAGTTACAATATCAGCCATGTTTGCATTGCTTACTTACGGGTCACTAATATCACCCATCAAACAAGTAATAAAAGTCACATTTATGTCCAGTGCCCTTCACATAAAGAAATGCCCACAAAGTCCTCCAGCCCAGCCAACCACACGCCATTTCCAATCTGCATCAGGCCGCCCGAGACTATGGTTATCACGACGCAGCATCCCTTAGCTTCCTCCACTAGGTGGCTCCAAATTACAACAAAAAGTTATTTTACCTTGAGGGGAGTGCACCACAGGGCAAAATGCTCTTTTCATGAGTGTGCTACATACACCCCTTCCTCAAACACATGACACTCACAGCAAGTGTGCTACACACCTACATCAAACACATCACACTCATGACAAGTGCATTAAGCCCTTTTGCCAAACACACATCGCACTTGTAGCAAGTGCAGTACACTCCATAACCCGTGCTCACAACAAGTGAAGGGGTGTGCCACACCCCTTCATGAAACACATCACACTCATGACAGGTGCACTGAGCCCTTTAACAAAACACATCAGTCTTGCAGCATGTGAACCACGCGCTCATCAAACACTCAAACTCATAGCAAATGCACTCACAAAATGACACTTTTGGCAAGGGCGCAACATCCTCTTCACCACACACAATTTAACAAACTATGCTATGCACAGCTTCTTGGCTTTTATATGGCACAATATTCACCATTTTTTTTATTTTTATTTAGTGCATTTTTATAAAGCGCGGACATTACCCGAAGGTGTCAGAGCGCTGTACAATAGAACCAGTTACGTTACAAGAGAAAAGTGTTACACAATAGAACATTACAAAGATAAACAGGAGACTAAAAAGGTAGGGTACACAAACACAATATCCAACACAGCAAGCAAGGGTGAGGAATGTACAAGAAAAAATTACAAATTAACTTCCTAGAGGGGCCTGAGAATGAAAGTATTAGTTCTGAAAGTGTCTTTGGAAGAGAAGAGATTTGAGATCAGCTTTGAAGATCCGGGTAGAGGAGGTGGCACGGAGCAATGGAGGAAGCGAGTTCCAGATTCTCACCGCATTACCTGAGAAGGATTGTGCCATTGATCTTTCCCTTTTGAAAGAGGGGGGCTCAAGCAGAAGCTTTTCCGCATTGCAAGAAGGTCTAGAGCCGCCAGACAATTTCAATTTATTCGCCAGGTAACGAGGGGAGGAAGTGTGCAAGGCTTTGTGGGTGATGCAGGCAGTTTTGTAAATAGATCTTGCCTCGATGGGAAGCCATCGAAGAGAAGACAGGATAGGAGTGATGTGGTCGCTTCGTTTAGACCCTGAAATAAAGCGAGCTGCTGAATGGAGGATGGATTTGAGAGGGGAGAGGTGGGATTTGGGTAGGCCCAATACTTGGCCTCCGGAGCTTCAAGAGGGCCGGGTGCCTCGGGGTCTCAGGCTCATAGGTCTCTGATGGAAGCTCACAGGGGGGAACTAAAACGCTGGTAGTGTGGTATTATGGGACGTATATTTTACCTTACATGTTTTAAGACACTCTCTTAATTATATAGGCCACGACCCTTGAAAAGGATTCCTAGTGGCTCACCCTAGAGCGCGCTACACTTTTTTCAATCCCACTTAAAGCCATTAGTCACAAGGTACATCTTCAAGTTCAACAAATGAAAGCATTTTGATATAAGCACAAGGCATGCCTATTGGCTTTATCAGTGCTGGATTCCGCTGCACTGGGTTCCCCATTAAACCCTCGCTCCGTGTCCCGGCAGCACTAATGCTGCCAGTGTACCCCTCGTGAGCGCTGGAGTGCAGCCGCAGTGCAATGATGTCAACCCGCTGTTAATGATAGCCAGTCCCACCCGCCGCTCTCAGCTGTAGTTATAAAAGTGAACATCCTAGGAGAGTGTCTTGCCCCCTCCTCGTTGCTCGAGGCTCCAAGGCCCCGCACGGGCTTCCCTTCCCCCAGATGATGTCCAGATGCACTGGGCTCCGTCCAGGAGTGAAGCCGGGGTCAGAGCTCGTGTCTGCACGGCTGGGGCGGACTCGCTGAAGGCGCGGCTCCCGCCGGGGGATGGGGCTGCGCATGGGGTGGCGGAGAACGGGGGCGCGTCAGACACAAACACCACGCCGTGCTCACTCCAGTCAGGCTGAGGGAGGGAACGCACCCGCCTGTGGCCACAGCCCCGCCCACAACGACAATACTGAAGAATAAAGAGCATAAGCATCACATGACAAGCATTTGCAATGCAATAGGACTCGCATTTACGCAAGACCTATTGCATTGCAAACGGGAGTGCGGACGGGTGGAGGGCAGGGGGGCGAAAAGGCACCGACAGCGGTAGTGCGGGCGGGGGAGGGGAAAAAAAAAAATAGTGCACTGAATATCATGTACCTTACAGTCTAACACTCAAAGTAAAGGGGCCAGTAACCATGGAAGGATACAAATGACGACATGGCATAATAAGGTGGGACTAACAAGCCTCATAATCAATCAGAAGACAGAATTTACGAAAGACAATGACACGAGCCAATTAAAAACATGGGCGGAGAGTGGGCGGAGCTTCCACTCCAAACTAAATAACTGCACGCCTCGCAAAGCAAGCAGCGCATGCGTGCTGCCGCTATAGGTTCGACCTAAAAATACGACATGCCATTAGAGGTCTGCAGGAAATCGGAAAATAGCAAGCGAAGTTAAAGATGAATTAACAAGCATTGACTAAGCCAAAATGCCTGGCCAGTGGCTATTTAATTATTGGAAGCATATGCCACAAAAAAAAAAAGAAAAAAAGTTATGAAGTAGATATGGCCACCATATGCGTACAATCTAAAATGAAAAAACGTTCACTGATGTGGCTGTTTTACAAGTGATGTTTTTAAATGACACACCTTTGTTGTGGCTTGCAGCCTACTATCATTATGATTGTTATTATATTATTATTTAAGGAGACAAGACTTAACCAACCTCTCAAATTGCAGACAATTACAATGCTACGGTGACACAAACTTTATAACAGCAACTTTAAAAAGAAAGAGAAAAATGCATCACAATATAACTGGGCACTCAAAGTGCAGGCAACATAAACTGCAGCTATTTTCAGTTATTTCAGTTAACTCCGAGGCCCGGCCGCAACCCATGGGGGCGTAGGATCAAGCCAAATTAAAGCAGTGCGGTCCCAAGGTCCGGGGGCTGCTGTGGTGGTCAGTAAAGGGGTGGGGGGCCCGGCCGCAACCCACAGGGCGGAGAATCAAGTCAAATTAAAAGCAGTGCGGTCCGTAGGTACGGGGGCTGCTGTGGTGGTCAGTAAAGGGGTGGGGGGCCCGGTCGCAACCCACGGGGGTGGAGGATCAAACCAAATTAAAAGCAGTGCAGTCCCTAGGTCTGGGGGCTGCTGGTGGTGGTCAGTAAAGGGGTGGGGGGCCCGACCGCAACCCACGGGGCGGAGGATCAAGCCAAATTAAAAGGAGTGCGGTCCCTAGGTCCGGGGGCTGCTGTGGTGGTCAGTAAAGGGGTGGGGGTCACAGCGCTCCACACTCCTCTGCTGCTCCTCTCCCGGCTCCTCCCCAGCATACACTGGCACATTTGCGCCCAGGCGCCCAGCACAGAGGGGCAGGGGGAAAGTCCGGAATGGAGTCAGACGACCAGATGAGAAGCTGGCTGAGCACGGCGTAGGGAAAAGAAACGTCAGTGTGTAGCAGCAGGGTCAGGAATAACACGATTAGGGTGACTCGAAGAGGATCCACAAAACCCGGAGAGGAGACCAATGCCACACCATCGCAGAGAAACAGAAGCAACAGAGGCACAACTAGGAGGCATGGCAGTGAATAAAACCCGGAGTGGAATAGAGGATGGATCAGCACTGAACTCCAAGACCCTAACAAGATGTGGAACAGGCACGAAATCCTACTCGTGCAACCCCCTAGAGTTTTTCTACCTGCACTGCAGACACCTGATGAGGACCGTAGCCTAGCGCCCCCATTCAACGTAAACAAGAGGCCGCCATTGCTCAATTAAGAAAAAGTACACGTCCCGTCCCGTGTAACAACCAAGTAAAGGGGCCAGTAGCCATGGGAGGATACAAATGACGACATGGGCCTATTAAGGAAGGACTAACAAGCCTATTATGGAATCAGACACCAGCATTTATGAAGGACAAAGACACAAGCCAATGAAAAATATGGGCGGGGCTTCTCCTCCGTACTCTACCTACAACAGATCGGCCAGAGCAGCACGTGCGCGCTGGCTCAGGCTCGACCTAAAAATGCAATACAATCCCAACATCCATACCGAAAGTTACAGGAATTCAGGGAGGAGACAGAACCAGCCCTGGATGAGGGGCAGGAAACAGGGGTCCCAAGCAAGTGTGTGCAACGATTGCGCAGGTGTCTGAATCATACTACAGGTGTGCCCTGTCGAAACATTTAGGTGTCCTTGGTACTCTCCCTGGACGGTGTAGCAGAGTCACTACTCTGGATGTCCAGTCCAGGCAAGTGGGGGGGATAAGAAAGAGGGGGGGAATAAATAGTGGGAATAGAGCAAGGCCACTGGTGAAAGGGGGGAGAAAGGTAGAAAACCTAAGAAGTAGGAGTGCAAGTGAAGCCCAACATGAGGACGAGGGAGAACTGGTCTAGAGACCGAGTACAGGAAAGAACCCAGCGTTCTAGACTGCACTAGGGAGGTGAGCCTTGAACCATAGAGTGCAGTGTATAGCCATTTCTCTTGTTACACATAGAAACAATAACATTGTAAACCATCAAAGACAACACCAAAGGAAAATGCCAAAGGCAGTCACCCACCTTCCAGGTATTTGAGTCCACAGTAGTCAGCCATGGGGGAGCCTGGCGGCGGAGGCTCCTCCCACTCCCACTGGCCACTCTCAATCCGGGGGCATAAGCCCTACGCAATCCGCACCATCCCTACAGATGCTGTGGGCATCGTAATAGAGAGGTCCGGTTCGCATGGCAGGTTCTCTGCAGGCAAAGGGAAGAGGGGTGATAGCCATTGGTGGGCGGCGAGGAGAGGGGAGTATGAGCAGGAAAACCATACAGCAAGAAGGACAATACCCCGGCAAAATGGGGATTTGGAGTCACATGGGATCCATGACCATCCCTGTGGCAAGGATGTCAGTGGCAGTAACCCACTTTACAGTAGATAGGTACTCCATCTCTTACACTGAAATAAATACACGCCAGGAACTCTCCCCACACTCGCTCATTAACATCTAGCTTGTCGTTAAGTTTATATGTGAACCGTTCATGAAGAGCCACTTTGTTGAGTTCTAGGAGCCATTCTGCATGGGTGGGACATGAGGGCTTGCGCCAATGACACAGGATACAAAGTTTGGCCATCGTCAAAGCAATGGCTAGCCACCAGTGGTTGTGAATATTCACATCAGTGGCATCTGTAATATCATGGAGAAGGGTCAAGTGAGCAGAAGAGGGCACGATATGTGGGTGTAATCTCTGTAGGTGCACCCATATACCACTGTCCAGTATGTTTGGATAGCTCTGCAGCTCCAAATGCTGTAGTGTATGTAACATTTTTCTGCTGGCCGCCGCCAACAATGGCTATAGGGTAAAAGCTTCACCTGACAGAGTCTCCTCAGGGTCCAATACCACTAGTGGTCTTGAAATCTCAAAATATAGAAATTTGGGGCAGGTCTCTCAAAGGTCGCTGTCATGGGTCTGTAGCGGGTCCGCTCAGTTCTTTGGTGAGTAGTGTCTACCAAGGATCGTTTGCCAGTTAGTGCATGCCTGGGCGAGGGTAAGACCAGAATGGATATTTTTGCGGAGTACTCTGTAGAGGCCAGAGACCAACCCCGACATTTGCCCCAAAGTCGTAGATATTGTATGATAGGGAAGCCTGGGAGGTCCTCTGGTAGGGGCCCTAGCACCAAATAGAGACAATGAGGCAGATGTCAGTGCTTTCAGTAATCGGACTGAGAGAGCGCGCCTTCCGCCCTAAGTGCAGGAAATGGCTTGAGTGTACCCTCACTGAGGAAGTGATCACTGTGGCGCATCCCATTTCCCTACCACAAAATGTGGCAAAATGGGGTCCCTGCGATATGAAGAGCAGCATTATGCCACACTGGTGCTTGACTATGAAGTCGTGGGTGGGTTCTCAGGAGTCTGTGGTCCTCCTCCCACGCCACGATGTGGCCGCAAGAACCTAATTGCCCCACCAAGGAGGATGCGAGGGTCGTAAGTAGCACGGAGGGGAGAGATAGGCAGGTCACGTGAGGTGCTGTTCAATCTGCACTGACATCAGGGGCTCCCATGGGGTGTGCCAGTAAGGAGTCACTTGAGAGAGGTGACAGTCCAGGCTGTAAAGGCACAAGTTGGGAAAGGAGCAGACTGCCTGCTGTGGTGTCCCCCCATAATTCAAAAGCTCCCAATCTTGGCCGGTGACCACTCCAGATGTTAGATCACAGGTCAGCCTCAATCCCCAAAAGGACAGCCCTGGGAACCCTCAGAGGCAGCATGCCCAGGACATAATTGAATCGTGGGGCAATCATTATTTGTATGGTTTGAACTCTGCCCCACATAGACAGGTTCAAGTGCTGGCATTTAGTGAAGTCCTGCCGCGAGCGCTCTTGTAATGGAAGGAGGTTGTCCTCTGCCATCCTCTGCAGTGAACAGGGTTCATGTCACTGCGGGAGGTAACAAGGGTCCCACACTTACTTGGTTCACTTCTGTTACTCTGTCAGACACAGAGTATGGTCTGTATAAGCTGGTAGTCAAGGGGTCCCCTTCATATGCAGTGTCCAGGGTTAATGTCACAGAAGGAGGTAACAAGACTTCCACACTTCCTTGGTTCACTTCTGTTACTTTGTCGGGCACAGAGTGATGGTCTGCAGGAGCTGGTATTTGAGGGGTCCCCTCACATGCTGTGTCCAGAGACTGGTAATAGGGTATGACATACAGTCTCATATTCAGCGGGTTTTTCACCACGCAACGTTGATTTTAGTCTACACAGTACCGCCGCTTGAGTGGTGTGCATTTTTAAAGCACTTGTTAAAATTCTGCTGGCATTCAGATAAACTAGGCCTCATGCACTGCCTAGTGAAATGATAATCGGTTCTTCCCTAACTCTAGGATTGACCACATCACTATCATTTGGGTGTTTCTGTGGACTTTTGGGTGATAGGACCGACTATTTTTTAAGATTCAGCGAATTAAAAGGTTTGCCATTAGGCTCCATTGGTGATGGAACCTCCATCCACTGAGAGTTGAGCATGCTTAATTCCACTGGGTGCATGATATCATTGACATAAGTGTGCTCTTAATTATCTGACACCCAGGAGAATATTTTAAAGATGGATTGTATGTCTATTTCTTTAGGTTTTTTTCTTCTTCCCTCGTCCTGAAGAGGCCTGAATAGTTTGGCTGAAACGCGTCGACCATTTGGAATGGAGGAGTCCAATTAAGGATTACATAGTGCATATGACTTGAATACACACCATATATGTTTGAGGGCTCTGTTGTATCCTCGTGTGTGTATCAATATTGGACTACCTTCTGTATGGAATGCCATGGAATATTGAATATTGCAGCCATATATTTAAAAATTTATTGTATATGGAAGAGAAAATCTTTATGCATATTATATATGTTGTGATGTTTTGTTTATGTATTTAAATGTTTGTTTGCCTGATAAACGATATTGGATATTTGGAATTGGTGTCTGCTCATGAGTTTGGAACTAAACCAACATAGGTTGTTTAGGACAACAATACCCAGCAATAGAGATTAATTAATGTCTTCTCTATTGTAATAGTTTTTTTAATTAGTTCCTACACATTATTTTGTTTATACAAGTATGTCCAGGGTACAGGTCACTGCGGGAGGTAACAAGGCTCCCACACTTCCTTGGTTCACCTCTGTTACTCTGCCAGACACAGAGTATGGTGGGCAGGAGCTGGTTCTCGAGGGGTCCCCTCACATGAAGTATCCAGGGTTAATGTCACTGCAAGAGGTAACAAGGCCTCCTGCACTTCTTTGGTTCACCTCTGTCACTCAGTCGGACAAAGAGTGATGTTCTGCAGGAGCTGGTACTCGAGGGGTCCCCTCACATGCAGTGAAGAGGCTTAATGTCACTGCGGGCGTTAACAAGGCTCCCCAGTTCTCTGATTCACCTTTGTTACTTTGTAGGACACAGAGTATGGTCCGCAGAAGCTGGTACTCGAGGGGTCCCCTCACAAGCAGTGAACTGGGTTATTGTCACTGCAGGAGGTAACAAGGCTCCCACACTTCCTTGGTTCACCTCTGTTACTCTGTCGGACACAGAGTATGGTCTGCAGGAGCTGGTACATGAAGGGTCCCCTTCACATGCAGTGTTCAGGGTTAATGTCACTGCGGGAGGTAACGAGGCTCCCACACTTCCTTGGTCCAACTCTGGTACTCTGTTGGATGCAGAGTAATGGTCTGCAGGAGCTGGTACTGAGGGGACGCCTTCACATGCAGTTTCCAGGGTTAATGTCACTGAGGGAGGTTACAAGGCTCCCACACTTCCTTGCTTCACCTCTGTTACCCTGTTGGGCACAGAGTGATGGTCTGCAGGAGCTGGTACTCGAATGGTCTCATCACATGCAGTGTCCAGGATGGACGTCAATTCACCAAAATGCCTGGGGTAGTGGAAATAACATCACACGTCACTTGACATAAAGACACTCTCACCCACAAGCACACATACAACATATATTTTAAAGCATTTTTTACATACCTCCGGTGATATAGAGGGTCATATCCCAGCTAATTGTACCTTATTTATTTAATTGTACTAATTGTGAATAATATAGTATTATTCACTATTAGTGTGATACAAAAATTTATAGAAACCAAACAATGTGGAGCCCAAACTGACGTTCATAAGCACAAGCTTCTCAGCCCTGAATTTTCCACATCTGAGGCCAAGGGTGGCAAAGGCAGTGTAAGAGATCGCAAGGGACAAGCCAGGGGTTGCAGCTGTCACCACTGGCGACTCCAAAATTACATCCATGGTGTCCAGGGTTAATGTCACTGTGGGAGGTAACAAGGCTCCTACCTTTTCTTTGTTCACCTCTGTTACTCTGTCGGACACAGAGTGATGGTCTGCAGGAGCCGGTAGTCGAGGGGCCCCCTTACATGCAGTGTCCAGGGTTAATGTCACTACAGAAGGTAAGATTGCTCCGACACTTCCTTGGTTCACCTCTATTAATCTGTCGGACAGACAGAGGTAGTCTGCAGGAGCTGGCACTCCAGGGATCACCTTGCATGCAGTGTCAAAAGGTAATGGTAATAGTTATTTTAGAATATGCCACGTTACATCGCATGCTTTTTCAACACATGCCATTACAACGTGGTCATTACAACGACCACATTGTTACATCGCATGCCATTACAACGCAAGTCGGAACAACGACTTGCTGTAGGCAGGGCGCTGGATTTTGGAATAGTATAATTTACTATTCCCACTCCAGTCTGTGCAATAGTAGGGAAGGTGTTTGATTTTAAATCCATCTCCTTCTGACCCCTACAGCAAGTCGTTGTAACGACTTGCATTGTAATGACATGCGATGTAACATCGCAGTCGTTGTAATGACCGCGTTGTAATGGCATGCGTTGTGTTGCATGCGTGGTAAACGATGTTTACCGTTATTTAGTAGCACACTATCACCAGAGTTTCTTGGCACTATATACTGTTTAAATAAGGAGAACAATGCCTGTCAAAGTGAAAATTAGGTGCTGGATTAAGCATTTTGAAGAAAGGTCTTGGATTTAAAAAAAAAAAAGATATTGATGTCTGGTCTCTTAAGTTCAAAGGCAGAGAGTCCCAGACATTTATAAGCGGCAATGGAAAAAGGTCCGTCTGACTTTGGGACCTTGTAAGGAGAATTTGTGTTCTTGGGGGAGAAGCCTGGCAGACCTATACCGAATGAGTTATTTTACAAGAAATATTGTCCTTATTTGTGAAAATAGCTTTGTCTACAACAGGTAAATATTGGAAAGCAATACTCTTGTGTAATGGTAGCAGTGTAAGGCTCTATGAGTAGAGAAAATAGAGTCATGTGTCTTGAGACATTAAAGCAGCCTTGTGGCCTTGTTTAGCATAATCTAGAAATGGGCAATAACATTCTTAGGAGTGTTCAGGAGTGTGTTATTCCCATAACCCAATTGGGATTGTATCAATTCAATGTTGATTGGAGTCCTGAATTCCTCATTCAAAAAATGAAAGATTTTCTTTAAAAAAATGTAGGTGAAAGAAACAGATTTTGGACAGTTTGGAAATGTGGAAATTAAGTGCAAGGTTTGAATCAATATAAATATCATGGGGAGGGTGTGGGCTCACAATAGGAGGAGGATCAATGGAAGATGGCCAATTAGGATCTGTTATCTGGATTTTAGAAGTTAGTAGAATCTCTGTTGTGCTAGCGTTTAGTTTCGAAAAGTTGAGATTCACTCACCATTAGGGTATGAGCAATCATGAGGATAGTAGGGAGCTACTTTATTTCGGGAGGGATATGCCAAAAATGTGTTGTGTATGTTCGGTGTACATATAGTGTCTTAAATTCATCTGATAAAACAAGTACGCCAATGGTCTCATGTATATGTTCAAGCGAAGGGGGACAAAATCGAACCCTGCGCTATGCCGCATTAAATGTTTTATGGTTCAGAGCAGAAAGGGTGGAGAGTAACCATCTGCTGTCGTAAAGAAGGAAAGCCTTTAAACCAAGCTAAGCAGGGGCGGCTGCTCCACTAGGGCGGAGGAGCGACGCCCCACTGCTTTCTCGCAGTGCGAGAAGCAGAAACATAAAATGGTAATAACTACCATTTTATGTTTCTGCTTCTCGCACTGCGAGAAAGCAGAACAGAAGGGTTTGGTTGCGGGTGGGCAGGTTGTCGGGCTGATCTGTGAGCAGGGGAGGAGTGGTGTGCCCACTCCTGAGGGCGCAATGACTGGTTGGTCGGCCCACTGGGGGCGCCCAAACCAGTAATGCGCACTCTGCCCTTTCTCCATGCAGGCTGCAATGCAGCCTACATGGAGAAAAGGCCTACCCGTAATCCCCTGGCTGGGGGGCGTCCCCACCAATCACAACGCTCCCATTGCAGCATTGTGATTGGCTTAGGGGAGGGGAGGGAGGCTGCCTGCTTCCCGTTCCTGCTGGAGGCAGGAGAGCAGGAGCAGGGGCTGGGCAGGACTGGCGCTGAGAAAATGCAGGACCCGGCCGGCGGACAGGTAAGTTTTTTCTTTATTATTAACCCCCACCCTCCCGCCTCCCCGCGCGACCCACCCCCCCCCGCGATATATGCCGGCCGAGACTGCAAGCTAGCCCTGGACCTCAGACAACATAATCATCCAATCATCTATAAAAGTTGTTATGATCAGTGGTGTGAAAGGCACTAAGGATCCTGGCCTCTCTGCATCATTAATCTATGAAGAACATCTAGAGCAGAGATCATTAGCAGTTTGGTACTCATCCCATCCTAAACCCAGCTGGGAAAGGATTGAGAATCTCATTTGATTCCACATTGTCCTGAAGCTAAACAAAGGCCTATCTTTCCAATAGTTTAGAAAGACAGGGCAAAAGGGTAATGAGTCTAAAACTGTGGGGTTGGAAGGGTCCGAACTAGATTCTTTTAATGTAGGTTTTGTGCCCACTAACGTCCAGACTTGAATCAGACTGGTCTTCAGAGAACAGGTGAAGAGCTGTACAAAGTGCAACACCAGCACGCTTGCAAGTTTCTGCATATTTTTTTAAGAAATAGTGTCTAACGGTGATCCAGAGGGCCGACTATTTGAAAGTATTTCAATGAGGTTTGCTGTTTCTAGTGGGAAAATTCCTTTAGTGTATTATCATAGGGCAGTTTCACAAAGGTAAATTTACACTTTTGTGTACTTTTGAATATTTACAAACTACACGCACAGTTTTACCACTCTGCATTCCCTATACTTATGTGTGCGGAGGTATCCGCACCCTGAGACTCCGTTGCGGGTGTGGAGAACTCCCCACACATAAGTGTAGGGAGTGTGGCATTGTAAAACTCTACATGTAGTTTGTGAATATCGAAACATAGCAAACGTACACAAAAGTGCAAGTATACCTTTGTGTACCAGGCCCATGGTGTCTCACACAGCTGCAGAGATGGTGGAATATGTTGCAGGAGAATGGGTACGCTGTATGATGATAGAGAAACATTATTCAGTCAAATTCTAAGGGTACTACAATCTAGAAGAAAAATAAGCTTTTTTTGTTCCTTCATTTTAGGATAATATTCTTTTGGTAAGGTAGAGTGTGCCAGCTTGGGAGAGACTAAGTGCTCTGCCACTTTGAGGGATGGGAGTCCGTCCTCCTGGGTCCAAATCAAGCCTGAAGTTACAAATCTAGACCAGGTGAAGGAATGAAAAGTATTCAACTGACAGGAGGACTTCAGTGGGTGCAAAATTTGAATTTTTCCGCTTGGAGTTTTGCCACCAGAACCAACAGGTTATCCTACTTCAAGAGGACTTCACCGGACACAGCCTGCAGCCCTGTCCGGCTGAAGGATTTTTACTTACATTTCAGAGAGTAAGTCAGAGGGTAAAGTCTTTGACAAGGATGACCTGCTTGATGTATCTGACCTCTGCTTCATCGCAGTCAGCCTGAAATTGTGCCTAGGTCCAGGTCAACCATGAACAATGTCGTCTAATTGGTGCTTAACTTTTTCTTAGCACTTAATGCCATAAACTTTTATAAAAGCATGTCCTGGTTGCCCTTATTGGATTTTAATATGTTTCTGTCATTTTTCTAATGATATTCTTCTCTATTTTTAGAAATTGGTTGTGTCATGTTCATTGTGTTATTGTTTCTTTTTTTAACAATGGAGGTACTGCTATATCCTTTACACACTTTTCCTTAAGTTAAGCCAAAGCTACAGGGGTTGAACTCAGATTTATTTAATGAACTTGTGTGTTGGACCTGACAAGAGTTTGGACTTATTACTTGGAAAGAATTGCATTCTACTCAACTAATGCTCCATTTTCTTACACATTGTAACAAAATACCTTAATTTAGTTAGGGTTCAGGGTAGGTGCCTGAACAATGGCAACACCAACTACAGCTTATAACTCTGCATCCATTACCATGAGCATGATGCTGACACACTGCTACCTTCCAGTGGTCGCCTTTGTGCCAAGTGAAGTGTGAGACTTTGTATTTCAGGTGCCAGCTACCCATGGCAGCAGCCTGGGCACCATATGCCATTACCAATTCACATAGATCTATTCTGTACATTCAAATCCTAATATTTCAAGATAGATAGCAAAAGATGTAACTAGAGCGCAATATTTGCTGGCTTCTTTTTATGATGTCTCCATCTGTACTTATCCACATTTATTTTTCTTCATCTTATTTATTTACTTTTCATGAAAACAATAAGTTGCAAATAATGTTGTGAACATTTTAGAATTTGCCATAGTGTAACTGTGATAACCACTGCCATTTTCTGCCATGATTCCAAGCACTGCTGCTTCTGACGTGTAAAGCCTCACTTTCATGTCTGGCACTGTAAATGAGAAAATCTTAAGCAGCCTGCTCAGCTATGAAACAACATTTTTGTATAGTTTTGAAGGTTGAATGTGTACATTCCCGCGCTTGCCTCTGCACCTGCACAACCTCTCCTTGTTTCAGTTTTGCCATGTCATCTCCACTGGAACCCTGTGTATGAAACATATCAATTTATCCTGTGCACATATGTGTGTGTTACCATTTACACTCACTGTATGCTAGGGGGTCCTCTTGTTGCCCATTTATGTGATTGATAGATTGTTTTCCTTTTCTTAACAAACATTGTCAGACTTTGTGTAGGCCTGTTAGCAAATTTATTTGACAAAATATATATATACTTTGATGACCCCCCTATTCCCCTCTAGACCTAGCGCGACAGGTATCCATAAATAATACAATACACCCATGCAAAAGCATGAGTAGTGTTGTACAAACATGTGCAAACATCTCCCACTATGTGAGCTAGAGTCACTAGAAAGAAAACCTAGGTGTTTTTCAATTCTTCAAATAAATACAGATAGGAAAAAATACTATTGTTCATCCGTATTTCAGTGTAAAAATGGAAAACTCTGAGCCTTAGATATAACACACCTCCTCAAACTATACAAAGTAAATTAAACTAATTCAATTGTAAATTATAAATTTCAGACACACATACAAACAACCTCATACTTATAAGTCACCAGAATCAATACAAAATCTTTTTCCCTACAAATTCTTCACTGTCTGACAAATAAAACTCATCCCACAGTTTTGCAAATTCTTCTCTTTGCTAGTAACAGTGTCCTTTCTTTCTGATCATTAAACACGATTTCTTAAAACACATGTCCACTCTCTACGTACCAATTACTCCTCTCTCCTATCTGACCTTCATCATTCCCTAGCATCAAATACATATATTTATCAAACAAAAATTATTACTTGGACCCTCTCTCTCCACTCCAGTACCTTTCATCTTACCTGTGATAGCTTTCACTCTTACATCTAATGTTACAGCCGTCACCTGTGCCAGGCACGCTATGGCAAAAAATAAGTTAGGCAACTGTAACTATAATCAATATGTACGGGCCTATTGCAGATGACCCGGAGTGTTTTTTACAGTTGTATGCTCAGCTGAGGGTCTGGCCGGAAGCGAATATTCTGTGGGGAGGAGATTTAAACACCTATTTGAATCCTGAGCTGGATAAATCCAATCCACTGTCCCACCGAACTCCCGGAGTGGCCCAATGTGTGAAGAGTGCTATGGTAGAATTTGGATTGAGTGATGTGTGGAGGGTGCGCAATGCCCAAGTGAAAGAGGGGACGCATGCGACGCGGCTACACAAAAGCTGGTCACGACTAGACTATTGGCTCTTGGGTGGGGATGCAATAGAATGGGTACTGGAGGTCGCGAACTTGCCGCGGACGTTATCGGATCATAACCCGGTTCAGTTAGACATAAAGGTCCCGACGGCCATACCTCGTCCATTTACGTGGCGGTTCCGCTCGGAGGCACTACTCGATCCGGTGTATGAAGCTACGGTGCGGGAAGCCATAGAACAATACTTTTTACTTAATAAAGGCTCCGTGGATGATTCCTCCACTCTGTGGGAGGCTTTTAAGGCCACAATCAGGGGGGTGTGCATTGGCACCACAGCAGGCATTTTGAAAGATATTCGAGTGCAGCTTCTTAGAGCTGAGACCGCTCTCCAGGCACTAGAACGTAGCTACGCAGCGGCCCCATCGGCTGACACCTTAGCCCGCATACACGAGCTGATTCTAGAGTACGATACCCTAGCTGAAACTGAAATAAGATACCTTTCTCGCAGACATACGGCGCGTAGATATGGAGAGGGTGGGAGACCAGGGCGTACACTTGCAATCAAGATTAAGAGCCGCATGGAGCAACCTCATATAGATAAGATCACGGATTCACATGGGAAGGAGCACTATCACCCCCTCGCCATTACCGAGCAATTCCGCGACTTTTACGCGGACCTGTACACGTCCAAAGGGGAGGCGTCAGAGGTTGAGTTTGAAGGGTACTTGGAGGACGTGGCATGCGCTTGGCTATCGGATGCCCATAGGGCATATTTAAACTTACCTATCGACGTTGAGGATATTAAGTCGGCCTCACGGTTGAATTTTATAAAGCATATGCTGATCTGCTTGCTCCGTATCTGCTGAAGGTGTATGCCGAGGCACACGAGTCGGGGAAATTGCCACCCTCGTTGAGGCAGGCCTGATTATAACACTACTCAAAAAAGACAAGCCCCCAGATAAATGTGACTCTTATCGTCCGTTGTCACTGATTAACATAGACGCCAAGATCCTGGCCAAGATTTTAGCGGTTAAATTACAACCCCTGATGCAGTGCCTGGTGCTGCCCGACCAGTCGGGCTTTATACCTGATAGATCCAGATCCCACAATCTCTGGACAATATTTTCCATGTTTCATATTTTAGAGCCAAGTATGTCAGCCGCGGCAGTAATGCTAGATGCGGCCAAAGCATTCGATTCGGTCAAGTGGAAATATATGTTTTTTATTCTTCAGCGCATGGGATTCCCGCCTCTATTTGTACAGTGGATAAGAATGCTGTATGCCGATCCATCGGCCAGGGTGCGTGTTGGCGGTTTGACGTCCGACCCGTTTGATATAAAGAGGGGTACTCGTCAGGGCTGCCCGTTGTCTCCGCTACTTTTTGCTATTATACTTGAGCCACTAGCGTGTGTTATAAGGCAGAGACATAGGGAAACGGCACAAAATTTTAACTACCGCCCGGTCGCCATCTCGCTATATGCGGACGATATGGTGCTTTTTGTGCGTGAGCCCTCTAGATACCTGGCACAGCTGCTGAGGGAATATGTAAGGTTTGGTTGTTTGTCGGGACTAGTAGTCAATTGGGATAAATCTATTGTTATCCCACTGACGGAGTCAACGGTACAACCAGACATGGATTTCCCGCTGGTATGGTCTGCGGACCCAATAAAATATCTCGGAGTCTGGATCCACCGAGACCCAGATAAGGTGATGCGTGAGAACTATGGAAGGGCGTACACCAAGTTAGAGCAGCAGGTGGATGTGTGGGTGAACCTACCGCTCTCCCTGGCGGATCGTATCGCGCTCATTAAGATGGTGGTCTTACCGCAGTTTTTGTACTTGTTTACTAACATCCCGCTTGTACTGTCAAAGGGGTTTTTTAGCACTATCCGAGGAACCCTGCTCCGGCTGGTCTGGGGAGGCAAAAGTGCCCGTGTAAAGTGGTCGGTTCTTACAAGTGATTATGGTAACGGCGGATTTGGGGCACCAGACTTCTATGTTTACTATCTGTGTGCGCAAGCCCAATATGCATTTTATTGGGTGAGACCGCATGCGTTCACCCCCATGTTGTGGTGGAGGAGGGGGATGTATACCCAGTGCCATTACACAGCATGGTTACATACAGGGCGCGTGGGACTCCGAGAATGGAGATAAATGCAGTGGATACGACTGTGGCTGCCTGGCGGGAGATAGGGCGTCTGGCACGCAAGTTGCCCTTGTACACTCCAGCCATGCGTATAGAATATCATTCTGCGCTGTCGGTGACTCATGAAGCACCATCGATGCGGTTGCTTAAAGAGGCAGGCTTTCAGCTGATGCAGGATCTCTACCCAGAGGGGTCTTTTCTCACTCCGGACGCTTTGCAATATATCAGTAACCCAACGTTGTTGTTTAGATTCGCTATGCACAGGCTTAGACATGCGGTCAGGGCCCACTATGACACCTACCCTTTGGAACCTCCCACGCTGCTGTCCCTACAATTCGTGCTTACCACTCCCACTAATAAAAAACTGATATCCCGCTTATATAAGATGATCAAGGCAGAATGCATAGGTCAGCCAGATAGAAGTTGGGAGAGATGGAATGCCTGTCTACCTGAGCCGATATCGGAGAAAGATTGGAAGTATGTGTGCGGATTAACGGGTACACTTATCATGAACGGAAATTTGCGCATTATACATTTTAAATATATACACCAGGTGTACTATACCCCTGCAAGATTGCACAGATTTGGTCTGCGTGAGTCTAGTAGCTGTGCACGATGTGGGCAGGGAGACGCTGGTTTCTTGCATCTCGCTTGGGGATGTGGGAGAGTGGCTGAATTCTGGGAGGCTGTGGTGAGAGATTTAAAGACCATGGCAGCTGTTGAACTACAGTGCACTCCGCTTGTTTGTCTGCTGTGTTGTGTACCCCACGTCATGGGAGTGAGTGGTAGATTTGTACGACTGGCCCTGCTCATGACCACACGGAGGGTGGCAATTATGTGGGGTGGGAGGCGTACACCAAGAGTGGAACACTGGATAAAGGACTTGGTCTATTGCAAAGACAACATGGAAACATATGCGGAAGAATTGCCTACGATCTCAAGACCAAAGGACATTTGGGAGCCCCTGAGACTCTTTCTCCTGACAAGGGCAGCTGAGGCTGAGCAGAGTGATGCGAATTAGGTGTCATGGGGGGGGGCAGTGTGCGGCCAGGATGTGTGATATGAATGAATGGGCGAGAGATGCTCTATTATTCCAATGCGACTTGGTGACTAACGTTTAGGAAGAATGAGGGGTCTTATTTGTCTCGATTTTATAATTTGGTGTGTTATGTTTTTTGTTGAATTTGTGGGGAAAGTTATGACATGATAATGTATATATTGTGTTCATATGCTACGTGATTATTTTTATGTTGCTGTAGCTGAATTGTGGTGTCCTTTTTTTTTGTTTGAAAATTAAATAAAAAAAAATAACAAAAAAATAAGGCATCTGTCCTTAAGCTGTAGTGCGACTGAAGTGCCAATCGCTGTGTGTCGACCTCTTTCCTTGCCCAAGAGTGAGGGTGGTGCCTGGCATCTACCATCTTCGCTAAGTGTGGAGGTATATTTATCACCACAGCTCGGCCTAAAGATGAGGGTGGGTATCTCTGTTTGCCCTTGCAACAGATATGTTGGGGCCACATGTATGTAGTTTTTTGGAGCTTGTAATCGGGTCATTTGCGACTGCAAAAAAGCCTTTTTCTATGTACAAAACCTATTTTCTGATTCAGCAACCTATCACTGAATTGCAAAATAGGTTTGCAATTCAATATTAGGCAGAGGCGTGTTTAGGGTGTCCCTTCCTAATAGCGACTCACAGTGGTATGTAAGAATGTTTGGCGACCGAAATGCGGCAGCAAAACATTCGCTTTTTACCACAAAATACAATTTAGTTGTAACCCATTCGCAAACAGGAAGGGGACCCCTTACCCTTTGTGAATGCAAGCAAAAACGTTTTTAAGGACAGGCAGTGGTCCCATGGACCACTGTCTACTCTCAAAAAGTGAAACTGAAATGTTTCATTTTTCTTTTTGAAAAACATCCAGTTTTCCTTTAAGGAAAATGGGCTGCATTTTTTTTTTTTAAAACATTGTTTTATATAGAAGCAAACAGACATGGTGGTCTGCTGCCCCCAGCAGGCCACCTTCCCTGTGTTTTTAGCAATTCCCAATGGCTCGCAAATTGCGACCTTCCTCATGAATATTAATGAGGTAGGGCAATTGTTACGAGACTGGGAATCGCTAACAGTGTGAAACACACTGTTGTACATAGCTGTGTGTGAATTCCTAACAGCAAATCACAAGAAATCGCTATTAGGAACTTGCAAATGGAAGGTTCTGTACATGTGCCCCCTAGTGAAAACTTTCATGCTGGACAAGGACAGGTTTGTGTTTATTTACCCCCACCTTGACCAAGGTCAGGGGATTATGCTTGTCATCTGGTCGTGCTCAAGAGCAAGCAAGCCATACCCAATCCACCTTGGCCAAAAGGGGGAAGCCTTTGTTTGCTCCCTGCATTTGAGAAGGGAAGCAGTTGAATTCCCCCGCGCCTAATTTTGCTAAGGATTGAGAATATCTTGGGGTTTGGTTGCATTTAAACACACCTGCCTAAGGCGTGTGTGCTCCCTATGCATTAACTATGGGTGAGTGTGAATTATTTTTTCCCTTTGCTTGCTTTACCCAAGGGCAAGGGGATACCTAGTGCCCTTCCTCCGCCCTTGCCAACGAATGAAGGAGATCTTTGGTCAATGGTGGCGGGTGTATTTGTTTTCCACCCCACCTTGCCTAAGAGTAGGTGTACTTTGTCCCTTTACACACCTGGCGGTGCCAAGTATATAACTGTCATTTCTTTTGCACCTGCATCCACCCCCTTCCTGTCCAAGTGCAAGGGGTAGATGGTTTTGTTTTTTGGCCTACAAAAAATGTTCACAAACTCCCTGGCCTTGAGTTTTTAATTTAGGAACTGCCTCCTCAGGCCAAACTCGAATTCTGCCACCCACATGCAGCAGATTTATAGTTTCACCATTTTTGGAGTCTATGATTTGGAGTTTCTGTTTTTGAAAAGATATTTTTGCAGTCAATGTTTTCAACTGCTACCATAATAGGTGGGGGAGAGACGAAGGTTCCACGAGTCCAAGTGTGGTAACCCTGCCTTTCCCTCTATCTCCAAGCTGTGAGGCACATGGTGGGATCAGCCAGCCATTATTTTCACTCAAATCTAACATTGGCAGTCAGGGGCACCAATTTAGAGACTGTGGGATGATCCCACACAGGCACAAGAGACCATCTCTCCCCTTCCCCTGGGCCCATTGGTAATCCGCGACTGTGACGTCTTAACGGGAAACTTGAAGAATGCAAACCGAAGGGCATCATTTGCAGTATGGCTGCAACAACTGTAGTCTTGAATATCGATTAGGGAACAATGAGTTACCAGAAAATTGTAGTCAAAATATCAAGGTTCAAAGTATCGAGAAGTTCAGAATATATAGGAAAGAATAGATTTACTATGTTTAATTCCACACCTACATACCTTGACAATATTGTTATCATTAAGAAACTAAGGGCCTGATTACGATCTTGGCATGCAGGATTACTCCATCACAAACATGACGGATATCTCTTCCGCAGTATTACAATTCCATTATGTCCTATAGAACTTGTAATCAGGTCCATAGATCTGAAGTTACACTATGTCTGAGTAAGTCTAGTACACCTATCCTTACTTAGATATAGTTACCGTACTACTATCTTCTGATAGCTCAATATTCTGTGCCTCCACTGCTGCAATTTAGGCTATGAGTGAATATCTCCTCTCAAGGCTAATACTGAAACAGTGGCACATGGGCTTCTGTACTTGTCTAAGGAGTGAGTGTAGACAGTTGGTACAGGTCATTTATTTGCTGATGACCATCAGTGAACAGAGAGAGGCCCTGGGAACTCCCTTACAATGTAACAACCACAATACTACTCCACGTCCAATTCACAAAAATCATCAGACGTACCTTTGAAGATAAAATTCGCCTCCTTGCAGTTGTAGTGCAGCCACTCTATGAAGCAGCGCTCCTTCAACGACAAGTTGTGATGGCTTTCGGCAAAGTCCCACAGAAGGATGTCCTTATGTGCAGCATTCTCTTCGGCCACCTGCTGCATCTGTGTCCGATCCAGGGACTGTGCCATAAGAAAGACATGCTTGACCACAAAGTCAGAGAGTTGCTCATCTCTGGCCCAAGTCTGGCGCAGAGCAACTCGCCTCGGGAACGCTTCTGGGTGGGATTTGGTGGCCAGCAGGAGTAGAGACTTATTCTCTGCCAAACGGCAAAAGTTAAGCCTTTCCTGCTGCAGTCGGCACTGGTGATGCTGCATGTAGGGGAATTCTGATTGGTGCTCATGCAGGTTGAGATGGTAGACAAACATCCCATCAGACATTTCCAGGGAGGAATGACCAGGAAGATCTTGAGACTCAGGTATGATGAAAAAATCTGTTTTCCCTGTGGACCAGGCTCTGCCTTCCTGCATAGTGTACAGCAGAGCACAAAGCAGCAGAGAGATGCAGACCATCAGGAAAATATTGCATCCTTTCAGGGTCCCCCTCAGCAGTCTCATATTTTTCCTTATTCTCCTGGGAAGAAGGAAATGAAGACGATGACATACATACATATATACATGTTGGCGACAGATCTTTATTAAAGGCCATTTCCTTTCCTGCTACATAAGAATGCACATTCTGTTTGTAATTTATACCTTACACTAGGCTTAAACTGCCCCCGTCACCAGGCCATGGGGTTTCTCCTGGACTGTTTGCAACCAGTTTCAGAAATTGCTTCCAACATTCCTCGTGGAACCAGATTCAGTGCAATTGTAATGCTCTCACTAAAGGACACCTCATTGCAACCATTGTGTATTATTTAGTATGCTATGAGTGTGGGAGCACACAGTTTTTACTTCACCTACATGATGGTACAAAGTTGTGAAAAGTAAAACTCATCCGGTCCCAATACAGACCAGATTTCCAGGCACAAGGTGTCCTGTCATGAGGACATCCTGCATCTGGAAACCAGTGCAGACCATGAGACATTCCATGCAACATTAGTTCAAAGTGTCCCTACCCCATTTTCTTTATGTCCTGCAAAGCTCACCACACCATGTCCATACTTCGTATTTAAAGAAAATCAAGAGTGAGACTGGCGCATTGCTCTGGGTCGGGGGCCCTGCGAGGATAGCTCAGCACAAATTTACAAGGGGATGGTATGACGGGGGAGTGGCACTACCAGACATCCTGAAGTATCATTGGGCAGTGCAGCTGACCAGTGACCACCATTAATGAATGAGTTTTCTACTCCGCTGAGGAGCCGGCCTTCCGGATGGATAGGATGGTGATAGAACTGGTAGGGCATCTTAGAGCTCTCTATAGTACTCCTCAACACCTTAAGCTTCAGGGCCCCACTGCAACAGTGGTAAACCGCTGGCATACAGCCACATGGGCCCTGGGCTGGAAGGGGAGGATCACACAAGCTACCCCCTCACCCCCCCCCAAGGGACACAGCAGCACTGGACAGACTGGGATGTTTGCCAGGCTTTGATAAATGGGACCTCATTGGTCTCTCCAAGGTGGGAGACCTATGGAATCAGGGAGATGTTATCCCCCTTGCAGACCTACAATGTGGATACCAACTAGCGCCAACCAAAACATACAGCTAGATACAGGTCTGTCACGCCCTCAAGGCGGCGCGGTCAAAGGGAACGGTGCTCCCAGAGTCTTGATGAATACATGCGGCGCAAAGCCACATCACAGATGTACCAGACGCTGCTTAACAACACACCGGACGCACTGACACTGCTGAAGGAGAGATGGGTTGTAGACCTGGGTGACCTGGAGGACGATGACTGGGCATCCCCTAGAGAAATGGCCATATGGGCAGGTTTTCGATCAGTCCAATTGAAGATCCTCCACTGATCTTACTACACACAGACCACACTCATTAAATTAGGCAGGGCACTGACTGCAGCGTGCCGAAAAGGCTGTGGCCATACCAGCAGCTTTTTTCATATGATTTGGGACTGCCCAACACTGCAGGGCTTCTGGGTGGCGGTGATTGCCTGTCATAGCGAGGTATGTGGGGCTCCCCTCACAGCCTCACCGAATTTGTGCCTCTTGAATGTCTGGGAGGAAAGAGACTTGCTCCGCACGGAGCAGATATGAATTACCTATGGGGGTCAGCGTTGGCGAAAAGGAATGTGGCTAGGTTGTGGGGTAAGGATCAGGTACTGCATTCGGAAGAATGGAAACATAACACGGACTAGTGCATGCAAGCTGAGAAGGTGGTGTATGAAGGCTGCTCCAAAAAATGGGCAAAACTTCGGGAACACTGGAATGCATACGGAGGCAACATCTGTGAAGGGCCAGCCCCTAATAAATTGGGGGATCGGTAGTCTAAGGCATTTTGATGGGCCATGCTATGGGGGATGTGGAGGGATGAGGGGTGGCGGGAATTGGGGTGGTCTGAAGTGTCTATTCTAATGAAGATCAGGCATTTTACAGAGCTCAGTTATGTTTTATATGTACCTTTATTGCTAATAAAAAGATCTGTAACAAAAAACAACGGGCCCGATTCACAGAACTAACTTATGACAAAATCCTAAACTTACTACCATTTTGGTATTCACAGAAGGCACTTACTCATTTTGGTATTCACAGAAGGCACTTACTCATTTTGGTATTCACAGAAGGCACTTACTCATTGATGAGGCAGAAGGCACTTACTCATTTTGGTATTCACAGAAGGCACTTACTCATTTTGGTATTCACAGAAGGCACTTACTCATTTTGGTATTCACAGAAGGCACTTACTCATTTTGGTATTCACAGAAGGCACTTACTCATTGATGAGGCAGAAGGCACTTACTCATTTTGGTATTCACAGAAGGCACTTACTCATTTTGGTATTCACAGAAGGCACTTACTCATTGATGAGTAAGTGCCTTCTGTGAATACCAAAATGAGTAAGTGCCTTCTGTGAATACCAAAATGGTAGTAAGTTTAGGATTTTGTCATGTTAGTTCTGTGAATTGGGCCCGTTGTTTTTTGTTACAGATCTTTTTATTAGCAATAAAGGTACATATAAAACATAACTGAGCTCTGTAAAGGCTCAGAAGGCACTTACTCATCAATGAGTAAGTGCCTTCTGTCAATACCAAAATGAGTAAGTGCCTTCTGTGAATACCAAAATGAGTAAGTGTCTTCTGTGAATACCAAAATGGTAGTAAATTTAGGATTTTGTCTTGAGTTAGTTCTGTGAATCGGGCCCAACATTTGTGCAAAATGCTGAGAAGTGGGGGTCAGCACTGTAGGTATCAGCAGTGCTTAATCTTTTCAGGTGGTAGCAGGTGCTGGGCACCGACCCTCATTTTTGGGTACCAGGACTTATTTTTCATCATCAGTGCAGCTGAGAGAAAGACAGAAAAGGTCAAAATAAGGAGGAGAAACAGGGGAAGCAGTGACAAAGGGAGATGTGAAAGATAAATTGAGCCTGCAAGACTGAAGTTATTAAAAGAGAAGAAGTGTAAAGGTGTGAAAGAAAGAGGGATGCGGTGGGATTAGGCTTAGGCCACGTTCGTATTCTGTAGCACTGGTGGCACGCTCCAAAGAAAACCTTTGGACCCCGGCATTTATTTTTTCTTCTACAAATTAAGCACTAGGCATGGTGGTAAGTGGGTGGTGCCACATGGCAGAAGAGGATGAAAGGGGGCTTCAGGACCCTACAGGCAGAAGGGTATAGTTATCTTGTGGGGGGGACTGTGTCCCGGCAGCAGGAGACAGCTCCTATAGGTTCCACCGCAGTGAACAAGGATGGAGGAGGGACGCAGGGGGATAGAGTGCAGAAAGTGTGGGGGTGGTGAGGTGAGGGCACAAGACATGGGCTATGGGCTGCTGCTGAACAATAGCAGTCCACATGATGCCCTGCTGGTCTCTTCACTGCAGCAGCAGTGGTCTCCCACCGAATCCACCCTTTAAAAAAAAAAAAAGTGCCTGGCTTTGTACTTCGTTTTTTCATCCATTTTAAAAAAACATAAGAATTTGTAAAACAGCCAGTTGCAGGGCTTTACACACTTGCATACCCTTACCTAGAAATGCTCCTCTGCTGAAAAATGAATAGTCTTCTGTTTCTTTGGCATCTCCATGCTCTGCTGTGCTGATATAGTCCACACTCCACAGTCAGATGGGGATACTGCCATATCATATCAGGTTTCAAGGAAACTGATGGTTGATGACTTGTCAATATGTTTAGAGAGCACAGGCTTATTCACAGGTAGGCTACTCGCCATACACTGAATACTCTGTATAATCCCACTTAAATGTGGTGTTTCTTTACTAGCCATGATCTGAATGCAGTGTGGCGCATTTGTGCGTCTTGGCGACTGCCTGTGCAATAGAGAGACTGTGCCTGAATTTATGGTGGCCTCACTATGGTAGTTTCCCTACCTTGTGGT
The DNA here is from genome assembly GCA_963921515.1 of Calotriton arnoldi. Classification (NCBI taxonomy): domain Eukaryota; kingdom Metazoa; phylum Chordata; class Amphibia; order Caudata; family Salamandridae; genus Calotriton; species Calotriton arnoldi. The sequence continues at coordinate 132,747 of CAWUFW010016423.1, forward strand.
TAACCGATCTGACCCAAGATATCTCAAGCCATCCATAACATTTGGTACACCCAGACATAACAGAGTCACCTTCCTCTGGCATTACAGAGCCCATCCCTGGCTAATGGACGCTATATTTAACATATAGTGGGCATCCATGGTATGATGGTGGCCATGCCCGCCTAAGGGAGCTAATTCTGAGCATATTGTAGGAATCCTTATCATAATGCCTCTAAATTGGATACATACCTTTACAACGCATGCCTTTACCATGCATCTTCTACCACACGTGCTTTTACCATGCATATGCCTTTATGCCTTTACTATGCATATGCCTTTACCATGCATCCCTTTACCATGCATATGACTTTACCCCTACACACTCATAAACTCTAAAAATATCCTTACCACCCTATACCATTACCCTCCCCTAAACCCTAAAAATACCCCTATCACCCTATACCCCTACCCAACCCTAAACCCTAAAAATACCCTTATCACCCTATAACCCTACTCACCAATAAACCCTAAAATTACCCTTACCACTCCATGCCCATACCTACCCCTAACTCCTAAAAATACGCTTACCACCCCCTATACCCCTACTCATCCCTAATCCCTAATATTACCCTTACCACCCTATACCCCTACCCACTGCTAAACCCTAAATGATATATATAATTTAGGGTTTGAGTTGGGGTAGCTATATTTACTTTGTGTGGTAAACGCATATGCGTTGTAAAGGCATGCATGGTAATAATGCGCAGTAAAGGCATTGTGTGGTAAAGACTGCACGGTAAAGGCTGTTTCTCCTCACAATTCTGGCTCAGTGCTGTCCTTTACATGATGATAGTAACTGTTGGCATATTCTGGTCATCCATGGCACTATGGTCCCCACTCAAGGCACATTTCTGGTCCTCCCATGGTGACAGAAGGTCTTGCCAGACTAGGGGCATCATTGGCATGATTATGCCCAACCTTGACCTGATGCCAGCCATTCTGGACATATTATGGGCACCCTTGTCATTATGAAGCCCATCATTGGCATGTATCTGGCCATTGTATGGTGGTAATTACCCATGGCATGTGAGTGTCCTCGGTTTCATGGTTCCCCACAGTACAATGCTGTCTCAGTGTCAGAGATGGTCATTCCTGGACCATTGTGGGTCTCCATGACATGATGAAGATCAGTCCTGGCATCCGTCCTTGTCCTAGCATAATTGTGGTCATTCTTGCAATATGAAACCAATGCTCAGTATAGTAGCTCTGACATTAATGTAAATGTTTGACAGAGTGTGGACACTCCTGACGTAACTGTGGCTATCCCTGACGTCATCATCATCATCATTGCATCAACAACAATAATAGCAATGATAGTCAAACAGGACAAGAAGATATTATTATTAGTAGTAGTAGTAGTAGTAGCAGCAGTAGTAGCAGCAGTAGTAGCAGTAGTAGTAGTAGAAGTAGTATTAGGAACCCTAGTTTTTATATTCATAGCTGAGAAGTGGACCTGTGGCATATGTGACACTTTCAACAAGTGTTGACTTTTTGCTCATGGAAGCTCTCCAGGTTGGATGCCTAGGCTGATCGCAATGATACTATCAACCCCAGAGTATGAAGTGACATCAGCAAAGCATCCAACACAGGCTTATAGCCGCACATTTGACATGTGGCCTCCTGGCAGCGATGAGCATGAAAACATGTGGAAAAAAGATTTATTCCATCACTCACCACTGATTGCGAAAACCGTGCAGATATGATGTTCTGCATCTTGCCTGGTGTGAGCTGTTTCTCTGACTCAAGCCAGTGCTGCAGTGCTTTTACTCTGTATATGTAAACTTTCAGATACAGGCCCTAATGGAGAAGGATGCGAGATGTATGAGTGCTGTATGTTGTAAATGTATTAGAAGCAAAGAATGTGATCCTAAATGTTTTATTTGTAATGCAACTATAAGAAAAGCAGAATGCATGCATAAAAACTGACTGAAGCTTTAGTGTAGTTAAAATACGCATAGGTGTGTGAGCACTGTAGTGTTACAGATTGAAAGTTCCTGTTATTTGTAGTAAAGTATGCATGTGCACATCTGTGTGGAAAATGAGTGTTAATTTCTAGTCTAGCTAAAGATCTGGGGAAAGGGGCTTTATTTGCGTCATTCCTCATTGGTAGGAGCACCTGTCAGGGATGCCCCCTCTCACACTTATTATTTGCCCCTGCCAAAGTGGCATTGACCGATATTTAATAGTGTGTCTTGTTATATGCAGATGATGTGCTCTTTTTTCTCCAATACCGCCATTGGACAGGACAGAACTGATAAAAGTTTCTAAGCTCTTACGGGAACCACTCAGGGCTAACTCTCAACTGGAACAAATCAACCATTGTGAAGGAAGAACTTCCACTGATGTGATGACACCCCAAATTTTAAGTGCAAATGGGGCACTTTAATTACTTAGGCATGCACATTACTTGGGATCCACATAGATTTTGGGACCTCAACATGGTCCTCACTGGTGGAAAAGATTTTGAAAGACAAGCAGGGGTGGACTGCACTCCCCCTGTCAATAACGGATAGAGTGGCCTTATATAAGGTGACTATGCACTTCAGAATTATCCCTTTGATGTCTTGCCACACTCTATTCACAACTAACCCTGGGCAAAGCACTACGCTACGCTCGCGTAGTTTGCGCTACTTCGCACAACGTGAATTGCACGTAGCACAGTGCAAACACGCGTAGCATAGCGTAGCGTAGTGCAGCGGTCATTTTTTGCTTGCTCGCGCTCCTCAACGTCAAGTTGGCGACCGCGAGCAAGCAAAATGACATCCCGGCGAGACTTTTTCCTCGTTCGCGATCAGCAACATCAAGTTGCCGATCGCGAGCGTGGAAAATAAACCTCCCGGCGAGATTCTCAACGCGGGGAGGTCAGGTTTCTCATTGCGAGTGGTCGCGTATGCTCGCGATGAGAAACTACCAGTCCGCGTTAGAAAGCTGCCGCTCGAGTAAAAATCTACTCGAGCGGCAGTAAGAGACAGCTCGCACTGTGCAAGATGCCGTTTTCAATGATTGCACAGTGCGGACAAGCATCCGGCACTGTGCAATCATTGCGAACAGCGCACTACGCAGTTCGCGTAGTGCTACGCGTAGCTCGCGTAGTGCAAACTGCACTTTGCGTAGCTTCGCGTAGCGCTACTTCGCGAACTACGCCCAGGCTTATTCACAACATTACAAGCACATTAATGCAATTTTCTTTAGGCAGATAAACAACTGAGGGGTATATTCACAAGAACGTGTGATAACTACCGCAAGAGTAGCGTAACACAACTTTCAATAACGCAGCCTATCACGGGAAAATAACCCTGTGTCAACGTGGAATTCACAACAAGGCGGTACCATGCGATAGTCACCAGAAAACGCATCAAATGTCAGCGTGAAAATCAACGCCACGCCGAAAAAATGCGAAACGCGAACGCGAGAAATAATGCGATGAGGCCAATCGCGGTACAAAAAGTAGCGAAAAGCAGCCTCAGGCCTGCACATCCCACACATCTGGCGGAAAATTGCACCATAAAAACCACAGACACAACACACCAGAAACAAGCCAAAGCACGTAGCAACATGGATGCACCCTGACCCAGCTCAGAGGGCAACGCGAACCACACAACCCCCACAGACCACCAGCAAGGAACAACGGGGTCGGGGAAGGCCAAGGAGAAAAGGGAGAGGAAGACGGGGTGCAGACCGCAGGAAAACAAGACCAAGGCCACGGAGGCGACAGAACACTACCAGCAACTGACCCACAAGCAGACCACCTGGAATGCAGTCGGAGTGCCCAGGAGGCCAATCCAGGAGGCCAAGAGGCGCCGGCAGGACGTGACAACCTAAATCAGGTACAAACCCGCTGCCAACAGGAAGGCAGCAACGGCGACAGGAGGTGGCAGTCCAGTGCCACAGGAGGAGCAGGAGGAAACCCAGGCCACAGTCATCAGTGTGGAGAGGGTGCAAGGAGTAGGGAGTACGGACACAGTTCGACAAGACCTGACATAACACAAACAGGGTGAGGATCCAACAGGGACTGGGGGGACGGGGGTGATGGGCACAATGGCACACATGCACAATGAGGTGTAACACACTGCACACCCACAATTACCCAGGGACATGTCCCCCATCCCTGTGGCACATTGCAGCACACACACATAGCAATCACAGCACATACCATGACAATGTGACACAAAGTGCAACACCCACACTGCAGAACAGGGGACACAACTGGGTCCACCCAGGTGCAGAAACAGAACAATCACATTGGACAGAGCAGGGAACTGTGAGATGCACATCTACCCCTACAACCCCACATCAGCCATGTAGGCCAAATGTACACTGTCCCAACTCAAATAGCCACCACCGCCCAAACAGTCACAATGTACATTGTCACACAGTCTGCATGTCGACAAGAACAAGGCGACAACACAATGCCAACCTGCACCTCCCCTTCACAATGCAGAGGGACAAACAACACCTCCAGCAGGTCAGAACAGACAACCCATCAGTGATGCCCGAGACGAACACCACAGCCCAGACACCGACGCCCTACAACAGCCCATGGACATCCCACACAACCCACCACCAGGACCAGGGCAGACAAGCTACTCAGAGGAGAACCCAGACCCTGCAACAGGCCACACAGCATGAAGCACCCACAATCACGGCTGGCTCACAACACTTCACCCACCCACACATGGCACCCCAATGCCAGGTGTCAGAAGGCCAAAAGGAGGTGGCCCAACAGGTGCGGGTGTTGCCCAACCCATGGAATGCGAACTAGAATACATACGTGGGTGTCCAATACCCTTCAGAGACCACCTACACCTCACAAAGGAGACCCACACTGCCATAGAGACACATGCAGATGCACATACCCAGTACAGAACCATGCCCAGGGTCACGCACATATCAGTCACACACCCACGTTGGCTCTGCGTACGACGGCACAATCCACTCCCCTTACGAATTGAGTGGGTGACCACAAAGCTACATGTCCAGGTTCTAGCCCACTGCCTGCGGTGACATGTCTGCATCCGCTGTACACAGCACAATGGAAACAGAAAACACCAGCATAACAGAGTCAAATGCAGAGCAACATGGAGGGATCCGGAGTAAGGCCAGAGGTCACCCAATATTCAGTCTGGACGTTCTGTGAGTTGCAGTGCACTGAGGTAGGGGCACTAGAGAAGAGCGCGCTCATGTGAAGAAATTGCTGGGATTATGTCCCTTCGGGTTAGTCCTGATGCAGATGCAGTGGGGTGTGTTACACCTGCATCAACTTCCTCATCAACGTCCCAGGTCTCCCACACTGCCTGAGGTGACAGTTGCGTCCGCAGTCCACAGCACAATACTCAGTATTAGATCCGGGTGTGTAGCTTGACTACCGCCACCAGTCTACATTCCTGCCTTGGGGCTGTTGCCACCTGCCCTCCCATTGTCTGTGCCTTCTCCCATCCGCACACTTGAGACATCCTCCTCCTCATGGTCCCAGGTCTTCCCCACTGCATGAGGTGACATTGCTGCGCAACCTCACAACAGCACAAAACTCAATCAGTAACGGACAATGGCGAGCGGTGCTCTGAGTCACAGGCACCTGGAGTGCTGAGCAGGGTATCAGGCCGATGATGGCATCCACGACAGGTCTGAGCAACTCCGTAGGTCTGTCAGGACCACCCTTTCGACTCTGGCAGATGGCGGTTGAAGGTGGTCCTTGCGGTGGTGGCATGTGCCTCCTGCGGTGATGCGACGTCCGGGCCGGTCAAGACTCAATGCCATGTGTGGGCCCTGGTGGCCCGCAGTTGGGGCTGGAGGAGGCGGACAGCGCAGGGCCACAGACACATGGTGTTGATGACCCCCAGACCATCGCTACAGAGGCCATTCAATGTCTCAGAAGAAGGGGTCCCAGGCCTGAGCAGCACAGAGTTAGTGGCCCCGGATGCACTGCGGCCGGCACAGGCACCCAGCCACGGGATGGTGACTTGCGGTGCAGTCAGATGGGCCATGCGACCTGAGCGGGTCCCCATCAATGTCCGAGGTGTATGTTGCGGAGGGTTTCGGGGGACAGTGGAAGGTGTCCTCCAGGGCATGATGCGGAAGGTCTGATGTTATCTGGAAGCAGCAAATGGAGGAGTGGAAAGCGCAACCTCGTTTGCACCAACAATTCGGGATCAGCTACATGAGGATGAAAACTAGCCCCTAGTCCATAGACTCAAACGCCACCAATGTACGACCAGTGAGTGTCCATGAATCTCGGGGAACAAACGTAGTGGCACAGGTGCTGTGAGAGGATGCAGTCTGCGATGATGCCGGTACACAGATGTGAACTCCAAGAATGCCAAATCAAGGCTCTGTGACCTACTGGACCGCAGTGTAGGCCGGAGGCAGCGGTCAGCAGTGGCCCACAGCCACGGGTCATTGGCTCACGAGGCACAGAGTTAGTGATAGAGTGGCAGTTGTCGGTAGTGTTCAATCACCTCCGTGACGCTGATCCTGTTCCCTCCGGACTGCAACGTGTCATCCTCTTACACCCCTCCGTGCGTGCGAAGAAATGTATTCTGCCTTTTGAATTACCGATGTTCAGTTCCAAATCTGTGATCCCACTCGTGCGCAGCATAGGCCGAGGGCAGTGGTCCACGTAGGCCCACAGACATGTGTGGTTGTGATGCCATGCACAGACTTGTTGCCACCACATCGGAGGGTGTATTGTGAATTGTTCTCTGCCATAAATAATGTTCACTGCCATGGTGTAATCAAGACTCAGTTCCAAATGTGTGACCTACCTGACCGTGGTGTAGGCCTGAGGCAGCGCTCAGCACGGCCCATTCACTGAGTGTCTCCGGCATAGGTTGGATGGCCCCACCGGCCTGCGTTGTTCAGGTTCAGTGGCACCACGTGTAGCCGGCTGGCATTGAACAGGGTTAGTGGCACCACGTGTAGCAGGCTGGCGTTGAACAGGGTTAGTGGCACCACGTGTCGCAAGATGCCCATATGGAACTATGCCTCACTGATCGGGGGATCTGGTGCATTTGTTCCCAGCATTTATCATTTCGTCCCGGATAACCCCATGACCGGGCAAGAATGGGACTGGTTACAGAGGGAGGAGCTAATCAGACAACGTTTCTGTTGTGTCCATGGGTGTTTGTATTGGCCCGAGGCATTGTGACACATGAGAATCAAAGCTTCGAACCGTGAGCTTCAGATCACTAGTGTCAGTGACTAGTGAATTGCAAAGGTTTATTTGCTATAGTTAACTCTTTTCTTGTATTTGGCCAAGTCTTTTCTTACTATGCACTCATGTTTTGTTTTGGCTCGTGGGCGCTGTCCCCAAAAAATGACGATTATCTTGTTCTAGCATTTTAGCATCCTTATATGAACGTAGAACGTGGTATTGCAATCCAGCTGCTCTGTGCAGTGTACACAATGGTATGGTCTTGAGGCGGAAACATGCACTAAGTACAGGTTTAAATTGCAGGACAGGCACTGACTTTTTGAGAAGGGGCTCCTTCACTGAGCACACACATGAGGGTCAGAATGCTGGCTAACAGTTCTAAAATGCCTCGCAGATTGTAAGTGGTGGGGGGAGGGATGTGCTTGAGCGCGAAGAAGAGGATGAAGGGTGACCACCTGTTATCACACGCCTTTCTTTTATGCTGTTACTCACGCTGCACTTTGTTACCCTTAGGGAATCTCGTTGTTCTTGAATCTTGAAAAAAATGTAAAATACACTCACGGGACACATATAAATTTGAATCCCTTCTAAACAGGCAACTGTACTCTTCATAGTTGAATAGCAATCAGGAGGTTCACATGTCATTGTTTTTGAGCATTTTCGCTTTCATCACTATATATTGATCAACAAAATTTCAAGCTCAGGTCATTTCTCTTTGACATGTGGAAATGGAAAAACATACCGGACAAGGCAATAGTATTGTTTTCTGTACGATCCCATGTACAACACTGAAAAAAATATTTCTAAACCCTGAAGGCACTTCCTCTCAGTCTCTACCTTTACTTGAACAGGCCTGCACAGATAATTTGCACCCATGAGCATACGCTTCAAAGGTGCAGCAGCAACAACTAGGGAAGGATGTAGCTTGAGGAAGAAAACCACAGGATCACATTTTATCTGTGTACATCTCGGTTCCACTGTAATACCTATACTTGTTGATGGGGGCCTCTTGGTTGATTATGTGGTATTCGTTCTGTATAAAAGTAACCGCATTGGGCCTGATTTTGAAAACGGTGGTCCGACCGTCGGACCACCACTGTGGCGGTCGAGAGAATGCCGCCAAGCCGGAGGCATCCTGACCACCGTATTATGACACTACTGCCTGGCTGGCAGTTTGTCGCCGGCGGTGGAACGGAGTTGGCATGCTTCGTCTCCTAAAGAGAGCCTGAAGCACATGCACTGTGTACCATGCACCATGTCATGCATGGCACACAGTGCACGCACGACAGTGCAAGCAAAGGGGGGCACAACATGTGCCTCCATGCCCAGTCAGCAATGGGCAAATTCGCCCTGGAGCCCTGTTTGGGGCCCCTTTCCTGCCTTTCCGCCATTCATTTCATGGCGGGGTCCCAGCCATGAAAAGGTTGGCGGAAAGGCAGGTCATAATTCACACGACTGTGCAGGTATCGGCACCCCCCTCCATAGGCCATCGCTTTCCCGACCGCCGCAGCTGCAAGATCCAAGATTCTGGTGGTTTCAGCGGTCTTGTGGCGGTCCAACCGCCCAACTCATAATGGGTGGTCGGACCGCCGAGGAGGTTGCAGTCAGACCACCACCGACGGTACAGCGGCTCCCTATCTATCTATTATCTATCTAACTTTTATTTTTCTATCTATCTATCTATCCATCTTTTATCTATCTATCTTTTAGCTATCTATCTATATCTTATCTATCTAGCTATCTCTATTTTATCTATTTAGCTATCTACCTTTTGTCTCTCTGGCTAGCTATCTTCTATCCATCTATCTATCTTGCTGGCTAGCTAGCTATCGATCTATCCATCCATCTTTTTTCTATTTATCTTTTATCTATCTATATTTTATCTATCTCTCTTTTATCTATCTATCTATATGTCTACCTGTATATCTATTTTTCTTTTATCTAATTATCTATCTATCTGTTATCTATCTATCTATTTTAACTATCTTTTATCTATCCACCTTTTATCTTTCTAGCTATTCATCTTTTATATGTCTTTAATCAATCTATCTATCTATCTTCTATCTATCTATCTATTTATCTATCTTCCTAACCTCTATCTAGCTATCTCTTTATCTATCTATCTTCTATCTATTTATCTTTTATCTATCTATATTTTATCTATCGTTTATCTATCTATCTGCTATTTATCTTTTATCTATCTATATTTTATCTATCGTTTATCTATCTATCTGCTATTTATCTATTATCTATCTATCTATTTATCTATCTTTTATATAGCTATTCATTTTTCAGTTACTTAAGCACTTACTGTTTCATATCCTCCCAGTTTTTGAGCAGCTTCTTTCCCTAATTGTCTGATTCTCAGCCAACTGTGGTGACACAGTTCCAGTTTTGATTTATAATCTACCGCATGCACTGCCGTCCATGAAACACATTTCAACCTTCCCTCCATTCGAACATGCACCGTTTCCCTGTTGTGTCATTTGTGCTATTGGCTGTAGGTGCGGGCATGCAGTCAATGAAAGCAGGCCAATATTGCTGTCCAGCATTCCTTGTAAAGCCAAGCTCGCAATCACAACACTGGCCGTGAGGGTTCTATGGTGGCAAGTGGCACTGAGTCTCTCCTCGACCAGAAAGAACCCCCCACTTCTTTCACAACAAAGTGTTGCATCAGTCTCCACCAGTGCAGCTCAGCATTCTCCCCCTTTACAAAGCAGTGCCACAAAAGATTGAAGAGGGCAGGCGCCGTCCAAGTGCAGCACCCCATTCTACAACTGGTCTCACTATTCTGCAAAACGGTATGAAAGTGCGTATTGGGATTTTAAAAAAGTCTCTAGTTAAAAAAAGAGAGCGACAGCAAGGACTTCTAGCAAGAAGCGTACAAGATTTGGACACTGATGTTCAATTTTATGGAATTTTACACATAATTACACTCTACTCAAAACTGCATAAATACACCCCACATAAATCCACTCCATGCCACATGGCAACAATACACATAAATACACTCCACACCATGCCACATAATTCCCCTTAACATTTCACTCAACGCCACACAATTCAACTCCACACATGCCCATTCCACACCACATAATTCCACAACAAACCACATAGTTCCACTCCACAAAATTTCACTACACAATTCCACTACACACAACATACATCCAATCCACATCACATAATTCCACATCATGCCACAAAATTCAACACCAACACTACATGCCATTCCATAACACACAATGTCACTCCACATAATTACACTCTGTGACACATAATATAATTCCAAAAACAACAATTGATGGACAGAATGCAGAACAATGTCATACATTCACCCCAGTACAGAGATCTGGGCCTAAATCCATCGTTTTTTTGCTCACCATGCCATTCCAGTTTGAACCCAGCCATATGCAAATCAGTCTTGACCCTGTGCCCCATGGGAACAGTCCAGCCCGAACTGCCAAGCCAGGTCCTCCCTGGACTGGAAACAAGCATCCTAGGACCGGTTTCGGGCTTTCAGCCCTCATCAGCCAGGATAGCTTGATTCCAGTGGCATGGAGAGCACGGGACTCACGTCTGAGCATACCCGTCCCACTCGGGGTGACAAATGCAAAAACAACAATTGATGGACAGAATGCAGAACAATGTCATACATTCACCCCAGTACAGAGATCTGGGCCTAAATCCATCGTTTTTTTGCTCACCATGCCATTCCAGTTTGAACCCAGCCACTGGATTCAAGCAAGCCTGGCTGATGACGGCTGAAATGCCAGAAACCGGTCCTAGGATGCTTGTTTCCGGTCCAGGGAAGACATGGCTTGGCAGTTCGGGCTGGACTGTTCCCATGAGGCACAGGGTCAGACTGATTTGCATATGGCCATGTCTGAACTGGGGTGGTGGAGTGAGCTAAAGAATGATGATGGATTAAACCCAGATCAGTTGACTGGGGGTGAGTGTTTGATTGGCTCAAACGTTCCGTCCATCATCCCCTTTTGTATCGCTTTGGTCGCCCTAAGTTGGCGGGGGTATGCCCAGACGTGGGTCCCTTGCTCACTTTGCCACTGGATTCAAGCAAGCCTGGCTGATGACGGCTGAAATGCCAGAAACCGGTCCTAGGATGCTTGTTTCCGGTCCAGGGAAGACATGGCTTGGCAGTTCGGGCTGGACTGTTCCCATGAGGCACAGGGTCAGACTGATTTGCATATGGCCATGTCTGAACTGGGGTGGTGCAGTGAGCTAAAGAATGATGATGGATTAAACCCAGATCAGTTGACTGGGGGTGAGTGTTTGATTGGCTCAAACGTTCCGTCCATCATCCCCTTTTGTATCGCTTTGGTCGCCCTAAGTTGGCGGGGGTATGCCCAGACGTGGGTCCCTTGCTCACTTTGCCACTGGATTCAAGAAAGCCTGGCTGATGACGGCTGAAATGCCAGAAACCGGTCCTAGGATGCTTGTTTCCGGTCCAGGGAAGACATGGCTTGGCAGTTCGGGCTGGACTGTTCCCATGAGGCACAGGGTCAGACTGATTTGCATATGGCCATGTCTGAACTGGGGTGGTGGAGTGAGCTAAAGAATGATGATGGATTAAACCCAGATCAGTTGACTGGGGGTGAGTGTTTGATTGGCTCAAACGTTCCGTCCATCATCCCCTTTTGTATCGCTTTGGTCGCCCTAAGTTGGCGGGGGTATGCCCAGACGTGGGTCCCTTGCTCACTTTGCCACTGGATTCAAGCAAGCCTGGCTGATGACGGCTGAAATGCCAGAAACCGGTCCTAGGATGCTTGTTTCCGGTCCAGGGAAGACATGGCTTGGCAGTTCGGGCTGGACTGTTCCCATGAGGCACAGGGTCAGACTGATTTGCATATGGCCATGTCTGAACTGGGGTGGTGGAGTGAGCTAAAGAATGATGATGGATTAAACCCAGATCAGTTGACTGGGGGTGAGTGTTTGGTTGGCTCAAACGTTCCGTCCATCACCCCCCCTTTTGTATCGCTTTGGTCGCCCTAAGTTGGCGGGGGTATGCCCAGACGTGGGTCCCTTGCTCACTTTGCCACTGGATTCAAGCAAGCCTGGCTGATGACGGCTGAAATGCCAGAAACCGGTCCTAGGATGCTTGTTTCCGGTCCAGGGAAGACATGGCTTGGCAGTTCGGGCTGGACTGTTCCCATGAGGCACAGGGTCAGACTGATTTGCATATGGCCATGTCTGAACTGGGGTGGTGGAGTGAGCTAAAGAATGATGATGGATTAAACCCAGATCAGTTGACTGGGGGTGAGTGTTTGATTGGCTCAAACGTTCCGTCCATCATCCCCTTTTGTATCACATAATATAATTCCAGCACACTCAATACCATATAATTATTATCACATATTTCCACTGCACATCATGCCACATAATTACACTACACATAAGTCCACACAACACCACACAATTCCACAACAAACAATTCCAATCCAACCCACACGATTCCACTCCACACCACAAACATCCACTCCATAACACATATATCCACTCCATAACACATGGCTAGAAGACATTGTCATTGACAACGCCATTAGCTCTCGGATTACCGAAACCTATTGGCTTTGTCAATGCTTGTTTGTATTGGCAGCCAATGTAGCATGGCTAATGCAGGTGAAGCTGTCTGATGCTTTGGGATTCCCAAAAGTCTCTGGGCAGCTGCATTTTGGATCACTTGGAGTTTCTTAATCACTGATTTTGGACAACCTAAATATGAGGAGTTTCCATAGTCCAACCGTGATAGCATCAACCCTGAGCAACCACTTTTTCTACAGGGCTTGGCAACCACCTCAGCAGCTTCCTGAGGGTTCTTGGAAGACCAAAGCAGGTTGATGACAGCTTTATATCCTGGGCTTTCATGGCAAGTTTGCTGTCAGTGATGATGCCCAGACTTTGTACTTCCGACTTGGAAGATGGGAGATCTCCTTGGGACTCGGGTCAGCTGAGATTGCCCCTTAATGAGAGATTATTCCCAACTATTAGAAATCCATCTGGATCTCCCTCATTTTCTGCACTGATCCAAGATTAACTATTAAACTATTTCAGAAATGTTGTCGGGGATAAAAGGGGTTCCTCCAATCTTGGGTTTGAACTTCCTGCTAAGATCCCACAAGCCTCCGTCACACTGACCACAAAATAATGAAATATGACAACAGGTGAGAGAACTTGTTCCAGAAGAATTGACATTGTAATCCTCATCTTTTGCCAATGAAAGGAAAGTGGTTTTAATTTGGAGTGGAGAATGTTATATTTTGGGGCCGATTCCGATCTGGGTCGGAAAACTCTCCGACCGAGCCGGATCCGGGGAGATTTCCGACCGAGCCTGACTCCTGCAGTCCGACCGAGCGAGTACGATGCGGCCGCATGCTGCCGGACTCGATTCGGTCGGACTCCCATTGAAGTTAATGGGAGCCGGTCGTACGACGCGTACATAGGCTCCCAGTGACTCAATGGGTACGTCGCGAACAAGTGCGCCCCCTACAGTGTGTACGCGTCGGTGCAACTCGCACAGTACATGCATGTTTAGGGGGGACCCTTGGGTCCCCCCCTGTGCTCGACTCATACGGCTACGGGTGCAGGGGGGTCCGGCACGGACCCCCCAAGTCCGGCTCCGGGAGCTTTTTCGAGCCGGACGCTCCGACTCGATCCGGCTGTCCGATGCGTCCATCGTACTGGCTCGGTCGTAAAACGTCTCCATTGCGCGCCACGAATCGAGTGCGAACGAGTCGGACGGAGCGGGTCGGACACGGAAACGAGTCGGTCGGCGATTTAGCATTCACACGCATCGTACTTGCTCGCTCGGACGACTGTACGAATCGGTCGGAAACAAAGCCTCCGACTCGGATCCGGTAAAGCCGAATCCGATTCGGAGCCCTACCGACTGAGATCGGAATTGACCCCTTTGTGATTTGTTGTATTTTTTTTCATTTGTCATGCTATCTTTTTGCTTTACGTGTTTAGTTACATTTTGTTTTGTTATGGTTTGTTTCGTGTCATGGTTTCTGTTTTGTTTTCTATTAGGTTCTGTGTTCTGTACAGGTCTCTTATGCTTTTTCACTAGCATGGTGTTTTATGACACACTAAGATACCAGGAGAGGACACAATAGGGGGAGGGGATGGGCCTTGTGGACAATGGTGCTGGAACAATTTTCTGGAAGTGCTGCCATTAATGTTACATTACTGAAGTCACAGGGATTGTAACAAGCATTTGTAATGTAATAGGTCTCGCATTTGCGCGCGTTTAAGCTATTGGCATTGTAAATGACAATGCCTTTTATTTATGTTTTCAAAACCAATACGTAAATAAAAGGCATTGTCATTTACAATGCCAATGGCTCAAAATCTCGCAAATGTGAGACCTATTGCATTATAAATGCTTGTTTTCATTGGCTGGGGAAGTCGAAGGGTGATGGGGCAAAGGGGGGAAGAAAAGAGTTAAGTTTAAAAGGTAAATTGAGAGGGTCCCTTTAAATGAAAAGGGCTGCAGGAATCCTCCTGGGTAAATTAAAAATAAAAACTTACTCTCTGCATTTTAAATAACAAGCATTTGTAACACACAGACAACAGGAGAGAGGACGTGAGAGCAAAGCAAATGGGCAGCCTGTGAAGATTTATGGCCCGGTGAGGGAGATAAGCTATGTGTGGCGTGGGGATATTGTGAGGGCTGGAAGGGAGGGGCCCCAGAAGAGAGACTCCGGATGCGAGGCGCTGTATGTTTTAAGCGCATGTGCTTGTCCTGTGCTGGCTGGTGCTCAGGGAAACAAAAGAGAGGAAGGGGTTAAGGGTGGGTGCATGGTGGGAGGGTGACTGAGTGAAACGGAGATAACCCACCCCTAAACAAAGGTGATGCATTTGGAGCGACAATTTGAAATGCAGACACCTCGAGTATCAAAAGTTTAGTAAAGCGAAAGCCTGCTATTTATTGTTGCCTTTGTACATTTAAAAGTGGATGGCAGGCAGATGCAGTGGCAGGAGAATAGTTGTGACAAACTAAAAAAACAATCCACACCGTGATGTAATCGAGTAGCGCTTGGTTTGTTAACATAAATAAATGCATTCCGAAAAGCACACAGTGTGCTGCGATGTCGTGAGTCTTCCTCCTCCCGTGGCTGCAGATGTTCTACCATAATGGGCAGCAAGAGTTGCATGAAGCGCTCTGCCGTGGCACCGCTCCCTGCCTCCACCATATCTTCCAACACAGTTCGCAGCAGTTCCAGCGCCAGCAGTGGACAGTCAGCATCCAGGGACTGTCCAGCCCAGTGCAGCAGAGCCACTGCCGGCTCCAGGGCCTTGATTTTGGCTCGCAGCCGTGCTCCAGTCTTCCCAGGTTGGTCCAGCAGAGCCTGCTGCTGCAGAAAGCCAACAGCAGTTCCAACACCTTGGCCGCTGGGTCGGGCTCCTTGCCGTGCAACAAGTCCAGCACCTGGCCAAGGCAAGAGTGAATGTGCTCGTAGCGGGTCAGGTAGTCTGCAATGCGTGGGCTCCGCAACAGGTCAACCAGCAGGTCCACAGAGTACTGGCGGGTTAGTGTGCCTCTACCGTTCACCAGGATATTGAAGATGAGCTGGAAGGTCTGGTGAATGTTGCATGTGTGGAAGAGCTTCTCGCTCACTGTCTCATCCAGAGTTAGGCTGGCCAGCACCGACAGAGCGAACATCACCATGGTGAGGCTGCTGTGCACCAGAAAGGCGATGAGGGCCCGGTACAAGCCCCACACTTTGGGCAGTGACTTGACAAGCGCCTGCAGCGCCGGGTTGCCGCGGCACAGGTTGGCCAGCAACTCTAGACACGGCATGGTCAACTCATCCTCGGGGGCCTGCACGTGTGCCTCCAGGAAACCCAGCAGCTCATCCGTGTGAGCACCAGCCCTGCGTGGGCCTCCTTCTCCGTAGGTCAGGTGCTGCAGCAGTTAAACAGAGGGCAGCAGAAGAGGCTCTCCCGCCAGGTTTCCACCTCCACTGTATCGGTGCACGGTAGCTGCCAGCGTGCTGCCCAGGCCATGTGCAGATTGCAGGGCTTCACGGGCCTCTCCATCTGCTGCCAGAGTCAAGAGGAGTCCCAGGGTGCGCAGGGCCACGGGCGGGCCGCAGTGTGGGTCCTCGATCATCTCCACCAGGCAGGTGAGGCACTCGCTGAGTAGCACCTGGCCCGAAGCGAAGTGCTTGGTCAGTTTGAGACCGGAGATGACCTCAAGCTGCCGCTGGAGCTGTAGCGCGTTTTGCTCTGACTTGAGGGCCTTGTAGTGGCCGGCAGCCAGCAGCAGCGACTTGAGGCAGGAGGTTGCATCCATAACCACGGCTCAGGATGCAGCAGAACTGGCAACAGAGACAGGGCGCCAACGGCTGCCGGTGCGCGCTCCCGCTCCAGAGGTGATAGCGCATGCCCGCTCCTCCCAGCATCAGCCCCTTGGCAGCCCTAGGGGGCCGCAGCGGCCTACGCCCCTTACATGAAGTAATGCATACAGTATTTTGCCTGGTTAAAGTAATACCCTAGCCTTACATTTCAAACTGGCTACACGCTAATACATAAGTGCAAAACCCCGCACTTTGTTAGGAAAACCTTTTGAAGTAGAAAAAGCACTTACAGTTTTGAAATAGGCGCCTTGGGTGGAGCTTAAGGTTTAGTCCATTCTTTATGTTTATGATAATAGTAGTTGAGTCTTTTTCACAGCCAGGCCTACTCCTTCTTTGTTACGTCAACAGTCTTTGACTTCAGAAATAAAATCATGACCTGATGGTTCAATTTGCAAAGCAATAACCCATTTTGTATTGTTTTTACTATTAAGGTTTAGCTGCGATTTAGCCGGCTAAATACCAGAAACTATGAGTCATTTTGTTTGGGTTGACTACTGGCAGACCGATTAATAGACAAGTCATTAAATAAAAGAGCCTAAAAATGAAAGGTGCCGTCTTCTATCATGAAAAACGCGAGACCTATGGCATTGAAAACAAATAGCCGCCATTGTCCCAGTTGCAATTCGAAAGCGAAAGCCGGCATGGCGCGCTGAATGGAAGCGAAGCACGTCATCGTGCCTAATGTAGGAGAAGCTGAATAAAGAAAAAAAAGTACACGTTCCGTGTAACAACCAAGTAAAGGGGCCAGTAGCCATGGGAGGATACAAATGACGACATGGCCGTACTAAGGAGGGACTAACAAGCCTATTAAGCAATCAAATGCCAGCATTTACGTAGGACAAAGACACAAGCCAATGAAAAATATGGGTGGGGCTTCTCCTCCATACTCTACCTACAACAGATCGCCAGAGCAGCGCTTGCGTGCTGGCTCAGTATAACACAAAGAACAAGTGTACCAAATATGCCACATCCATCCAGCAGGCGTGTGGTAATGGTGTGGTATGTAGCCGATGGAGCATTTTGGAGTATTGGTGTGGTAGCGCACTGTCATTTACAAACAGCATATTTCTGTTGAAATGGTCACTAAATTTGCATAAATACAGTTTTACTGATAAAAATATAAGCGATAATGTGTGGAAATCGGGTTCAGCAAATATTTATAATTTGCACATTACCAAGAAAAATGTCTTGAATTGTTTTGATCCTTTTGAAATCTTTGTTTCTTTCAGACTTCTGAATTACAAAAAAACTGCTTCATTTGTGTTTTTCTAATTGCTGATATCTTTTGAAACCTGTAGATGTCATTTACAGGTATTCAAATGTAGTTGTGTGTTAGAAACGATTGACATCCTACCAGGCGCGCAACACCCATTGGGCTGATCGGGCTTCAGCCTCCCCCCGTCGTCATCTTCAGCCCGGGCTTCCAAGATTCAGATGACAGCACGACACACTTTCCTGATTTACAATGATCTAACATAATGAAAGTATGAAAACCGTTTCCCAGTTTCATTTGTATTAAGGCTCCACTTTTATTCTCGGATGCTTTAGAATCCGAGATTGTGATTTTAATGACCCCTTCTGGGAGGCCCAGAACCAGCCGGAGGCAGCCAGCCTCTGAAGGTTTCAGCAACCCTCCCTGCCCCCCACCTTTTGTTTTCTTTGAGAGGGGTGCCACCAAGGGGATATCCTTGCCTGAAGCAGAGATTTCACCTAAGCACGTTTGATGCGCTGTGCAGCATGGAGTCGGAAGATGTGCACAGCAGGGGGATATGACACCAGCAGGAATTCCTTTACAAAGGAAAAGCGTCACCTGCACTGGCCATCCCTTTACCCCTGCTGTGCACATCTTCCCACTCCCTGCGCCAAGAGTCCTGATGTGTGAGCTTGAGTTTCATGACTGACCTCTCAAGTGAGGCCCCGCCTGCCCTGGGCATTTTGGACACAGCTTTTCGAGGAACAGCTCAACTGATTTTTTCTCAGGAGCTGTCCTTACTTGTATCCAGTCTGTACTTGGAGCGTTGTTAGATTCGGTGCTCTTCATTTTGTTGTTGGGAGGATAAAAAGTTGGGTGGCTGTGCCGGGAATCAAGCTTGTGATGCGTAGGCTACACATGAGATCGATGCAGCACGCGCTCAATCCGCAGATCTGCATGAGGGGAGGAGACACATTGCAATGGTAATTGTTAGAGGGCTGTGTCAAGAGCACCACACGCCCATCCTGTGGGTACTGTATGGGCATTCTTCGTGTGACCCGCCGTTGTGCGCACAGTACTTCCCAGGTTTACACGCATTATCAGTTTCCTGACTGAACACAGTCAATAGGGGCGCGCAATAGTGCTGCTCATTGCTTCCTATGGCCCCTTCATTGGTTGGAAGTGGTTGTTGGGGTAGAGAGGAGCTGTGAATGTGCGTAAGCACGGATATAGCGCCTAGTGGGTTTTGGCACTGGTGACAGTGCTCGTGCTGGCTATGAAAGCGGCACATTGAGGTAGGGAGCATGAAAGCCCCTACAGTTGGTGCCTGGGGTGGCGCTGTCGCCAGAAGCTGGCAACAGTGGCCCAACTTTTAATTGGAAGGCGCTAGCAGCCGTGCGGAAAGCAACTCTTTAATTTAATGCTTGACTGGTCCGTTCTATGATCAATCCGTTTTTATAATTTTTAACAAATCTTGCCACTGAAGGGCGTTACTTGGTTGGAAATAACATGTTAGGCCCTGGTTCCCCACAATGCTTGTGCATCGATGGATGTAGGTGCTTGGATTCGGTTTCTGCACTCTTGGGTGGGCTGTAGGGTAACATGGTGAAGTGAGAGCAGAGATCCTGCGTTGAGAATGATGGCTGTGAAGTTGTGCGACAGCTGGTGTGTCCTCACCTCACATCACAAGTGTGATGGAGGTGGTGGTCAGGGGCACGTGCTAGGCCCCAGTTCAGCTGTGTGGGTTTGGGGCAGTGATGCCACAGATACCTGCCCCCGTGTCTGCTGAGTGGGCCGGACAGTGGTACTATGGACGGGTGGTACTTGCAAGTGATGCTGTTGCGAAGCAGATCGTGGCTTCATTTTTAGCAAGTGGCCTTGAGGCACTGATGCCCCTGGCATGTCCTTGCAAGAGATAAGATGCTGATGTGAAGTAGAACAAGCCCCCTTATCTGCTGAGTGGCCCCGGCCAGTGGTGCCACGGGTGGGGGGGGGTCACTGTTTGTGATGTCGTTTGAAGCATATGGGGCCCATTTCTAATACATCCAGTCAAGGGGTAAGTTGGCCTTTCCAAAGTAGTCTGCAGGACTGTAACAACAGATGATGGCCGAATATGTCTACCATGTCCTAAGTTTGGATTGGTAGTATGTGTATTGCAGACAGGTTTGTAAGTTTATTTGTGGATTTTTAGTTTATTTTCACGTTTTTCTTCGATTCACCCTCTATCTCAATAAAGACCGATAAAACCTGCCAATCTTAAACATTCACTGTGCTGTAATTCAATTGTTACACAATCATAATACACATTTTAAGATGCCTCTTGAAGTAACCAGCAGTTCTTTGTAAGAATTTCCTCCATCTGAAGCCAGGCCCAATGTGTTAAGCTGATATATAGCACCAGGCTTGTTCCCAGGCCATGGGTCTAGCCTAGGATAATTATTTTTTCTTAGTTTCATTACATATTTCCTTTACTAGGCAAATTGGCTTGTGTGTGGTCTCATTTTGTTATTTTCTTCATTCTCCATTTGTTAAACATGTACGCTAGGAGCCTCTTGGTTCTATAGATATAAAACTGATAACAGATTCAGCTTGGTGGAAGGAATTATAGTGTGAAAATACAGGTTTTTAGCTTTTTCCTTTATTTCAGGTGGGATAGTGGTCTGTAATGGTATGGAATGATCTAACACCTAACACAAACACACAAGTACAAAAACACTTGAAAGTCTTAGTTTATTAAATGCAACTTTATTCTACATAGATTACCTTCCTTATGCATTTAGATACCTTTCATGTACTTATGTGTCTTTATATTTATTACTTTGCACTACCCTAGATCTCCCTATATATCTCTCGCAATATATTCTCTACCTCCACTCTGACTCATCTCAAACCTCACTCTACTACTCTCTCCAATACCCTGCCCTATTTCTAACCCTATACCTCTATCAATATATTCTCTACCTCCACTCTTTCATTCATCCTAAACCCCATACTCTTCCCTCCTCTACCCCTCCTTCCATCATCTCATACCTCTTTTACTAGTCCGATCTCCCAAACAAGCCTTTCTAAACCCTTCCCTCTGACTCTTCCCCCTCCATCCCAAGCCCCTCCTACTACTATGAACCCCCAAAAAAAACACATTCGAGACCCTTCCTTCTTCTATCCCTCCACTCTTCCTTTTCAATACAAATAACAGACTAACATCTCCACCACTCAGATTAATTTCATATTTCCCTATACCAGTTCCCCACTAATCCTGTTTGGGTTCCAGAGTAGCGTGCTACCCACCAAAAGCGCTTTAACACCTCATATGGGGTAGTAAGTGCTATATAAATGCAAACCTTTTCCCTCTTCTATCCCTCCACTATCCTTCTCAATCCAAATAACAGACTAACATATCCACCACTCAAATTACTTTCATATTTCACTATACTAATTCACCACTGATCCTCTATGGGTTCCAGAGTAGCGTGCTACTCACCGAAAAAGCGCTCAATCGCCTCATCAGGGTTAGCAAGCACTATATAAATGCAATTACAATAGGAGCTGCACTGCCGAAGAGGTGAGGATTGTAACTTTGTGACAGGGATATAATTACCAAGTTCTGTGTTTTTCGCAGTATCAACAGCCTGGCATTTGACCTGTCTTCTGAAGAACAGCAAATGTAACATGATATTATCAAAATGTAAATGCTTTATTATTTCACATGCACCCTCTGAATTCCAGCATGGTTATTTTGGGGGTGCTGCTGCACAGCACCCCACCCACCCCTACTTCCACTGCCTATACATTAAAGCACCATGCTTTAATGTCTGTACTACCAATAAATTAATGTTTGTTGGTGCTATAGTTTGTAACAACACTGCAAATGGACACATTGCAAAATCTGAAATTCCTTCTGTGTCTTTGGGGGCTGGACAGAGTCCCCTTTTTTGTGTGAATTATATCTGTGAACAGTCTAGGTTTTTCAGAGAGTAGCATGTTGTTCTGGGCTCTTTTGACCCAGTTTCATGGGCATTCCATTAGAAAAAAGGGTGTAATTTTAACCGTCTACATAATATCGTTGTGAGACAATATAATGTATTTGAGTGACACTTTTTTGCCAGATGAACAAATCCCTTGTTTGTTATTATATAAATGGTTCACATTACCCTCTGTTCTCCATTTTAATTCTCATAAAACTGATTGCTGTCCAGTTTCGAATGCAGAATTTGCCACTTCTTTTCTCAGCTTGGCCTGAGCATTACCCGATCCTGATTGTCTGCCATTTTAGCCCCGCCCCATTGATTAACATGTTAACCACGCCCCTTTGTTTGCCATGTTAGCCCCCCCCCCCCAAGTTAAGACCTAGTTGCGCCCCTGCATCCTACAGGCTTTCCTTTCACTCCCTGTACCTCAGCCAGACTGTTGCCTAGGACACTTACACAAAATCCTCTCACTTTACAGTCAGAGAAAAAGAAGTAAATATCAGTTTTGTTGTAAAAAGAACAAGTAGCGATTTGTCAGAAACATGGCCTGACCGTTGACCTTTGTAGCAGAACGCACAGCAAATGGGACAAAATAAACACAAAATTTAAAGGCATCTTTATAGCTCATTCACCTTCTGAACTCCAGTTATTTTGGGGGATGCAGCAGCCCCCCCCCACCCTGCACTCTTAATTCCAGCGACGATGTTTGTGCCTGGAGTCGTCTTCCATAGAAGGCCACTCTTTCACCTGAGACTGCTCGGTTGTTACCTTTATTACTCAAGGGCTTTCACTTTAAGCTCCTTCGATATGTTTGCCACTGCCTGTCACCCTTAGCAGAGGCCCTCATCCGGCAACTGACAGACTGTGCAGTGCTGAAGGGGGCGGGGCGTCCCAGACAGGTGAGGCGGAAGTGAGTGAGAGTTGAAGAGAGACATCAGCTGTAAAGTGAAGTCTGCACGCGGCCCACACCCTCCTCTGCACGCTTCTAGGACAATGGTTGTTAACACCCCCGGGTGCTCTTTGTCCCCGTCACCCCGTGTGTGTTTGTGTACCTCGGTTACGGTAGAGTCTGTAGGGATTTCACATCAACAAGACACGTTTGAAACATTCTAGGGTCAAAAAGATGTAGATGTTTTTCTAACTGAAAAATAACCGATTACTGTATTAATGACATCGCCTGAAATGACACCAAGTGAGGTCTAATTATGGCATCACCAGAAATTGCATCATTCCACTCTCAACAAAGGGAGAGAAAGAAAAACACAGGGTGCAGCGTGGAGACAGTAAGAACATGCAAAATTATTGTAATTTGCTTTCACGTAATTAATGGAAAATGAATCTAAATTACACGTAATTATGCAAAGTGCAAAGCTATCGCTTTCTGCTGTATATTGACGCGAAATTCCCAAAATGGCGCAAACTACGCAGACGAATTTTAAATTTCGCAGAGGCCCAGGAAACAGAAATCAAGCAGCAGCCATTTGTATCTTTACATCAGAGCCACAGCATCCTGTCAAAGACAGGTTAGAGTAATGAATATTGTCACATAGGTGTTTCACGGTCTCATTTCTTTTTTGTGTTCCAGCGCAGGGCGGGAGGATGGAAATCAGAAGCAGTAACGCCGGATCAAGGCTGGAAGTAACGAGCTGCCTCCGATACCAGAGCGCGAGCAAAAGAGATTCCCAGAGAAGGGGGCAGAAAGCCAAGCAACGAGATAAATAAAGCAAAAAGGAAGGACGCATTTGAAGATAAGCAGAAAGGGACATTGAGGGGCAGATTTACAAGAAGGTGATGCAGCGTGGCACCGCAAGCCCTTTGGCTGCACCACGCTGCGGTACTTCCGAAGCACAGGAATGCGACATATTTACAATGATATGTCGCATTCCTGTGCTCTCCCCTGCGCTGGCGCACAAACAGCTGCCATGCGCCGGCACCCTTGCACCATGGTGCAAGGATGCCTGCGTCATGGGGAGATTGTTTTTGTGCAGGAAGGGGCACCTTCCTGCACAAAAACAACCACTTCAGGCATTTTCCTCTTTCAATGCGTGCTGTAGAATGCAGCACGCATTGAAAGAGGAAAAAACGAGGAGAAATGAAAACATTTATTTTTGTTGCGCCTCGCTACGCCACCCCAAGGGTGGCGTAGCATACTGACACATTTCCAGGTTTACGAATCCTCGTAAATCTGGAAATGTGTCTTGTTCCATGGGTGTTGCGTGGGAACACCCACAGCAACACCCATGGAACGCCCCTTTTACGCAAAGTGCTGCGTGTAAAGGGGCCGTATTTACAAGCACAGGAAAAGCCACGCATGGTGACTTTTCCTGTGCTTGTAAATGTGGGGCAGTGAAATGCGCTGCCGGTGCGACACGAAAAGTGACCTACTGGTGGCGCAAGGGGCTTGTAAATCTGCCCCTGAGTGCTCAGCGCCTGGATACCCTCACGAGTGACAAATAGCGCTGAAGCGGTTAAGTTAACAAAACGAGCCTGTTATTTTCATAAGGATTTAAATCCTCTGAATGTTATAGGAAGATGGCTTAATCGGTTTCAAGAAAACATGATTTCTCATTCTCTTTTGTCTTTTCCCGTTTGCAAAATAACTGTTTAATACATCAGGGAATAAAAATGTTAGAGGCATATTTACAAGGCCCTATCGCCACAAGGACGTCACTTTTACCGACGTTGTGGTGGCGATAGAGGCTGCACCTTATTTACAAGGCATCGTTAAGCCACCTAACGTGGCTTAACGCTGCCTTGTACATAAGGCCCCTTTCATGCTATGGTTAGCGAGAAAGGGGTGGGCAGTGGGTGTTGTGGTGGGCGTTCCACCGCAACACCCATTCATTTTGACACTGCCCCCTATGTACAAGGGTGGCGTACATAGGAGGCAGCGCCAAAATTAAGACCAGGTAAAACCTGTTGGCAAAATGAGGAGAAATGCATTATTTCTCCTCGTTTTTGCTTTTTCAATGTGTACTGCACACATGGAAAAAGCAAAATGCCATGGATTGTTGATGTACAGGAAGGTCCCTCTTCCTGTACATAAAAAATCTAAAAAAAAAAGCCATTTTGTGACTTTCATGTGTGCTGCATTAAGCAGCACCCATGAAAGTGACAAAATGGCATTTCACAATTGTTTATGTGCAGGAAGGGGGACCTTCCTACACATAAACAATCCTCCCCTGCACACAGACACCCTTGCACTATGGTGGAAAGGTGCCTGCATTGGCGCTACACTGCTAAGTGTAGCACCATCGCAGGGGGAAACGCAAGGCTGCACCATATCGTTGTAAATATGGTGCAGCCTTGTGTTTCAGAAGTGGCGGAGTGAGGCGTTAAGCCAAGGAGGCTAACACCTCACTCCGCCACTTTATTGTACATATCCCCCTTAGTTTCCTCAAACCATTCATTGCAAAACCACGTTTCCCATGAATTTTATGCAGTAATGAGTTTTTTAGGTCTTGCCTATGCAGCACGCATGCGCTGATTAGGAGGAGACCTTTAGGAATCGATTCACTTTTTGAGCCAAAAACGTGCACACATTGCATTGCTTTGAATGGCAACGCGTGCACGTTTGGCGATTCCCTTGCGGGAGCGAGATTTGAAACCATCTGTTTGTAATTAACTTGCAACCAGATGGTGCCCCTGCTCGCTCCCGCAAGGGAAACAGGCACA
This sequence comes from Calotriton arnoldi, assembly GCA_963921515.1. Classification (NCBI taxonomy): domain Eukaryota; kingdom Metazoa; phylum Chordata; class Amphibia; order Caudata; family Salamandridae; genus Calotriton; species Calotriton arnoldi. Next base: position 158,145 of record CAWUFW010016423.1, read on the forward strand.
GGCCCCCTCCTCTCTCCCCTCCCCCTGCTGCGGAGGAGTGATGAGTCAATACAACTAATAATTTAATGGGAACACAGAAAGAGGCAGGGAGGGGAGACACACACACACACAGAGCCACGCACCAGCACGGCCATGAGCGCACACTGCAAGCAGCGCGCCAGATCCAGGCAGCATGCACCCCTCGCCCGCGCTCCTGCTCACAACTTTGGGCTTCCATCCCCTCGCTTCCAGGGTGTTTGGTGCCCGCGGACGGCCGCCTCCCTCCTCCTCCCGCCGCCGCTCGCCCAGCTCGTCTTCCCCTTTTGTGCATCTGTTTTCCTGCCTCGGCAAAGCCTGCGGGGGTCGCTCAGATACATGGGGAGGGACAGGTACTCCCTACTCTTGTTGTAGGCGGCCAGGGCGGAACTAAAAGTGGCATTTTAGCTCCTTTGCTCCGGGATGCGGTGCCTTATGTTGCTTCCGCATAAATATCTGGGGCTGTACTGGAAAGTTTCGGGTGCCTCGAGTGTCCATTGCTCGAGCCTGCTGTTGTTATTTTCAGCTCCCGGCTGCTGGATAGCCGAGCGGGCTGTACCCAAGTGTACTTCTGGTGTGCCCCTGCCCGTCCCTTCCGTGAAATGCCCCTCGGAGCGTAGGCACACCGACGATGCTACTTCCTTAGCGCTCACGCCTCAGGTTTCTCACCCGCTCGTCCCTCCTGCTCAAGTTCCAGCAAGCACTGACTCCTCATCCCTCGCTGATTCTGTTTTCATACATTTTCATTACATTAGCACGCCAGTCTAGAGTCTCATACCGTGGTCACCCCGCCTCTCGTTTAGATCTGCCTCCCCCTCCCCCAGCCCTGGCAAATAAACAAAACAGAAGCGAAAGCGCACACATTGTCAGGGGAAGTGTCGCCTCCAGGTCTGCTGTCAGGAAGGAGGACCGCGGACCCCGGCCGGACTCCCTCCCCCACGGCTGCACAGGGGCGCCGACACTCCATGTACATGCAGTCACGCTTGGAAGGGGTGAGTTGGCGAATTTCACTTCAAACTGCAGCCTGTCTCATTTGTTGTCTTCCACATGAACTCGCACTTTGCCTTTGTGTTGTCTCTTTAAAAGGTCAGTAGCAAAGCCTGGCCTGGAGTGCTCTTATGCGAGCCGCACGGACTGGCTAACAACAGGAACCTCGATTATTGCCCATTGATTTTTAGTTTTTGTATTGAGCGTTGAACGTGGGTCTATAGAGGGGTGGCTGTCCGCACAGTTTGATTCTACATGTTGCACATGGCTGGGGATAATGTGGTACCCCGCAGTTTAGAAAGATGGCATGCATTTCACTGCACGGTGCTGGTGGCCTGACGAACGGTGCACTTGTCCGGCGTGGGAACTTGGGCGCCAGAAGGGGTGGTCCTGCTCGTTCCAGGCGATGGGGGCTTGAAAGCCAGTGACGCCAAGTGTGCTGATCAAACTGTCACCCTGGGAGGCCGTGCCGGGGGCACTTCATCACTGCACAAGGGCTGCTGAACTGTACCCTGGCACACAGTTTACATGAGCACTTTAGCTGTATTCTGTGCATTTTTGGTATGTTGCTAAGCTTAGTACAAAACACGCCCGAACAAAGCCCCCACCTGCTGATAACAACAGCAGTTTATTATATTGCAAATCGGGGTTTTACATAATTGGTATTACTTTATCTCACCGATGCTCCTGCGTTCATTCGCGTAAACTGGTATGAGGTGTTTGTCTGCACTTGCTTGACTCTCTTGGAGTTATTGTGTTTTTAACGTATTCAAAAGTACGCCTGTAACATGCATCGAATTGGAATTCTACCGTTCTGAAAGAGTATATCGTGTTTTTCAGGGGAGGTGCACGTTGGTTTACCTTTACATTGTCAGACATTTCATGCATGTGCGCCTGGGTTCGGCGCTTTTCTTATGTTCAGCCTCCCGAAGCTGTAAGGAAAAGAAAGGGACCCTCCTGGTTAAAAGTGCTGTGAAGTCGCCCAGTTCTGGCTTACGCCGCCCAGGCGGACGCAGGTGCCATCTGCGGCCGCAGCGAGCGGAGTGCCGAGCCATGTGGCCAGCAGGCCGTGGCTCTTATGTGCAGCATTCCAGGCAGCTTTGGAAACTTTTCGACTAAGCCCTTTACTTACTTGTCTTGGTCGCCAGTTATAATGCTGTCAGTGGATGCCGGGCCATGAATAGTATAGGAAACAAACCGTCTTTAAATGTGCTGTCAGAGGTAAAATAACTTAAATTCAATATAATGCACTCAGTATGTGCAGAAATACGAGGCCGTTTGAAGAAGGTATTTACTATGAGCAGAGTGCCAGTTCCTAAGGGAATTAGTCCCCATGCCGTGCCATACAGTTACTGGGTCTCTGCACGAGCCACCATACATTACCAAAAGGGTAGGGGGTCATGGGGACCTGTTGTATGGCCCCCATCTACCGTCGTCACTGGGGGTTTTATTACACGAGAGATTATAGTTGGTCATGCCTTTGGTCTAAGATGCAATTGCTAATTTTACCCGCTATGTAAGACAAAACCTATTTAAAACGTCCAGGCGCTTGACCCTCCTGCTGTCTCCTTATTTCCATTGTGCAGAGCATGCTTCTAAGCAGGCACCCTGACATGGAGGTAATACTGACGCCTTTTAATGATGCTTGCTGTGTTCGTGAAGTCACATACACCCAAAACTAAGGCGATGGCTGCAACATTCCGGGTGTGCACCCAGCATGCCCTGGCTGCTACTGATCGGGGTTCGAGTTTTGTTGATTTTGTATTTGTGATTTCTGTATGAAAGTGTCACACGTTGTTTACTGCAGCAGCAGACTTTTATGTTTAAATCTGTGCCTTGCTTGCAGTTTTTAAAATAGTGGGATTCTGACCTTGAGGCCTCAGTTTGCTATCAACTTTGGAAATTTGAGATAAGCTAAGTGAAGATGATGAGTGAAACAAACACAACGTGCCCAGGTGTACTAAATGCCTGCACACAGTGTGTACTATGAGCAATGTGTGTGTACTCTACACACTCCCTCTCTCACTCTCACTTTTTTAGGTCTCGCCCTGAAAGCCAGCGCTTCAGCGCTGGTCTGGGCGTGACATTTTGTAGTGGGCTTGCAGAAATGCGACCACAACTTTTGGCTGGCCTAGAGCATGCTAGTACGCGCACAGTAACGCGCATTCCTCGCATGCTCCAGGCGCCATATGTCCTTTGTTTGCATTACTCCCTCCCTTCTCGTCAGCTTTATTGAGGCTCCTCTGCTTGCACTTCCCCCTCACTTATCCCCCCCGCCCTTCTCGTCACCTCTGCTTGCATTACCTCCTCCTTTGTCCCCCGCCCTTCTCGTCAGCTCCCCTCTGGTGTCCTCTGTGTTACTACTGCCTAAAAAAAAAATGCTTTTTTATTTACAAAAAAACGCCATTGCTTTGAACTTTAGTGTGCGACCCGCAGGGTAAACAGAGGTCTCCGCAGTGCATTCATTATTACCCTGAACTATTTTATTTGCTTTATTAATAAGGAAAATAATTCCAAGACCAGGGATCACACGGCTGGCTTCCAGGCCTTTGCTCGCACTCCCCCCTCCCTTCTCCCCCTCCCTTCTCGTCAGCTTTATTGAGGCTCCTCTGCTTGCACTTCCCCCTCATTTATCACTCCCGCCCTCTAAGGCCAGGCCTTTATAGCTATGCAAGGCTTGTTCAGCCTTGCTTTTTGTTTTCTCTTCCAGACTAGGTGACCCGCCACCGATGTACCTTTCTGAGTTGCACTGTGTTTTTTTCCAAAAGGAAACAACCTGCACTAAAGGGAACAAAAAAAAGTTATTTCCAACAAAAACATGACGCCTGCACGTATTCCTTGTTACAAAACGTTGCTGAAGCATATTTTTGCCATCCCTGCACGTGAAGGCATCCACCCTACACGGTTCATGGGGCTCAAGGAGGAGGTTCTGTTTGTTCTGCGCACTCCTTTTCTCTTCCCCACATGGATGTCCCCTTATTGACCAGGACATCTGTTGCTTAAGGGTCTGTTGCCTTTGGCATGGCCTTTTGCGTTCCAGTTCGGCGTTTATTTTTCTTTTATCTGGCCCCGGTATACAGAACCGTATAATCTGTGGTGTTTCTGCAGAACTCTATAAGGCATGAACCTACACTCTAGAGCTGAGCGAGAGCTGCGACAGAGGACTTGCTTGCTGTTAAATCGCGACATTGAATGAATTATCCTGCAAATCATGCATCGCATTACTATATATATATATATATATATATATATATATATATACTTCGAACTGGAGGCCTCCTAATTTTATATTTAAGAACATTAAAATAAACCGAGTAAAAGAAAATGATTTGCCCAGGGTCAAGCAGTGGAGTGAAGAATCATGATTTATAATTATTTTTTTATAACCAAGATTAGCGAACCAAGGGTGATTCATTCTTTAAAAAAGCTAAGAACACGCTAGAGAATGATTATTTGCAAAATGAGCATAATCCTTCCCAGCAAGCAGCATTAGTTAAACGTTACATTTGCTGGGTTCTCCGTGGGACGGCTAGATGTAAGGAAGCAGGGCACACCTTAATGTTAAATGTTGGGCACCCGTGACTTAACAACTAAACTAGATTATTAGTGTTCTTACACCACAACAGACTCGGATTAATATTTAGCAAGAAACTAAATTCACAACCCTATAGTCTCTTTAGGGGACAGTTCTGTGAGGCTCCACTGCACCTCCAGACGTATTTTCACATTTTTTCATCTGCATTTATTTTAAACTGGAAAATCACGTTTTCCAAGACTGTACAAACCACCTCCCAGTCTCTCCACTTTCGAGGGAAAGGGAAGCCTGGCTACCCCCCAACCCCACCCCCTTCCTCCCCGAACGACCACAAGTGTGTTCTACAGACAACTTGGCAGGTCGGTCCCAAAGACCACTCAGCGAGCATTTAAGTTACTGGGTTTGGCTTTTGTATAATGCATGCAGATATAAGTGCACAACATATGATGGATAGACACGTCCAGAGCCATTTTCAAGGCACTTCTTAAACATGGTTTCTTGGTTTCTACACACAATGGGGCCGATTCCGATTCAGGCCGGAAATCTCCCCGACCGAGCCGGACCCGGAGAGATTTCCGACCGAATCGGACCCTAGCAGCCCGACCAAACGAGTACGATGCGCACGTATGCTATCGGACTCGATTCGGTCGGACTCCCATTGAAGTCAATGGGAGCCAGTCGTACGACAGCGTACACGGGCTCCCATTGACTCAATGGGCACGACGCGAACAAGGGCGCCCCTACAGCGTGTTCGCGTCGATGCGGGTCGCGCCGTACATGCACGTGTAGGGGGGACCCATGGGTCCCCCCTGTGTGTGACTCACGCGCCTACGCTTCCAGGGGGGTCCGACACAGACCCCCAAAGTGCGGCTCCGACAGCTCCTTGGAGCCGGACTGCGCGAGTCGGTCGGAGCGGTCGAGGTGCGCATCGTACTTACCCGGCCGGGGCACGTCTCCATTGCGCGGTGCGAGTCGTCCCCGTGCGAGTCGGTCGGAGCGGTCGGGTCCTGCGAATGAGTCGGTCGGAGATTTCGCGAGCGCACGCATCGTACTCGCTCGCCCGGACGCACGTACTAATCGGTTGGGAAATAGGGCTCCAAATCGGATCCGGTAAAGCCAAATCCGATTCGGAGCCCTACCGGCCGAGATCGGAATCGGCCCCAATGTCGCTTAAGATAAAGAATATAGTTAGTTTTTCCTTTTTCTGTTGTCCTCCAAAACCTCCATTCCTTAAAATATTGTGTCATTGTTTTTGTATACTCCATAGGTCAAAGCCCACGCACCAGATTTTCCACTCACTGAATACATATACAGCCAATACGTGTATCATCGATATACTGCTTTACCAGGGCTCATGTTGCAATTTTTAATATTACGCAAATACAACTCTCAATTGTCACTGGCCAAAAGTGAAATTCACTTATGCTCTTCATGTTACACTTTAATCTGTACTGTAGCTACAATAACCCACTGAGGTTTTTTCCATATCACACTCACACCAAGCAAGTATCACACTCCTACTACCGGGTGCACCTTCCTTTATTACCATATAAATGTCCTAAAAATTTCCTGATCCTGGAAAGCTACTTTTCACATAAACAGTATTCTAAAACAAGATCTAAACAATACATACGTTCATCATACAAAAGTTATTCACAATGCTAAAGACAAGCATTTCTTTCTCTGTACTTTAAAGCAATGCCTTTTAACTCAGGACCTCCCTGGGGCTATTTGCTTAGTTTTCGGTCCTGCTCCAAAGAAGAACAATATCCTTTTAGTTTCAAGAGAACTTGAAAGTCGACCATGGTGTGGCCTTCCTTCATCTCAATGGTGCTAGCGTTCCTTGTAATACTACCGGGAAAGGAGGGCGATAATGGTTCTAACCTAGCCCCTCTCCCCTTCGTCTTTACTGGGCACCGAATGTTTCCTTTCAATGTTGCACACTCAAAGCATCTCTGAAGGACTTGAAGGAGAGCCAATGTAAGATCAACGGGTTTTCTTGTTATGGTGAAATAAACCTAATCACTGTGCCTCTGTTTGTTGACTGGTAGCGGAACACTCTTCTTTTGCAATAGCGATCTTTTAACATGTGGCGACAGAGATCCTATTTGAGGGCAAGTGTTGCACAAGTTGTTAAAGAGCCAATTTGTGATTCATTTCAGGGCTTGCCAGGTCTGCTGCTTGCACCAACATTGCAATGCTGATGTTGTCGATCAAGCTCTCTCACACTCTCTCACAGACACTCTCTCACAGACACTCTCTCACAGACACTCACAGATTCTCTCACAGACACTCACAGACACTCTCTCACAGACACTCACAGACTCTCTCTCACACTCTCTCACAGACACTCTCTCACAGACACTCTCTCACAGACACAGTCTCTCACAGACTCTCACAGACACTCTCACAGACACTAACAGACTCTCTCAAGACTCTCTCTCACACTCTCTCACAGACTCTCTCTCACACTCTCTCACAGACTCTCTCACAGACTCCCTCTCCCACTCTCTCTCACTGATCGACTCACTCTCACTGACTCTCTCTCACTGTTTGACTCACTCTCACTGACTGACTCACTCTCACTAATTGACTCACTCTCTCTCACTGACTGACTCACTTTCACTGACTGACTCACTCTCTCTCACTGACTAACTCACTTTCACTGACTGACTCACTCTCTCTCACTGACTGACTCACTTTCACTGACTGACTCACTCTCATGGACTGACTCTCTCTCACTGACTGACTCTCTCTCACTGACTGCCTCTCTCTCACTGACTGCCTCTCTCTAAAAGACTGACTCTCGCTAAAAGACTGACTCTCGCTAAAAGACTGACTATCTCACTGACTCACTCTCTTTCACTCACTGACTAACTGACTCACTCTCACTCTCATTCACTCTCACTGACTGACTCTCTCATTAACTTCAATCCCAGGGGCTCTCTTTAGCCTGCCTCTCTTCTCAACTGAAAGGTCCTTCAGTGGGACTCCGCAAAAAGTAGCGACTGACTTTAATTGAGGAGATACCTACCCCTGGCCCTTAGCTACTGGTATTTGAATGTATTAATTCTTTATTGGTTAATATCTTTTGGCCATAAAAGTACAAAACTACTTGATGCACCAACATTCTCATTAAAATGCACTTGATAAAAATATGAACAGTTGATTAGTTAACAAGGTAAAACATCCAAAAAGAAATTTCAGTTCATAGTATTCATCCTTGTCCCCCACATTAAATAAGCATTGGCATAGCCAATAGGTCTCGCCTTTGGGACCTTATAAGTGTTTAGCTATGCAACAGTTGATGTTGTTGCACCAAGGATATTGTGCTGGTTAACTAAACACTTATAAGGTCCCAAAGGCGAGACCTATTGGCTATGCCAATGCTTGTTTTAATCGTGGCAGGTGATCTTTAGAGGCGGGACCAAGTATGGAGCATTCGAACGATTCCACTCAGGGGATAGAACATTCAGAAATGTCTAACAATGTAAGCGACCCACAGGCTCCTGCAGCCAAAATTGCCCACTTGGAGCAGAATGGGAGTCCATTAGGAAGAGGAAGACTTGGGAGTGCAGGCGCTAAAATGCAAGGAGTGCCCCTAAAGCACTCTGCGCACACGATGAAGACGCACATTAGAAAAGGTAACCTTCTGAAGCTCCTTCCCTGTGGGCAGCTCTGACACTTGATTATTGTGCACCTTTGAAAACGCTGTTATTAAGCTGCAAGACTGGACAAAGAAGGTTTTCCAATTTTCTTCAGTGACCTTTAAGAGTGTATTTGTATTCTGGGGTGATAGAAGTCATGCTTGGACAGATACACTGCGTGTCTGGGGGGTGCATCCTCTTTTCTTAGGGTGGAGTTTGACCTATTTTTCAAGGGGAAAATTACAACTTGGTTTCACAAGTCCTGCTTTGCCCGTGGACACAACCTGCGCAGCAAAGGTGGCACTCCTGCCTATCTGTGCAGAATCATGGTGTCTTGTGCAGTAGCCAGTGCTTGACTTCTTGGCTTATCTTAAATAAGATATACTACAGAAATGATATGTTTCAGAGGTATGGAGCCTTTGGTGTCTCAGTTCCTCATAATGTACATTTTTGCTGTTTCACTGTTCAAGTGCACATTCGCTGATCAAAAGTTAGCCCCTGTTGTAGACTTCAGTGACTTATTGTCATGTTACATGATATACATTCACATAGAAGAAAACATTTAAACCGTTTTCTATCTTAGGGTGTTTTCTTTTGCATTTTACAGACTTAGGGGCCGATTCCGATCTCGGCCGGTAGTGCTCCGAATCGGTTTCGGATTCACCGGATCCGATTCGGAACCCTGTTTCCCGACCGAATCGTACGCGGGTCCGGCCGAGCGAGTACGATGCAAGCACCCGCAAAATCGCCGACCGACTCGAACGCGGCTTCAACACGCTCCGACCGACTCGCATGGACATGACTCGCACCGCGCTATGGAGACGTTTCCCGGCCGGGTAAGTACGATGCGCGCCGCGAGCAGTCCGACCGACTCACGTCGTCCGGCTCGAAAAAGCTGTCGGAGCCGGACTTTGGGGGTCCGCATCGGACCCCCTGTGCCGCGTAGGCACGCGAGTCGCACACAGGGGGGACCCATGGGTCCCCCTACCTGTGCATGTACGCCGCGATGCGCATGGACGCGTACCCACTATAGGGGGCGCCCTTGTTCGTCTCGCACCCATTGAGTCAATGGGAGCCCGCGTACGCGTTGTACGACCGGCTCCCATTGACTTCAATGGGAGTCCGACCGACTCGAGTCCGATAGCATGCGAATGCATCGTACTCGTCCGGTCGGACTGCTAGGGTCCAATTCGGTCGGAATTCTCTCCGGGTCCGGCTCGGTCGGAGAGATTTCCGGCCGGAATCGGAATCGGCCCCTTGATGTTTTAAAAACATTAAAAATGCAATCAAGTGAATGCTATGTTTTCATTCGTGTCTATATTACTACCGATTATTCAGAATTGCCTTCTCTTTGCAGCTTAATGTTCAGAATAAAACATTTAAGCCGTTGAAAATATTAAGCAAGCAAAGATTAAATGCTGAGGAATTTCATTGTGTGAGAGGAACAACATTTATCCCACTGTTCTCTTTGGTGGAAACAAAGCCTATATTGATCCCGAAATGAACAGACACAGCAGTCCATATTGTTAGACTTTATCCATTAAAAATGGAAAAGCAGCACTTCAGCAAATTCTTTGGCCTCTGTGCATGATTACTTCTCTTATAATTGTTTGCCAAGAATGTATGCATCCTAAGAAAGCCAGGGAAAGAAGATTAAAAATAGAATTTATTACAGCTTTTCAAGCAGAGTGCATTAATATTGCACCGGGCAGCACTAGGGCTCTATAAAATGACGTTCTGACGGCTCCAAACATATAAGTGCAATAAATTCCTAAATAGGTGATTTCAGCTGTCTCTGGTATTATGTGATATTTGCACAGTAAACTTGAATGCCAGGACAGTTTTCGACAAGGAGTCTAAAGACTTCACTGCTCCTTATAGCAGACGTGTTGTGTACAGAGCATCCAGTCACACTCGTGCATGTGGCGGCATCTACGTTGCAGGAGCGAGCAGCGACCATGTGTTTTCAATTAGCGTGGCCGCGCGTGCTTGCTCCTCCACGGATCACTGACAGAATATCGATGAGAAGAATATCGACCTACAAAAATATCGAGGTAAAAATATAGAATGCCAAAATATCGAATCCCTATCTACAAACAGGTAAGTACAAAAATATCGAATCCAAAATATAGTTGTAAAAAATATAGTTAGTCAAAATATCGAATTTTTTAAATATCTTAAAAGTAATGTAAAATTAATGAAATAATATATATAATTAACTAAAACATACTTAAAAATACTTAAATAACTTTAAAATTAATAAATAATTAATGTAAGTTAAAAAAAAATAAACATACATTTTTATTTTTTAATACATATATATATTAACGTAATATTTATAAAAATATTCAATATTTTTAGCGTAGGATAGCGGGAGGGTAAAATTTACTATTACCACTCCAGTGAGTGCAACAGTAGGGAAAGCATTGGATAGCGGGAGGGTAAAAATTACTATTCCCACTCCAGTGAGTGCAACAGTAGGGAAAGCGTTGGATAGCGGGAGGGTAAAAATTACTATTCCCACTCCAGAGAGTGCAACAGTAGGGAAAACGTTGGATAGTGTAGGGGTAAAAATTACTATTCCCACTCCAGAGAGTGCAACAGTAGGGAAAGCGTTGGATAGCGGGAGGGTAAAAATTACTATTTCCACTCCAGAGAGTGCAACAGTAGGGAAAGCGTTGGATAGCGGGAGGGTAAAAATTACTATTCCCACTCCAGAGAGTGCAACAGTAGGGAAAGCGTTGGATAGCGTAGGGGTAAAAATTACTATTCCCACTCCAGAGAGTGCAACAGTAGGGAAAGCGTTGGATAGCGTAGGGGTATAAATTACTATTCCCACTCCAGAGAGTGCAACAGTAGGGAAAGAGTTGGATAGCGTAGGGGTAAAAATTACTATTCCCACTCCAGTGAGTGCAACAGTAGGGAAAGCGTTGGATAGCGTAGGGGTAAAAATTACTATTCCCACTCCAGAGAGTGCAACAGTAGGGAAAATAATGATTTAATAGTTTAATAAAAATAAAATTATTATCAATACCAATAAAAAATTAATTAAAAATACTTACCAATTAGAAAATATTTAATAATTAATTCTAAATACCAATAAATATTATTTCTTAAAACTTAATTACCTATTAATAAAAATTAATTGCCAATTAATAAAAATTAATTACCAAATAAGAATTAATTAACAATAAATTAATAATCAATACCAATAAATAAAAATAAATAATTACTGAATTACAATTAAATTACTTCCCACCCTATTCCCCTATAAACCCACAACCCGCTCTGAATAATAAATTAATACAATTAATATAATTATCAATTAAATAATTAATAAAAATTAATTACCAATTATTAATTGATTAACAATGAATTATTTATCAATACCAATAAATAAAATTAAATAATTACATTTAAATTACTTCCCACCCTATTCCCCTATAAACCCACAACCCGCTACAGAACTAAAACGCAAAATTAAATTAAATATAATTAATAATTCCTAAAAATTAATATTTAATTTACTATAATTAAATTACTTCCCACCCTATTCCCCTATAAACCCACAACCCGCTACAGAACTAAAACGCAAAATTAAATTAAATATAATTAATAATTCCTAAAAATTAATATTTAATTTACTATAATTAAATTACTTCCCACCCTATTCCCCAATAAACCCACAACCCGCTACAGAATTAAATTACGCAAAAATTAAATAACATAAAATTCATTACTTTAAAAAAATTAAAACATACATTACAAAAAATAATACATACTTTTAACACATATACTAACACTTAAAACACTATAAAAAAATTCGATATTTTTAACAACTATATTATGACTGTCGATATTTTGACAATCGATATTTCTTACCTGAATTTCGATATTCTTAACCACTATATTTTGGCAATTCGATATTCTGTCCATTCTATATTAAAAACTCGATATTTTGGCAATTCGATATTAAAAATTCGATTTTATGTCTGTTTACCCTCCTCCACTGCCTGTCACCCTCCCTTGTTTTATCTTAGCTTGTAACGGATACAAAGTGCTGTGGATACATCTACTTGATGCTGAATGATGTAGACCATCGGTGCCTTCCTTATGGTCAAATCCACGATATTTTGCATTTAGTGCATCGAACTGCAAACACAAAAGACACTGTGCATACGTTAGAGCTCTGATTTCATCCAACAGAGATGCTATTATGATCACTATCTTTGCATCAAAGGGATATTGGCCACCAGAATCCTGTTTCACGGGCGACATCAACCTTAACGCGGACGACAGTAATGTTCTTATTTATAAGATACAGATTTTTTTTCAACCACTGCTGATGCCCATTGTAAGTAGCCAAGGCATATTTATGTAAAAAGACAAACATAAACATGCATCCCAGACCTTATTTAGTTTTTAAGTATTTAAGTTATGCAGCACAATATCCTTGGTGCAACAACATTTAGGGGTCGATTCCGATTCTGGCCGGAAATCTCTCCGACCGAGCCGGACCCGGAGAGATTTCCGACCGAATCGGACCCGTGCAGTCCGACCGAACGAGTACGATGCGCACGTATGCCATCGGACACGAAGTCGGTCGGACTCCCATTGAAGTCAATGGGAGCCTGTCGTACAACGCGTACGCGGGCTCCCATTGACTCAATGGGTGCGATGCGGACAAGTGCGCCCCCTACAGCGGGTACGCGGCGAGGCGGTTCGCGCCGTAGACGCACAGGTAGGGGGACCCATGGGTCCCCCTGTGTGCGACTCGCGCGGCTACGCGTACAGGGGGTCCGACACGGACCCCAAAGTACGGCTCCGACAGCTCTTTGAGCCGGAGTGCGCGGCTCGGTCGGACTGCTCGCGGCGCGCATCGTACTTACCCGGCCGGGGAACGTCTCCATTGCGCGGTGCGAGTCGAGTCCGAGCGAGTCGGTCGGTGCGGTTTGAGCCGGGAGCGAGTCGGTCGGAGCGGTCGGGACGCCCGGACGAGTCGGTCGGCGATTTCGCATCGTACTTGCTCGTTCGGTGTGCTGTACGGATCGGTCGGGAAACAGGCTTTCGCATGGCTTTTTTCCCGACCGAATGGTATTGGGTGCGCCTCCGACCGAGATCGGAATTGGCCCCTAACTGTTGCATGGTTAAACACTTATAAGGTCCCAAAGGCGAGACCTATTGGCTATGCCAATGCTTGTTTGGGAATTAGTTCGAAATTTAGCTGCCTTCTCAGGTTGCTGGGAGAGATTAAGATTGCGAGTTTCGCCCTCCAATGTTGCTCGCTTTATCACTCCTTTATAATGTACTCCCTGGCAAGTCTAAGGCAAAAGTTCAGTTTTATCTCACAAAAAAAGCGCATTAGAAATGGTACAGTAACCTTCCTTACGTTTACAAGGAGGAAACAGTACATGTTTGACTCCCGTGTGAAGGGCAGCAGGTCGGTGTGTTGTGTGAGGGCGCTGCTCACCCCTTCGGATCCCTCTGAGACGGAGTTTTCCACCTGAGAGTTTAAGATGCTTCCTTACTCCACGAAGCAACAGGCTTCAGGCAATGTCACAAACAGGGGACATATGTTTAAGTTCAAAGGAGTTGATTTCTCCCAGGGGGGGCTGAATAGTAACAATGAACTTTCCCTTGTGACATCATGGGAAATGACATCACTAGAAGTGACCACTTTCTTCCGTACTCTGCCACATTACCCCTTTTGGACACTTGCAGTGCACAATGAGAAGCACAGATCAGCAAGACAGCAGCACTTGTGGCTATGGAGAGCTGGGGGGGGAGGGGTGTGTGGTTGGGGCGCTTCACCAACGCTAAAGTGCAAAGAAGTAAGAAGTTAAGAGGTAGTTCGGACTCAGTGGGCTGTTGTGCCTTGGCTTGGGCTGACTCTGCTCTTAGGAGCATCTTTCACCATTAAGGGCTCAGGTCCTGCTCCTATCCACCAACTCTGTTTCCCACTTCGCTTTCACTGGAAAGTGTGTGAACTCCTGTCCATCTATGAGACTCCGGCTCACTACACCTACAGCTGAGGTCTTATCTCAAAACCTACATATATTAAATGGGCACAGATGCCTAGTTTTACATGTGTAAAAGTGCCACTCCAGGGGTCACTCGTAAGGCACACACAATCTCAGAGCAGGCATAGAAATGTCACACATATTCAAACTGAAGACTTGCAGCTATGTGCACAGACAGCTAGGAAGACACGAGCAGACAGAAAGTCAATGATGCCCCCCCCCCCCGGGGAGGGAGGCAATATATTTCTATTTATTTATTTATGCGTTTTTATATAGCGCGGACTTTACCCGAAGGTGTCAGAGCGCTTCACAATAGGAACAGTGACGTTACATGAGGAGAAAATTACAAGTGGGCATAATACAAAATCAAACGTTACATTACATGAGGAAAAAGTGACAATTGTGCAAATAACAAAAGCAAGCAAGATACAAAAAGAGGTAGCAAACGATACGTTACAAGAGGAAAAAGTGAAAAGTGTGCATGTTACATAAGCATGCAAGATACAAGTAGAGGTATAATACTGCAATAAGTGGCAGACACTCAAAACACAAGAACACACTAGGAAGGCACTTCTATAGGCATGGAGTAGAGAATTTCCTATAGTGAAAGAACTTCCTTGAGGGAATAGAGAGGGCGTGAATTAGATTTGGAAGTGCCTTTGAAGGAGGAGAAATTTGAGGTCAGTTTTGAAGGACCGGGGAGAGGTGGTGGTCCGGAGCTGAGGCGGAAGTGAGTTCCAGATTCTCACTGCGTTGCCTGAAAAGGATTGGGCCATCGATCTTTCCTTTTTGAAAGTGGGAGGTTCAAGCAATAAATTTTCCGCATTACTTGATGGTCTAGAGCCTCCAGAGAGTTTCAGTTTATTCGCCAAGTAGTGAGGAGAGGAGGAATGCAAGGCTTTGTGGGTGATACAGGCAGTCTTGTAGATAGATCTTGCCTCGATGGAAAGCCAACGGAGGGAAGATAAAATGGGTGTGATGTGGTCGCTTCTTTTGGCCCCATTTATGAAAAGATCTGCTGAATGGAGAATAGATTTAAGGGGGGACAGGTGGGATTTGGGGAGGCCAGTAAGAAGAGAATTGCAGTAGTCC
Source organism: Calotriton arnoldi (assembly GCA_963921515.1). Taxonomy (NCBI): domain Eukaryota; kingdom Metazoa; phylum Chordata; class Amphibia; order Caudata; family Salamandridae; genus Calotriton; species Calotriton arnoldi. The sequence goes on from CAWUFW010016423.1 coordinate 173,441, forward strand.
AATCTAGAGAGAACCAGCGATTGGACCAGGGTTTTTAGGTCTTGCTCCGGGAAGAAGCGTCGAATCCCCCAAAGAAGGCGCAGTTGGTATCGAGCAGACTTTGCAATGGAATTGATGTGGGAGAGTAGATTGAGTCTTTTGTCGAGTATGACACCAAGGGATTTTGCGCTGTCGACAATGATGGGTTTATTGTTAAGTAGATTCAGCTGATCCATCCATGATTGAACCGGAGGAGGAGAGAGTGAGGAGGAGAGGAGGAGGAATTCAGTTTTGGAGGGATTCAGAATGAGTTGATGAGTTAACATCCAGTTTTGAATGGAGTCGAGAGTAGAGTTTAGGATGGAGAGATCGTGTGTGGAGGACACCTTAAGGTAGATTTGGGTGTCGTCCGCATAAAGATGATAGAGGATCCCAGATTTACTTAGGAGATTTCCCAATGGTTCCAAATAGAGGTTGAACAAAGTGGGTGCAAGTATAAAGCCTTGAGGGACACCTTGACCTACCGCCAAAGGAGATAGTCGCAGTCTAGGTTTACCCCGGAGTGCTTCGTGCATGACAGGCACAGGTCACGGTGAGATAGGTTCATTTAAGGGCAAGGGGCGGGGAATTAGGGTGCTATAAAGGTGTTGGGAATGGCATGTCCGGCCTCTTCCCAACTCCTAAGCACCACCGGGGGGGGGATTAGTTTAGGCAGGAGGAATTCAGGACGAAGGCCTAGTTTTCATTAGGTCATTCACCTTTCAAGCCAGGCAATGACGCTGCCAGACACTGCTGCCGTGCTGGCCGCGCTCCATACCCAGGGTGCTGCAGGTAGGACTGATTTACTCCGCATCGGGTGGGGTTGCCGCTCCCGTGCCTGCCTGCTTGCCAGAGTGGGAGGCTGGGAAGAAGGTGGGTGCAGGCCACGGCAGGAGGGCAAAGCACTCGGCCGCCATCTCCAAGAGTGCTGGGAGGCACTGCAGCCTCCCAGCTCGTTTAAGCACTGTTTTCAAAGAGCCGTAATCTTTTGATGAGGACAGGGGGCGGGCTCAGCCGCAGAGGCTGCCACACATACACACGTGCTGCCACAGGGGTGATCTAGGGGCTACGAGTCCCCAGGGTATGACAGGCCTTTGGACCTGTTGGCCAGGCCCATTCCTGGGGTCGCAAGCCACAAAGACATGGAAGATGGTGGATTCTGGGCCCAAACAGGATGAGTTTGGGGAGGGGAGCCCCCTTATGTTTCCTGCTTCCGCCAGTGAGGGCATTTCTGGGTGTTCTGGGCCTGTGGGGTCATGGCTGCTCCTGCCAGTAAATGGCAAGGGGTGGATATTGAGGCATTAATCCAGGAACAGCGCTTGCTCATCCAGCAGGTGTAGGAGCAAGGATGTGCAGGGCCAGGGAGTCTGCCTTGGGCATGGACTCTGCAGACGGGGGGGGGTCAGAGGTTTTTGGTGAAGGTAGTCAAAGTCAAGGGGCTGAGGGTCTTGTGTTTGGTGGGTGGTGGTTCTGGGTGCTGGAGGGGCAGGAGCTAGGCACAGGTCCTCTGGGAGCTGGTACGGCTCGGGGGCCCAGTGGTGCAAGGGACTCCACAGTTTGGAGCAGCCTGATGGGGGATGGGACTTCAAGGTCGGCAGGTGAGGTTGGCAGACAGGTGGGGATGCCAGCGGGGCACATGACTGTGCCTGGACTTTGGCCCAAAGAAGCAGGGGGTACCATGGTGGTCTTGCCGCCAACGAGGGCTCGTGCACACAAAGCCCAGCCAGAACAACTACCTATGCATGATTGTGACGTATTTGCGCAGTCAAGAGGGGGAACTGTGTGCAAGACTGCATGTGTGGATGGTACCAGTGTGGATGATCTGGTCCTAGACTATGACGATGACAGCTATGAGTGGGAAGAAGGCAAGCTGCATGATGACAAAGATGTGGGGATGTCAGTGGAGAGGTCGGAAAGCAACGAACAGGCAACAGGTGGCACTGTTGGTGTTTTGCAGAAGTCAAGTGTGGACAAGGGGAGTGCCACAGACAAAGTGACTCGGAAAAGCAGCGGACATTACAAGGAGAAGAGGGACGTTGGTGGCCTGCCAGCAGGTAAGGGTGGTTGGAGGGCGGTGTGGGACATGGGGGATACACAGGTCGGGAATATGACTTGCAGGTCTGTAGGTGGTGGGGATGGTGTCATTGAAGATGAAGGGGTTTTGGTTAAGGGCGCCTGCCCGGTGACAGCAATGCCTAAATGGGCGGACAGATGCCCGTAGGCCAATGGTAAAGGGGTTCGGATGGATGACACTGACGGGCAGAGAGTGGGTAGTGGGGAAGATGCAAGTGAGGAGGACAAGCACCAGAAAAGGTGCTTAGTGATGCCCCTGGGGTCCCACCTCTCTGACATGACTAAGAATAGGATATGGAAAAATGAGTACATTGACGTTTTCAAACTGCTACACAGGGAGATACAGGTGAAGGATCTAAAGAGGAGCAGTGGGAGTTGACTAGGAGGCCCTATCAACATGGAAAATTGGATGTCAGCATTTGTGATATATGCCAATATTTATTGTAAGCGTCATACTGACAGGGCGATTGCATTGTTCGAATACATGGACATCATTTGGGGGTTATGTGTGACTTAGCTACAATGAGGAATTCAGGGCTGGGTGAGCCTTAATCCTGATAAGCATTGGGGGGAAGTGGAATCCGAATTGTGGATGCTGTGGATGTCGTCCACTCAATCCACTGCCTCAACACATACTGCAAGCGGACTGCCTGTTACTGTATTTTCAGACCCGCACAGCAAGGAGTGGGTTATGCTCCGAAGCCCACTAAACCCAGCATTGGGGCATGTTGAAACTTCAATAAGGGGTTTTGCTCCTGACACCCAAGCAAATTCAAACCAAAATGTACCAAGAGTGGGGGGGCGGCACCTCCTCAAGCTGTGTTTCACACTGGCCAGCCAGGCGGAACAATGGAAGGCTTTTATAGGAAGGGGACAACAGGGTCAGTCTGGGCCTAAGGGCCCCTACACCAATTAAGGTCATGGTACCTTGGCTCTTCATGTCCCCAGACAGGGAGGCAGCATTGTGTTTCAAATGGGGTTTCACGGAGGGCTTTCGGGTTGGGCACCAGGGTCCTAGGGGTCACAGGCGGTGGACATCTTGAAGTTGGCAAAACACCTCCCTGAGGTGGTAGCGGCAAAATTGGAAAAAGAGATCAAAGGAAGGTAGGGTGGCGGGCCAATTCTTTGATTGGCCCTTGATGGATCTTATCGTTTCTCCGCTGGTTGTGGTGCCTAAGAAGGGGGTGGGGGAAATCAGGATCCACCACTTATTTTGGCCGGAGGGTGCTTCGGTGAATGACTTCTTTGCAGAGGATAACACTAGGGTGCTGTATGCCTCGATGGATGATGCCATTCGTCTGGTGAGAAAGTGTAGGCAGGGGGCAGAACTAGCAAAATGTGACATCAAATCTGATTTTTGCTGCAATAAATCCCGCTGATTTTTCTTTGCTCGGCATGCAATTTGGGGGTTCCATCTATGTGGACAAGGTTGTGCTTATGGGTTGTGCCATTTCGTGTGTGTTGTTTGAGACCGTTAGCACATTCTTGCAATTCATTTAAACCAAAAACAGTGGCCATTAGGAGGTATCTCACTATTTGGATGACTTCTTGTTTGTTTGCAAAAAGGCTTCTGGGAATTGCTGTAGGGTACTTCAGCATTTTGAGTCTTTAGCTCAGGCTTTTGAGGTGCCTTTGGCCCCCGAGAAGATGGCGGGTCCTAGTGAGGTCTTGACATTCCTTGGCATTGAGTTGGACTCTGTGCAGTGGGTGGCGAGGCTGCCACAGCTGAAGGTGCTGGAAATCCAGGGTTTCCTGTCAGAAGTGATTGGTGAGCAGAGGCTTGAGCTGAGCGTGGTGCAGTAGCTGCTCAGTTTTCTGAATTTTGATTGCAGAGTGGTCAGAGCATGTCAGACTTTTTGCAGACGTCTTGGCATGGCTATGTCTGGGGCAGTGTTGCCACATCAAAGGGTGCAAATTTCTTTGGCTGTCAGGGCTGACCTTTTCATTTGGAGTACTTTCTTGGACGACTTCAAATGTGTGTCTTTGAGTTTTTTGGATGGGAACACTGTGTGACAGGTTCAAATCTTTTGCAATGCAGTGGGGGCTCGAGGCTTTGGGCATTCTAGAATGGGAGGTGGTGTGTGGAGCAGTGGCCTGCACACTGGTTGAGTCAAGGACCTAGCATCGCTTTCCTTGAGTTTTTCCCATTGTTGGTAGAATTGTCAGTGGGAGCCAGCAAATTGACGAACAGGATGGTATTGTTCCATGTGGACAAAATGACGGTGGTTCAATTGGTGAACAAGCAGAGAGCAAGGGACTTGAGGGTGTTGAGACTACTGCGGAGATTTATGATGGTACGTTTGCATCTGAGTGTTGTGTTCAGACTCAGAGTTAAGCATGTTCCTGGTGCCAACAATGATATAGTAGACAGCTTATCTCATTCTCAGTGGCAACATTTCCACTGGTTGGAGCCAGGTGCGGAGGTCAAGACACCGTTGCCTGCCAACATCTGGGCCTTGGGGGAGTAACACTAGAGGGTCTAGTCAAAAGGTCATTAGCTAAGTCCACTAGGAGAAGCTACTGACTGGAATGGCATGAGTTTGGGAAGTTTGCAGGATGTTTACCAGAGGAACTGATGCAAGATCATCAGGAAACTGAAAGGGGAGTATTGCGCTTTGGTTTGTTTTGTATTGACAAATGTTTATTCCCCAAGACCATTGCGGGCAAGTTGGTGGGTACTTTGTTCTCTGGCAAACTCTGCTGGGGTTTTCACCCTGCCAAGGATAAGATACTGGGCTTTGTTCTGAAAGGCTGGGGCAGAGAGAGGGGTGCACAGAGGCCAGCGTTGCTGGAGGCGATTACATTTGAGTTGTTGCTGGATTTGTTGGTGTTTTTTCCAGTTTGTTGTTATGATCGCTTTGAAGTCACTGTGTTTTGACTATGCGTGATCTGAATGTTCTTTAGAGCCATCCGAGTGTGGGAGTTTTTGGGGTCTGCTCGAGTTTTGGGGGTGTTGCATGAGGAAGTGCGTCTGGATTAAGGGCAAATGGGTATTTCGCTGTGTCGAACCAAGACGGATCAGACGAGCATGGAGTAGTTGGTATTACAGTGAGAAGTGGGCAGTCTAGAGGTTTGTCCTGTGCGGGAATGGTGCAGGTTCCAGGATTGGCCCGGTCAGGGGCAGCAGGTGATATTTTGTCATGAAGATGGCAGCAGGGTTACTGCTTTCCAGTTAGCTGTGTTGCACATGGCATTGCGTAGGCTTTGTAAAGATCTGGCTAGCCTTAGCACGCATTCTTTCCGGATTGGGGCAGCAACAGCAGCTGCACGTTTGGGGTGGTCTTGGGGACAGATTTGGCAGATTGGCAGGTGGAGGTCGAGGTGCTGTGAGCATTATTTGCGGAAGTGATTGGGTTTCTAGGTGGGATTTGGGGGTTGGGGATGGTTTGCCAGAGCTAATTGCTTTTTTTGTACTGCAGTGTAATGAGCGGTTCAGGGACCAAGATGGTGACCTGGATTGTGGGACATTCCTTTGTGCACTGGGAGACGAAGTATGCAGACACGCAAGTGTATAGACAAAGCCTGAGACTGCAGTGCAGCCGTCATGAGGTGCTATAGTGGGGAAAAGGGGGGATGTGTTGGGGTAGTTTGCTGCCATGGTTGACAAAGCTGGTTCTGCAAAGGGGTTGCCCGGATATGGTTCTGATTCACCTGGGTGAGAACGACCTGGTTCAGTTTTCGGGTTTGATGCAGTATCAGACAAAATATTGAGTAAAAAATATCGCAATACCAGAATATTGAGTCAAAAATATCATGATACGGAGATATCGTAAGCAAGAATATCGATGTCAAGAATATCGATTTTAAGGTAAATAATATTGATTTTTAAAATGTCGAAGTCATTAATATAATTTGCAAAATGATAGTTGTTTAAAATATTGTTTTTTAATTATTGTTATGTATTTCATTATATATTTTAAGTGTATATGATGTAATTTTTTTGTATAATTATTGTTTATCTTTTTTAATATACTTGTAACATTTTTAGTAGTTATTACATTTAATTAAATTAAATTTTGTGTTTTTTAGTTCCGTAGTGGGTTGTGGGATTATTGGGGTATGGGGGGGAAGTAATTGTATTATAATAAATTAATGATTATTTTTATTTTATATTATTTATATTATTTATTTAATGGATATTTAATTATGTTAATTGTGCTATTAATTTTTTTATGTAAATTTGATGTGCGGGTTGTAGGGTTTATAGGGTTAAAGGGTGGAAGTAATAGATTTTTGATTAATTATTAATTAGTGGTTAATTAATATTAATTAATTAAATGATAATTAATTATGTTATTTGTGGGTTTTTTAGGTGCAGGTTGTGGAGTTTTAGGGGTAAAGGGTGGGAAGTAATTTATTTGTATTAATAAATAATTAGTTGTTAAGTAATATTAATTAATTGATAATTAATTGTTAATTGTGTAAATAAATTTTAGCTGCTGATTGTGGGATTATAGGGGTAAAGGTTGGGAATTAATTTATTTTTAATTAATTAATAATTTGTTGTTAAGTAATATTAAATAATTATTTGATAATTAATTATGTTAAATGTGTATTTTTTTAGGTGTGGGTTGTGGGGTTATATGGGTAAAGGGTGGGAAGTAATTTATTTTTAATTAATTAATAATTAGTTGTTAAGTAATTTTAATTAATTAATTGATAATTAATTGTGTTTATTGCGTAATTCATTTTTTTAAGTGTGGTTTGTGGGGTTTATAGGGTTAAGGGTGGGAAGTAATTCATATTAATGAATTAATATTTAGGGCCTAATTACGATGTCGGTCAGACGAACGTTCGATGAACACCGTAGCGGAAACGGGATCAGCCGACAAGGAGTCGGCAGTCCCACTGCCATCATTACGATGCCTTCACGACAGTCGAAAAGTGTATGGTTTCTATTGCAGCTTGTGCTGCAGGCTGCAGCAATAAGCCACAATAGAAAAAATACACTTTCAAAACATGCATTGTGGTGCCTGCCACACGATGCATGGACGTTTGGGGGCACCATAGGTGCCCCCCAGGCCACATAGCAGAGGACCAGAGGGGAAGGGGGCCCTGCTAGGGACCCAAAGTCACTTTCCGCCTGCCTTTTCATGGCGGAGGCAGAAACTGATATCGTAATCCTGACGGCAGAGCCAAGGGTGGCTCTGCTGGCAATTTGGGATTACTTTTCTGCCCGCCGCCCCAAGGGGTCTAAGCAGAGTGGAATTCCCCCGCGGGTTTCCCTCCGACCGCCTGTAACGTAATACAGCAGTCAGATGGAAACCTATGATTTCGGGCGGGAAGCCTCTAAAGACCTGTCGGATGGCTTTCCGCCTGACATCATAATTGGCTCATTTGTTTTTAATTAATAATATTTGTTTAATTGATAATTAATTATGTTAATTATGCAATAAAACAATTAGATTTTAGATGTGAGTTGTCGGTTTTGCAGGTGTATGTGGTGGGAAGAAAATCATTTATAAGTAATTAATAACTATTTTTTAATTAATATTAATTATTAATTTGATAATTAATTATGTTAATTGTGTAAAGAATTTTCTGTTTAATTTTATGAGTGTATTGTGTGTTTTATGGGGGTATATTGTGGGAAGTACATTAATTATAATTAATGAATACTTAATATTTAATTAATGATAATTAGGGTGTTGATATTTATATTAACAATATATTGGCTAATTCCACTCAGCCGGCCAACACTCTTTCCTACGCAGTCAACAACTCTGGACTTGTCAACTGCAAGAATACTGAATCCATCAACAAATTGGAAACTTGGTCTCTTTTGGACACAAACTCTTTTAATTTGCTCTTGGGTAACATAAAATCTGGCTCTCCTTGTGATTTACTCCCCATCCCCGTGCTGAAGCAACTGGAGCTGCCTTCACTTATGTTAATTATGGAGCTCCTTAAGGCCTCCTTACAGGAGGCAATAGTTCCGCCTGAATGGAAACATGCTATGGTTCTTCCACTTTAAAAAAAAGGCCAATGCTGATCCCTCCCAGCTCTCCAATTTCCAGCCAATCTCACTGCTTCTGGCTTTTTCCAAAATTTTGGAAAAACATATAAACTCGCAGTTGTCCTACTTTGTTGAGTCCCAAAACTTTCTACACCCTTCACAATCTGGGTTTAGGGCAGGTTTCTCCACCGAAACAACTCTTTTAGGAGTCACGGAAATGCTACGGCACCGTTTGGACATTGGGGACACGGTGGCCCTTATTTTACTTGATTTAAGCGCCGCATTTGACACGGTGTCACACACCGTGTTACTAAAAGCTTTGCAATCTTTCGGCATCGACGGCCCTGCACTCAAATGGCTCGGCTCCTTCTTGGTTAACCGCACGTTTCAGGTTTTTTCTTCCATGGCCAGCTCTAAAATCCACCCATCCCCATATAGAGTACCCCAAGGCTCTGTATTAAGCCCTCTACTGTTTAATGTCTATGTTCGCCCCCTAGCAGTGATTGCCGAAGAGGCAGGGCTGTCCTTATTTTCCTACGCGGATGACACCCATATAATTTTTTCCCTCTCTGCAGTGAAGGAATCCGAGCCATCTACTCTCCAGTTTGGTTTGAGGAAAATTGCATCTTGGATGCAAGCGAACTTACTCAAACTAAACGGAGAAAAAACGGAAGTCCTGATTTTGGGGAAAAAACAAGATCTCTGGGGTCCACAGCACTGGCCTTCAGAAATGGGTTTCTTACCCCAGCCCACTCATCAAGTCCGTAACCTAGGCTTTGTCATTGATGATCAGCTATCAAAGAAGCAGCAAGTCGTGAAGGTGGCCTCAACCTGCTTTACCATCCTTAAATGACTAAAGAAGATTCTTTGGATGCTGCCCTTCCCTACTCAGAGAACCGTAGTCCAGGCCCTTGTTACTTCTATGCTGGACTACGGTAACATTCTATACTTGGGCACAAACAAGGATGTGTTACAAAGACTGCAGATGGTGCAGAATGCAGCCGCTAGACTGCTCTGCCAGGTTCCAAGGGCTGCCTCTATTTCTGGTTCTCTTCGCAACCTTCACTGGCTCAAGGTGGAGAATCGTATCAAATTCAAAGCCTTGAGCTACATGTTTAAAATCAAAATCGGCTCAGCCCCTCAATAACTGCAATCTTTAGTTCAACCCTACACTCCTTCATGCCCCCTCCGTTCTACAACTCAGATAAAATTTGCGGTCCCTAGAATCAGATTGACGCGCATGGGCGGGTGATCTTTTGCCTACCTAGTACCTTCCCTGTGGAACTCTCTTCCCATGTCACTACGGAAAGAAACAGTTTATGAGAACTTTCGCAGATGTCTGAAAACTTGGTTGTTTAACCAGTAATCCCCTTTTCGGTCTTTCTTTTCCTTTCAGGCTGACGCTGGGAAACCCCTTGAGGTAGCTGTGCGCCTTATAAACTCAACTAACATAACATAACATAGGCCAACATATCCTGCGGGGGTGCCCGGAATCATCTAGGCACCTCGCCCAAAGTTTATGTTGTCCAACAAACGCACAGATCCTAGGACTAGTGGGAACAACACTACAGGCCCTCCCTTGTGTGACACTTTAGACCTAAGATATCCAAATAGGAGATGGCAATACCTTAATTCTGAGACTGAGGGACATTTTTACCCATATAATTAGGCCTCCTGCTGTCCTGCCCCAGGCATGTTGAACTGCAATAAAAACCCCGCCCTGGATATTGTATTTATACGCCGTGTCTCCTGGAACATATAAATGTCAAAATCATTGATAAATCTGCCCCACTCAGAATTAGTAATCTTTGATTTCAAGCTCTCACATTCCATGATAATAGACTCCATTTGATGGCTTTAGCATTGCTTTGTATCAAGATGTTATTTGATGTAGATTTAGCAGAATATCAATTAGCCCAGAAGGCTGTGTCTTGGCACTGGCAGCTACTAGGCTCACCATGGAATTTCCCTGTTGTGGCGGATTATATTTCAAACAGATCTCAGTGTTTATGGGAGAAGATGAATAAACATCCAATCCACTAGGTCATCAATAACATTACGGGATTCCAAAACTATTTCAATGTAACCTGAAACAGCCCTTGAGAGGAATGACGGATAGTATTTAAAATATTTGAGCGGGTAAGAGATGCACTTCCCGGATTTGCATTATCCGGTGAATTACTGTATTTGTTAGTGATGCACCATCCTCCTGAACTCCGTTGGATAGCTTGTCAAGATTGTGCATGAATACAGAATAATTGGAGGCAGCTGGGCCGGTCAAACTGGCCAAAGAACTATAGGGCCGGCCTAGTAGGGAAAGAGGTTGGATCGCCAGTAGTATGTGTATGGGCCGAGAAAAACTTGCCGATACCTACCCAGATCCATAGTCTTTCCATAAAAAGTTTTGAGTTGGATTTTCTCTCGTGTTGTTGCCCCCAAAACTAATCCCACTATAAATGGGTTCAAGTCTCTGCCACCAGCATAGTTTGAAATTAGTAGAGCATACATCCTTGAAAGCAATCTGTGGCTTCCCCAGTGGGTATTTATTCCTTATTAGTTTAACATTTTCTGTCATTTAAGGTCTCAGGTTGGGTGGCCTTTTCTACACAGTTTTTAGGTCGAGCCTAGCGTTGCAGCGCATGCGCTGCTCGCTTTACGAGGCATGCAGTATTCAGTATAGTCAGAGCCGGCTTTAGCGCTGGTGGCGCCCTGTGTGACAGTGTCTGTTGGCACCCCCCAATGACCACCTCTGCCATGGATTCCCTCATATGTGGAATCTCTATGTCCTTAAACGGACAATATTCCGGTGGTGCATCTCCTGCTATACAGTAGTGAAATGTCTTTGTTATGGCATTTGCTGCTGGGAATGTAACCCATGAATAGAACACCTCTGTTTTGTTTGATTCGTGTGCCTCAATCACGAAAACTACCATGCCACCCTTGGCTTGTAAGCCATTTTCTAATAGTCGCAGGGTGACTGTCCTTCTGAATTTTGGTGCAATCTGTATTGCATCCGTAGGATCTTCTCCTTCTACTTGTGTATTAATAACTGTGTCTTCCTCTGAGTCTGTCATTTTGTAAGGTAGAAGTCTGTTCAAGGGAACTAAGATAAGGTGTTGTGCACAATTTTAGGAACTAAATGTCCTTTCAAGCTTGAATAACCAACAGCTAATAAATAGTATTTTTGTACTACTCAGCTGCGGCGGATTTTGTGCCCACCAACTCCAGACGTCTCTGGGGTTTTGTGAGTAGGTTCTCTGAGAATAGCACGACTGAACTACTCAGATTCTACTGTTAAATAAGTACCTAACCAACGTTGGTGGCGCCATGTCGTGTAGTTCCTATAGTACCCATGCAGGACCTGCGCGTTTGGATAACATAAACTGTGGGTTTGGTGGTAGACTGGCTCTGTGCACCCCCACCATGTAGTTTCTGGCAACCTTAGATCATGACAACCCTGATCCCTCAGAATCGTGGAAACTGCTCGTGCTTACTTATTCGGTTTGTCTCAGAGAGTTACACAGAATAAACTTTCTGGGCGTTTCAATAAGTATTTATTGAACAGTTGTTATTCTAGTGTATAATATATGTGCTGCAGCAACCAGCAGACAGTAGCAGAGATATATTATCAGCAGTACGATAAAAGTGAAAGGATAGTACAGTTCTACCATATTGCAATAATCATGGATAAATACATGGATATAAAATGCATTGGTAAAAGAAAGCGCATACTCCTACGATGCCTAACTAGATGTACCTAAGTGTACCTAGCATGTGAGTAGGTGTGTAGCCAAGAATCCCTCTAGGATTTAGTCGAACCCCATTACCTGAAGTGTGAGAATGTGGAAGCCTCTCTCGGTCACGAGTTGGACATCCCATAAGGGCTGTGTTAGACCGTTGTCAACTGGAGCGACTGCATGCAGGAGCCTCAGCGTCTCTGGTCAGTGTGTCAGCATGGCAGTCTCGGTTCCCTCTGTCTTACCATGGCAAGATGTGGTGTTTTTATACCCTAAAGTGTCTTGTCCCTTAGTACGGTTTGTATTGGTCTTTGTTAGACTTGAGGAAGACGTCAGGGGTGAACTTTGTACATACATATTATGCAGGTGGTGTATCTATGAATGCTCATGCATAATTTATGAGTACACTGTAGACCTGTGCTCGAGAAAACCCTTCGGTATTCAAACCACAGACTAGATAATGTTCAACCCTCAGAGCTTGTTGTGTAATGTAGGGAACTAATGTAGGTGAAAGATCATGCCTATATTAGGAGTCATGACTATAATAGGGCATGTACAGTTATGACCATAATAGGGCATATACGACTATGACCATAATAGGGCCTATACGAGTATACCATAATAGGGCATTTATGAACGGGTCTACATTAGGGCCTATATACGGAACATAACATCAGTGTATAGGAAATGTTACATCAGACAGTACTACAAGGTGTAGTGTACGGGTGACATGTCATCGATACTGGTAGGCAATATAGTTTAAGTTGTTATTCAGGAACAGCACAAATTAAGAATTTAAAATGTAACATCATTGTTAGGGGTTCTCTTTCATAATAAGAATTGTTTCCTAACCCAAATGAACCCTTTTCACAAGATTAGGATGATGAAAGACTGGGCAAAAAAACATATAGCTCTAACATATTCCCTGCAGTTTGCATGCAGCTCTAGGATGACAGTTAATAGCTCAATGTTCTATATTAGGATTTTGACTTATAAATGACAAGTAACAATAGGAGCTCTCTTACAGAAGCAGTAACCCACTTGTGAGAAGTTGGCCTGGTATATGCTGTCCACTAATTATAGTGGGCACCTTGCACCAGTCCAAACAACCCCTTATTGGAGATAGGTTAAAGACAACCTTTATTGAAAGCTATCCTAGTGGTAGCTATGGAGAGCAGCCTTCAGGCTAAGTCTTGAAGGAATGTAAAGCAGCTTGTTTTACCAGTCTATAATCTCTTAAGTGACCAAATGAAAGAGGACCACACCAGGTATATATTCAAAATATATGTATTTATTGCTAAACACACCCCTCTAGTCTCTTTATGAGGCTAGAGTTCGAAGTACATAAGTTATAAGTTAGTTATCAACAGTAATAGCACAAATACACGTTTGAGCCCTAGGGGCATACCAAACCATATACCAATAAAGTGGTATAAGAACCACGACTGAGCTAGACACAAGGCCTAGAGCCTGTAGAAGTGCTTGGACCACAAGGAACCACCCAAGGTAGTGACACAGGGAACCCACGGGGGACGCGTGCAGTGTGATAACACAGCCGCGAATCGCCGTTGACTTCTATGGGGAAAGTCGCGGTTGGAATTTTAAAGAAAGGGACACTTAGAGGAGGACTTGGAGCAAACCCTTTTAGAACTGGGTCGTTCTAGAGTCTATACCCACGGGAGCACCGGAGTACTCGAGTTACCTCACCCAGGGAAGCCGGGTGCATAGGTGTCTTTCGGGGTCAGGTTTCGTCGTCGTTTTCAATGGCGATCTGCTGCAAAGTGCTGCTGGCGACCAAGTCGAAAGTGTTCGGGTGGATCCAAAGGTGGATCGAAGATCTGAAGAACCTGAAAGCAGAGGGGACAGAGTCTGGGTCACTAGCCAGTGACCAGGAAGGCGATGAGCGAATGCCCACCGATGTCGGATGCTTCAGGTAGGTTGACGGTCGTCTTGACTCTTCAGCCACGAGGCCCAGGAGGCGTCGACGATGACCAGGAGCTGGATTCGAGCTGTCCCACGATGTCTGTCGATTGCTGAGGTGTTGGTGACCGGATTGGACCCAACAAGCCTTGGCAACGGCAAGTCTCGTGGAAATAGAAGAAGGACGGTGGTGCAGACCAGCAAGGTCTGAGGGACTCACCCAGTGAGGGTAAGTCAGGGCATTGCTGGAGCAACCAGGGAAGCCCAAGCAGGATAAGATTGGCCTTCAGGAGGGCCTACTAGCCAACGGACTAGTGACCACAAAGGAGCCTCGACTGGACGCACTTGGAGCTGGCTCACGGGACACTCGTGGAGTGGAGGCCAGTGATCTTCGGTGCAGTTGGTGCTGGAGGCGGGGGCTACTCGGAGCCCAAAGTACAACTTCGTGGAAGCCCAGGAAGAGGATGCACTTGCAAATGTGCTCGGTGTCCAGGGGTCACGGTTTCACATTACCCACGACAGCTACGGGCCTCAGCTTTGCTGGGGACTCAGGGCAGCCTCGGGTAAGTCTGAAAATCCACCTCTGGTGATGCAAAGACTTCGGCGTCTGGCGGGAGCTTCAGCGATGCAGACCGGACAATTGCTTCTTTGGTGCCTGCCAAGCAGGGGAGTCACTCCTTGACCCCAAGGGAGATTCTTCAGTCCTCTAATCTTAAAGTAGAGCGTCGAAGGTCCAGGATTCTCTGTCAGAGTTTCATCCAGGTAAATCTAAAGTCCTAAGGACTGGGGTCCCATACTTATACTAAGATAGGGGGTTGGACATACTCTGGGGACCCACCTATGGGAGGGTCAGGGCAGAGGGGTGGTTACACCCCTTTCCCTTTGTCCAGTTTCGCGCCAGAGCAGGGGCTGGAAGCCCCTGAGCCGGTTTGAACTGGGGTATGCACAGGGACACCAAATGTGCCCCCAGTGCAGGACTTCAAAGCACCAGAGAGTGCTCCCGCCCAGCCCCAATACACACTATCCTGTCTGGGGAGGTGGTTACACCTCCCTGGGACAGGAAACCTATTGTCCAGGTCTCCCCTGCCGGAGTTTCAGTCAGCAGCAGGAGGCCAGACTCATGTCTGTGGCAGCGGCATCCATTTTGTGATGCCAGGGCTTGGAAAGAAGTTACCGGGCAGGCCGGTGTGTACATGTCTCTCCCTCTAGAAGGGTGGAATGCTACCCCCGCCGCCAGAACTGGTGGGGGGGTAGTATTCCAAGATGTTTGACACCAAACACGACATGTTTCCGTGCAGCCATCCCAAAGTTAGCATTTAACGAGGGGTTATAATGCGCTTAAGAGTATATGGTCAGGCTGCACTACAAACAGCATCAGAGAAGGGTCTCCGAACGCTGCAGAGGGGCCCTGCTCATGCAGGGGCACCCTCTCACATAGGAACCACGCACTCTGCCTTCAGGATTGATAAGGCCTGCCATAGGAGTGACTTATAGGTTTATATGTGTGTATGTATGTAGTGATATAGGTAACCTATATCACAGTAAGGGGTGCATGCACCACCTTACCCAGGCTGTAGTAGCAGACCAGTGGTGTCCTTTTGGCTGGCCTTCCAGGGGTGGCACAATACATGCTGCAGCCCCTGGTAGGCCTCTGAGGTACCTATGCCCTGGGTACATAGTATACCATATACTAGGGACTTACAATGGCACTCCAGATTCCAATCAGAGATGTGCCTAAGGCACATGGAAACCATTTTAGAGAGGAAGCAGCTAGGCTGGGGTTCTGATTAGCAGGGCCCCAGCCAGACTAAAGTCGAAAAACAGTGAAGCATCAGCAAAAAGTGGGGGTACCCATGTGAAGCAGATCCTACTCTCCTACACAACCCCCCCAAACGTAGGGACATTAAACTAACCTTGCCCAGTTAAGTCTTCATGTTCTAAGTGGAAGTACCTAGAGAGTCCATCTGCATTGGCATGGTTACTCCCAGGTCTATGTTCCACTGTGAAGTCCATCCCCTGTAGGGAAATGGACCACCTAAGCAGTTTGGGGTTTTCACCCTTCATTTGTTTTAGCCATAAGAGGGGCTTATGGTCTGTTTGAACAAGGAAGTGAGTACCAAACAAGTATGGCCTCAACTTCTTCAGAGCCCAGACCACAGCAAAGGCCTCCCTCTCAATGACTGACCAACGTTTCTCTCTAGGGGTCAGCCTTCTGCTAATAAAAGCTACTGGCTGATCCTGACCTTCATCATTCAATTGTGACAGTACAGCCCCTACCCCCAATTCAGATGCATCTGTTTGGACAATGAACTTCTTGGAGTAATCAGGACTCTGTAGAATGGGAGCAGTGCACATGGCCTGCTTTAGGTCATCAAATGCCTTTTGACAGCTAACTGTCCACTGAACCTTTTTGGGCATTTTCTTGGAAGTTAAGTCATTCAGGGGTGTCACTATTGATCCATACCCCTTGACAAATCTCCTATAGTACCCAGTCAGGCCTAAAAAGGCTCTCACCTGAGTCTGGGTTGTTGGAGCAGTCCAGTCCATGATGGTCTGGATCTTGCTCTGCAAGGGTTGAACCTGGCCTCCACCCACAAGGTGGCCCAGGTACACAACCTGACTCTGCCCTATCTGGCACTTGGTGGCCTTGATAGTCAGGCCTGCTTTCTGCAGGGCCTGTAAAACATTTCTGAGGTGGACCAGGTGATCCTCCCAGGTGGAGCTAAAGACAGCAATATCATCTAGATATGCTGCACTATAGGCTTCCAGACCTGTAAGGACTGTATTCACCAACCTCTGAAAAGTGGCAGGTGCATTCTTCAGACCAAAGGGCATCACCACAAATTGATAATGCCCACTAGGGGTTGAGAATGCTGTTTTTGGCTTTGCATCATCAGCTAGTCTGATCTGCCAGTAGCCAGCTGTCAGGTCAAATGTGCTTAGATACTTGGCTGATGCCAAAGTGTCTATTAGCTCATCTGCCCTAGTGATTGGATGGGCATCAGTCCTAGTGACTGCATTGAGACCCCTGTAGTCCACACAAAACCTCATCTCTCTTTTCCCACCATTGGTGTGAGGTTTTGGCACAAGGACCACTGGACTAGCCCAAGGGCTATCTGAGGGTTCAATAACTCCCAAATCCAACATTTTCTGGACTTCTGTCCTGATACAGTCCCTGACATGGTCAGGTTGCCTATAAATTTTATTTTTAATAGGCAGACTGTCCCCAGTGTCCACTTCATGAGTGCACCAGGTGGTCTGACTGGGTGTCAGTGAGAACATGTGTCTGAACTGATTGAGCACCTGTCTGCAATCAGTCTGCTGCTGGGTAGTGAGGCTGCCTGCCAAGGCTACACCATCCACTGACCCATCATCAGGGTTCTGTGAGAGCAGGTCAGGGAGTGGGTCACTCTCTTCCTCCTGTCCCTCATCAGTAGCCATGAGCAAGCCCATGTCTGCCCTGTCCACATATGGTTTTAACCTGTTGACATGGAGAACCCTGTGGGGACTCCTGGGTGTTCCTAGGTCTACTAAGTAGGTAACCTCACCCTTCTGTTCAACAATGGTATGGGGTCCACTCCATTTGTCTTGGAGAGCTGCTGGGGCCACTGGCTCCAACACCCACACCTTCTGTCCTGGCTGGTAAACAGTCAGTACAGCCTTTTGGTCATGCCAGGCTTTTTGAAGTTCCTGGCTAGCCTCAAGGTTTTTAGTTGCCTTTTTCATGTACTCAGCCATCCTGGAGCGGAGACCAAGTACATAGTCCACTATGTCTTGCTTTGGGGGCTTGAGAGGTAACTCCCATCCTTCCTTCACCAAGCACAATGGACCCCTGACAGGGTGACCAAACAAAAGTTCAAAAGGGCTGTAGCCAACCCCCTTTTGAGGCACCTCCCTGTATGCAAATAAAAGGCAGGGCAAGAGTATGTCCCATCTTCGCCTAAGCTTTTCTGGGAGCCCTTTAATCATGCCCTTCAAGGTTTTGTTGAATCTCTCAACTAAACCATTGCATTGTGGGTGATAGGGTGTGGTGAACTTGTAAGTCACTCCACACTCCTTCCACATTGCTTTCAAGTATCCAGACATAAAGTTAGCACCCCTGTCTGATACAACCTCCTTAGGGAAGCCCACTCTTGAGAAAATTCCCAGGAGGGCCCTTGCCACCACAGGTGCTGTAGTGGTCCTAAGGGGAATAGCCTCTGGGTACCTGGTGGCATGATCCACTACCACCAGGATAAACCTGTGCCCAGATGCTGTTTGGGGATCCATGGGACCAACAATGTCAATCCCCACCCTTTCAAAGGGAACCCCCACCACAGGTAGTGGTATCAGGGGGGCCTTTGTAGTGCCACCTGCCTTGCCACTGGCCTGGCAGGTTACACAGGAGCGACAAAACTCCTTGGTGTCTTCAGACATATGGGGCCAGTGAAAGTGAGGGACAAGTCTGTCCCAAGTCTTGTTCTGGCCCAGGTGACCTGCTAAGGGAATATCATGGGCTAGGGTCAATAGGAAGCCCCTGAACTTCAGAGGTATAACCAACCTCCTGGTGGCACCAGGCTTGGGGTCTCTACACTCTGAGTACAAGAGTCCATCATCCCAATACACTGTATGGGGACCACTAGCTTTCCCAGCAGCCTCAGCAGCAGCTTGCTGTCTGAGGGGTTCAAGAGAGGGGCAGCTCTGCTGCTCCTGGCTCAGATCTGCCCTGGAAGGGCCCCCTGTCCCCAAGAACTCAACCTGGTCAGGTTCAAGCTCCTCTGGGACAGTTCCTTCCTCAGGACTGAGATCATCCCCCTCAAGAGACTGATCTTCCTTCTGAGCCAAGGGGGAAGGCACTGCCTTTACCCTACTACTCCTCTTCTTGGAGGGCACTTGGTCCATTATTCCAGAATCCAAGGCCTGTTCAGTGTTAGACATTTTGCTCTGTGACCTGGTCACAGCAAACACATCTGCAGGGATCCCCAGCATTTCTGCATGGGTCCTGAGCTCCACTTCTGCCCAAGCTGAAGTTTCAAGATCATTGCCAAGCAAGCATTCCACTGGTAGGTTTGCACTCACCACAACCTTCTTAAGGCCAGTTACCCCTCCCCAGGAGAAGTTAACAACTGCCAGAGTATGGTCTGTTCTGACATTGCTAGCATTGGTCACTTGGTACATTTCACCAAGTATAATCTGCCCAGGATCCACAAGGTCTTGTGTCACCATGGTGACACTTGCCCCTGTGTCCCTAAATGCCAAAGCCTCTTTTCCATTGATTAAGGGCTGTTGTCTGTACTTGCCCAGATTACTGGGACTCACAGAGGAGGTCACATCCATGCCTCCATCACAGACTAGGACAGCCTGAGTGAGTTCTCTGACTAGGTCAGAGCTCATCTCCTTACCCAGGGTCAACCCTACTAAACCCTTGGCTTGTGTACTCCCACCACCAACTGTAACTGTACTAGGGGGAACAGGTGCCTTAGGGGCGTTGGTGGGGGCTGGAGTAGAGTCTTTGGACTTGGTGCAATCACTGGTCCAGTGGGTCTTTTGCTTACAGACCTTGCACCATGGTTTCTTTTGGCCTTTCCCTTTGTTAGACTGTGAATCCCCACCTGAAGAAGATTTTTGGGGGCCTTGTGAAGACTTCTGGTCTTTACCCTTCTCCCCACCCTTATCAGAGTTCTTAGAATCTTGCTTCTTTGGGTCACCACCTTGGTTCTGTACCTTCTGCCTCACCCTGGTTCTGACCCATTTGTCTGCCTTCTTTCCCAATTCTTGGGGAGAGGTCAGATCAGAGTCCACCAGGTACTGATGCAACAGCTGATTTTGACAGTTATTAAGAATCTGCTCCCTCATGATAAGATTGTACAATCCTGTGAAGTCACACACCTTACTGCCCATCAACCAACCTTCCAGAGCCTTAGCAGAACAATCCACATAGTCTACCCAGTCTTGAGTCTGTGCTTTTTGGGTGTCTCTGAACTTTAACCTGTATTGTTCAGTTGTTAGGCCAAACCCATCAATCAGAGCACTCTTCAAGACTTTGTAATTGTCAGCATCCTCTTCTCTTACAGTGAGGAGCTTGTCTCTACCTTTGTCTGCAAAGGAGAGCCACAAGATTGCTGCCCACTGCTCCTGAGGGACCCTCTGTACTTTACAGGCCCTCTCCAGTGCAGTTATCCATTTGTGGATGTCATCCCCACTCTGGTAGGGAGGGACAATCTTGCTCAGGTTTCTATGGTCATAAGACCTTTCCCTATCTCTGGGGAAATTGCTGCCACCATGGGACTCTAGTCCCAACTTTTTCTCTCTCTATAGAGATCTAGGGACTCCCTGTCTATAGCCAACTGCTGTTTTCTGAGTTCAAGCTGGGCTTGCTCATACTGAATCAGTCTCTTCCTCCTGTCATGAGAGGATTCTCTCCTATGAGAAGAGACAGAGGACCCTATTGAGGTGTCAGAGTGGTTAGACTCCTGAGAAGGAGATCTAGACCTTCTGGGCACACTCACAATTCTTCCTGGGGGGCAAAGGGGAGGTCAATCTGATCCTCCTCCTCCTCCACAGGGGGAATTGGGTTTTCCAGGTCAAGGTCATTTTCACCTTCCTGGCCAGTTTCAGAGGGGGGGCCTGGGTTTCTTCACCCTTGCCCCCTTCCTCATTTTCTGCCCCACCCTCTCTGCCTACCCCTTCAGACCCTAGGGGCCTGCTGAGATCATCAGCCAGTAACACCTCCTTCAGGTGCTGGGTGCTGGCACTTTTGCCTGCCTTCAACTTCCTAGTATTGCATAATGCTCTCAATTCCAAGAATGGGAGTTTATCATACTTGGAGGGAAGAAGCCCACTGGCTTCTGGCAAGGACTCACTGGGTCCTGGCTTTGAAGACATTACTAGTGAGGTGTGGTGTATGCACTACCTACTCTAGTGTGGCCTACTAAACTCTCTTGAGTTGTAGAAAGGGTGTGCTATCCCTTAACACACAACTCTAAGTTCAGTAGAACTTACTGTATACTAAGCTTGATTTATATGTACCTTAGGTACCCTTAGTGGTTTTCAGTTGATCAATTCAATTGAGATTATCTGGTAAAACAATAGCAAGCTGGAATCCCACACGCTGCACACCAATGTGAGAAGTTGGCCTGGTATATGCTGTCCACTAATTATAGTGGGCACCTTGCACCAGTCCAAACAACCCCTTATTGGAGATAGGTTAAAGACAACCTTTATTGAAAGCTATCCTAGTGGTAGCTATGGAGAGCAGCCTTCAGGCTAAGTCTTGAAGGAATGTAAAGCAGCTTGTTTTACCAGTCTATAATCTCTTGAGTGACCAAATGAAAGAGGACCACACCAGGTATATATTCAAAATATATGTATTTATTGCTAAACACACCCCTCTAGTCTCTTTATGAGGCTAGAGTTCGAAGTACATAAGTTATAAGTTAGTTATCAACAGTAATAGCACAAATACACGTTTGAGCCCTAGGGGCGTACCAAACCATATACCAATAAAGTGGTATAAGAACCACGACTGAGCTAGACACAAGGCCTAGAGCCTGTAGAAGTGCTTGGACCACAAGGAACCACCCAAGGTAGTGACACAGGGGACCCACGGGGGACGCGTGCAGTGTGATAACACAGCCGCGAATCGCCGTTGACTTCTATGGGGAAAGTCGCGGTTGGAATTTTAAAGAAAAGGGACACTTAGAGGAGGACTTGGAGCAAACCCTTTTAGAACTGGGTCATTCTAGAGTCTATACCCACGGGAGCACCGGAGTACTCGAGTTACCTCACCCAGGGAAGCCGGGTGCATAGGTGTCTTTCGGGGTCGGGTTTCGTCGTCGTTTTCAATGGCGATCTGCTGCAAAGTGCTGCTGGCGACCAAGTCGAAAGTGTTCGGGTGGATCCAAAGGTGGATCGAAGATCTGAAGAACCTGAAAGCAGAGGGGACAGAGTCTGGGTCACTAGCCAGTGACCAGGAAGGCGATGAGCGAATGCCCACCGATGTCGGGTGCTTCAGGTAGGTTGACGGTTGTCTTGACTCTTCAGCCACGAGGTCCAGGAGGCATCGACGACAACCAGGAGCTGGATTCGAGCTGTCCCACGACGTCTGTCGATTGCTGAGGTGTTGGCGACCGGATTGGACCCAACAAGCCTTGGCAACGGCAAGTCTCGTGGAAATAGAAGAAGGACGGTGGTGCAGACCAGCAAGGTCTGAGGGACTCACCCAGCGAGGGTAAGTCAGGGCACGCCTGGAGCAACCAGGGAAGCCCAAGCAGGATAAGATTGGCCTTCGGGAGGGCCTACTAGCCAACGGACTAGCGACCGCGAAGGAGCCTCAAGTGGACGCACTTGGAGCTGGCTCACGGGACACTCGTGGAGTGGAGGCCAGTGATCTTCGGTGCAGTTGGTGCTGGAGGCGGGGGCTACTAGGAGCCCAAAGCACAACTTCGTGGGAACCCAGGAACAGGATGCACTTTGCAAATGTGCTCAGTGTCTAGGGGTCACGGTTTCATGTTACCCACGACAGCTACGGGCCTCAGCTTTGCTGGGGACTCAGGGCAGCCTCGGGGAAGTCTGGAAATCTACCTCTGGTGATGCAAAGACTTCGGCGTCCGGCGGGAGCTTCAGCGATGCAGACCGGACAATTGCTTCTTTGGTGCCTGCCAAGCAGGGGAGTCACTCCTTGACCCCAAGGGAGATTCTTCAGTCCTCTAATCTTAAAGTAGAGCGTCGAAGGTCCAGGATTCTGTGTCAGAGTTTCATCCAGGTAAATCTAAAGTCCTAAGGACTGGGGTCCCATACTTATACTAAGATAGGGGGTTGGACATACTCTGGGGACCCACCTATGGGAGGGTCAGGGCAGAGGGGTGGTTACACCCCTTTCCCTTTGTCCAGTTTCGCGCCAGAGCAGGGGCTGGAAGCCCCTGAGCCGGTTTGAACTGGGGTATGCACAGGGACACCAAATGTGCCCCCAGTGCAGGACTTCAAAGCACCAGAGAGTGCTCCCGCCCAGCCCCAATACACACTATCCTGTCTGGGGAGGTGGTTACACCTCCCTGGGACAGGAAACCTATTGTCCAGGCCTCCCCTGCCGGAGTTTCGGTCAGCAGCAGGAGGCCAGACTCGTGTCTGTGGCAGCGGCATCCATTTTGTGATGCCAGGGCTTGGAAAGAAGTTACCGGGCAGGCCGGTGTGTACATGTCTCTCCCTCTAGAAGGGTGGAATGCTACCCCCGCCGCCAGAACTGGTGGGGGGTAGTATTCCAAGATGTTTGACACCAAACACGACATGTTTCCGTGCAGCCATCCCAAAGTTAGCATTTAACGAGGGGTTATAATGCGCTTAAGAGTATATGGTCAGGCTGCACTACAAACAGCATCAGAGAAGGGTCTCCGAACGCTGCAGAGGGGCCCTGCTCATGCAGGGGCACCCTCTCACATAGGAACCACGCACTCTGCCTTCAGGATTGATAAGGCCTGCCATAGGAGTGACTTATAGGTTTATATGTGTGTATGTATGTAGTGATATAGGTAACCTATATCACAGTAAGGGGTGCATGCACCACCTTACCCAGGCTGTAGTAGCAGACCAGTGGTGTCCTTTTGGCTGGCCTTCCAGGGGTGGCACAATACATGCTGCAGCCCCTGGTAGGCCTCTGAGGTACCTATGCCCTGGGTACATAGTATACCATATACTAGGGACTTACAAGGGCACTCCAGATTCCAATCAGAGATGTGCCTAAGGCACATGGAAACCATTTTAGAGAGGAAGCAGCTAGGCTGGGGTTCTGATTAGCAGGGCCCCAGCCAGACTAAAGTCGAAAAACAGTGAAGCATCAGCAAAAAGTGGGGGTACCCATGTGAAGCAGATCCTACTCTCCTACACAACCCCCCCCAAACGTAGGGACATTAAACTAACCTTGCCCAGTTAAGTCTTCATGTTCTAAGTGGAAGTACCTAGAGAGTCCATCTGCATTGGCATGGTTACTCCCAGGTCTATGTTCCACTGTGAAGTCCATCCCCTGTAGGGAAATGGACCACCTAAGCAGTTTGGGGTTTTCACCCTTCATTTGTTTTAGCCATCAGAGGGGCTTATGGTCTGTTTGAACAAGGAAGTGAGTACCAAACAAGTATGGCCTCAACTTCTTCAGAGCCCAGACCACAGCAAAGGCCTCCCTCTCAATGACTGACCAACGTTTCTCTCTAGGGGTCAGCCTTCTGCTAATAAAAGCTACTGGCTGATCCTGACCTTCATCATTCAATTGTGACAGTACAGCCCCTACCCCCAATTCAGATGCATCTGTTTGGACAATGAACTTCTTGGAGTAATCAGGACTCTGTAGAATGGGAGCAGTGCACATGGCCTGCTTTAGGTCATCAAATGCCTTTTGACAGCTAACTGTCCACTGAACCTTTTTGGGCATTTTCTTGGAAGTTAAGTCATTCAGGGGTGTCACTATTGATCCATACCCCTTGACAAATCTCCTATAGTACCCAGTCAGGCCTAAAAAGGCTCTCACCTGAGTCTGGGTTGTTGGAGCAGTCCAGTCCATGATGGTCTGGATCTTGCTCTGCAAGGGTTGAACCTGGCCTCCACCCACAAGGTGGCCCAGGTACACAACCTGACTCTGCCCTATCTGGCACTTGGTGGCCTTGATAGTCAGGCCTGCTTTCTGCAGGGCCTGTAAAACATTTCTGAGGTGGACCAGGTGATCCTCCCAGGTGGAGCTAAAGACAGCAATATCATCTAGATATGCTGCACTATAGGCTTCCAGACCTGTAAGGACTGTATTCACCAACCTCTGAAAAGTGGCAGGTGCATTCTTCAGACCAAAGGGCATCACCACAAATTGATAATGCCCACTAGGGGTTGAGAATGCTGTTTTTGGCTTTGCATCATCAGCTAGTCGGATCTGCCAGTAGCCAGCTGTCAGGTCAAATGTGCTTAGATACTTGGCTGATGCCAAAGTGTCTATTAGCTCATCTGCCCTAGTGTATTGGATGGGCATCAGTCCTAGTGACTGCATTGAGACCCCTGTAGTCCACACAAAACCTCATCTCTCTTTTCCCACCATTGGTGTGAGGTTTTGGCACAAGGACCACTGGACTAGCCCAAGGGCTATCTGAGGGTTCAATAACTCCCAAATCCAACATTTTCTGGACTTCTGTCCTGATACAGTCCCTGACATGGTCAGGTTGTCTATAAATTTTATTTTTAATAGGCAGACTGTCCCCAGTGTCCACTTCATGAGTGCACCAGGTGGTCTGACTGGGTGTCAGTGAGAACATGTGTCTGAACTGATTGAGCACCTGTCTGCAATCAGTCTGCTGCTGGGTAGTGAGGCTGCCTGCCAAGGCTACACCATCCACTGACCCATCATCAGGGTTCTGTGAGAGCAGGTCAGGGAGTGGGTCACTCTCTTCCTCCTGTCCCTCATCAGTAGCCATGAGCAAGCCCATGTCTGCCCTGTCCACATATGGTTTTAACCTGTTGACATGGAGAACCCTGTGGGGACTCCTGGGTGTTCCTAGGTCTACTAAGTAGGTAACCTCACCCTTCTGTTCAACAATGGTATGGGGTCCACTCCCTTTGTCTTGGAGAGCTGCTGGGGCCACTGGCTCCAACACCCACACCTTCTGTCCTGGCTGGTAAACAGTCAGTACAGCCTTTGGTCATGCCAGGCTTTTTGAAGTTCCTGGCTAGCCTCAAGGTTTTTAGTTGCCTTTTTCATGTACTCAGCCATCCTGGAGCGGAGACCAAGTACATAGTCCACTATGTCTTGCTTTGGGGGCTTGAGAGGTAACTCCCATCCTTCCTTCACCAAGCACAATGGACCCCTGACAGGGTGACCAAACAAAAGTTCAAAAGGGCTGTAGCCAACCCCCTTTTGAGGCACCTCCCTGTATGCAAATAAAAGGCAGGGCAAGAGTATGTCCCATCTTCGCCTAAGCTTTTCTGGGAGCCCTTTAATCATGCCCTTCAAGGTTTTGTTGAATCTCTCAACTAAACCATTGCATTGTGGGTGATAGGGTGTGGTGAACTTGTAAGTCACTCCACACTCCTTCCACATTGCTTTCAAGTATCCAGACATAAAGTTAGCACCCCTGTCTGATACAACCTCCTTAGGGAAGCCCACTCTTGAGAAAATTCCCAGGAGGGCCCTTGCCACCACAGGTGCTGTAGTGGTCCTAAGGGGAATAGCCTCTGGGTACCTGGTGGCATGATCCACTACCACCAGGATAAACCTGTGCCCAGATGCTGTTTGGGGTTCCATGGGACCAACAATGTCAATCCCCACCCTTTCAAAGGGAACCCCCACCACAGGTAGTGGTATCAGGGGGGCCTTTGTAGTGCCACCTGCCTTGCCACTGGCCTGGCAGGTTACACAGGAGCGACAAAACTCCTTGGTGTCTTCAGACATATGGGGCCAGTGAAAGTGAGGGACAAGTCTGTCCCAAGTCTTGTTCTGGCCCAGGTGACCTGCTAAGGGAATATCATGGGCTAGGGTCAATAGGTAGCCCCTGAACTTCAGAGGTATAACCAACCTCCTGGTGGCACCAGGCTTGGGGTCTCTACACTTTGAGTACAAGAGTCCATCATCCCAATACACTGTATGGGGACCACTATCTTTCCCAGCAGCCTCAGCAGCAGCTTGCTGTCTGAGGGGTTCAAGAGAGGGGCAGCTCTGCTGCTCCTGGCTCAGATCTGCCCTGGAAGGGCCCCCTGTCCCCAAGAACTCAACCTGGTCAGGTTCAAGCTCCTCTGGGACAGTTCCTTCCTCAGGACTGAGATCATCCCCCTCAAGAGACTGATCTTCCTTCTGAGCCAAGGGGAAGGCACTGCCTTTACCCTACTACTCCTCTTCTTGGAGGGCACTTGGTCCATTATTCCAGAATCCAAGGCCTGTTCAGTGTTAGACATTTTGCTCTGTGACCTGGTCACAGCAAACACATCTGCAGGGATCCCCAGCATTTCTGCATGGGTCCTGAGCTCCACTTCTGCCCAAGCTGAAGTTTCAAGATCATTGCCAAGCAAGCATTCCACTGGTAGGTTTGCACTCACCACAACCTTCTTAAGGCCAGTTACCCCTCCCCAGGAGAAGTTAACAACTGCCAGAGTATGGTCTGTTCTGACATTGCTAGCATTGGTCACTTGGTACATTTCACCAAGTATAATCTGCCCAGGATCCACAAGGTCTTGTGTCACCATGGTGACACTTGCCCCTGTGTCCCTAAATGCCAAAGCCTCTTTTCCATTGATTAAGGGCTGTTGTCTGTACTTGCCCAGATTACTGGGACTCACAGAGGAGGTCACATCCATGCCTCCATCACAGACTAGGACAGCCTGAGTGAGTTCTCTGACTAGGTCAGAGCTCATCTCCTTACCCAGGGTCAACCCTACTAAACCCTTGGCTTGTGTACTCCCACCACCAACTGTAACTGTACTAGGGGGAACAGGTGCCTTAGGGGCGTTGGTGAGGGCTGGAGTAGAGTCTTTGGACTTGGTGCAATCACTGGTCCAGTGGGTCTTTTGCTTACAGACCTTGCACCATGGTTTCTTTTGGCCTTTCCCTTTGTTAGACTGTGAATCCCCACCTGAAGAAGATTTTTGGGGGCCTTGTGAAGACTTCTGGTCTTTACCCTTCTCCCCACCCTTATCAGAGTTCTTAGAATCTTGCTTCTTTGGGTCACCACCTTGGTTCTGTACCTTCTGCCTCACCCTGGTTCTGACCCATTTGTCTGCCTTCTTTCCCAATTCTTGGCGAGAGGTCAGATCAGAGTCCACCAGGTACTGATGCAACAGCTGATTTTGACAGTTATTAAGAATCTGCTCCCTCATGATAATATTGTACAATCCTGTGAAGTCACACACCTTACTGCCCATCAACCAACCTTCCAGAGCCTTAGCAGAACAATCCACATAGTCTACCCAGTCTTGAGTCTGTGCTTTTTGGGTGTCTCTGAACTTTAACCTGTATTGTTCAGTTGTTAGGCCAAACCCATCAATGAGAGCACTCTTCAAGACTTTGTAATTGTCAGCATCCTCTTCTCTTACAGTGAGGAGCTTGTCTCTACCTTTGTCTGCAAAGGAGAGCCACAAGATTGCTGCCCACTGCTCCTGAGGGACCCTCTGTACTTTACAGGCCCTCTCCAGTGCAGTTATCCATTTGTGGATGTCATCCCCACTCTGGTAGGGAGGGACAATCTTGCTCAGGTTTCTATGGTCATAAGACCTTTCCCAATCTCTGGGGAAATTGCTGCCACCATGGGACTCTAGTCCCAACTTTTTCTCTCTCTATAGAGATCTAGGGACTCCCTGTCTATAGCCAACTGCTGTTTTCTGAGTTCAAGCTGGGCTTGCTCATACTGAATCAGTCTCTTCCTCCTGTCATGAGAGGATTCTCTCCTATGAGAAGAGACAGAGGACCCTATTGAGGTGTCAGAGTGGTTAGACTCCTGAGAAGGAGATCTAGACCTTCTGGGCACACTCACAATTCTTCCTGGGGGGCAAAGGGGAGGTCAATCTGATCCTCCTCCTCCTCCACAGGGGGAATTGGGTTTTCCAGGTCAAGGTCATTTTACCTTCATGGCCAGTTTCAGAGGGGGGGGCCTGGGTTTCTTCACCCTTGCCCCCTTCCTCATTTTCTGCCCCACCCTCTCTGCCTACCCCTTCAGACCCTAGGGGCCTGCTGAGATCATCAGCCAGTAACACCTCCTTTAGGTGCTGGGTGCTGGCACTTTTGCCTGCCTTCAACTTCCTAGTATTGCATAATGCTCTCAATTCCAAGAATGGGAGTTTATCATACTTGGAGGGAAGAAGCCCACTGGCTTCTGGCAAGGACTCACTGGGTCCTGGCTTTGAAGACATTACTAGTGAGGTGTGGTGTATGCACTACCTACTCTAGTGTGGCCTACTAAACTCTCTTGAGTTGTAGAAAGGGTGTGCTATCCCTTAACACACAACTCTAAGTTCAGTAGAACTTACTGTATACTAAGCTTGATTTATATGTACCTTAGGTACCCTTAGTGGTTTTCAGTTGATCAATTCAATTGAGATTATCTGGTAAAACAATAGCAAGCTGGAATCCCACACGCTGCACACCAATGTGAGAAGTTGGCCTGGTATATGCTGTCCACTAATTATAGTGGGCACCTTGCACCAGTCCAAACAACCCCTTATTGGAGATAGGTTAAAGACAACCTTTATTGAAAGCTATCCTAGTGGTAGCTATGGAGAGCAGCCTTCAGGCTAAGTCTTGAAGGAATGTAAAGCAGCTTGTTTTACCAGTCTATAATCTCTTGAGTGACCAAATGAAAGAGGACCACACCAGGTATATATTCAAAATATATGTATTTATTGCTAAACACACCCCTCTAGTCTCTTTATGAGGCTAGAGTTCGAAGTACATAAGTTATAAGTTAGTTATCAACAGTAATAGCACAAATACACGTTTGAGCCCTAGGGGCGTACCAAACCATATACCAATAAAGTGGTATAAGAACCACGACTGAGCTAGACACAAGGCCTAGAGCCTGTAGAAGTGCTTGGACCACAAGGAACCACCCAAGGTAGTGACACAGGGGACCCACGGGGGACGCGTGCAGTGTGATAACACAGCCGCGAATCGCCGTTGACTTCTATGGGGAAAGTCGCGGTTGGAATTTTAAAGAAAGGGACACTTAGAGGAGGACTTGGAGCAAACCCTTTTAGAACTGGGTCATTCTAGAGTCTATACCCACGGGAGCACCGGAGTACTCGAGTTACCTCACCCAGGGAAGTCGGGTGCATAGGTGTCTTTCGGGGTCGGGTTTCGTCGTCGTTTTCAATGGCGATCTGCTGCAAAGTGCTGCTGGCGACCAAGTCGAAAGTGTTCGGGTGGATCCAAAGGTGGATCAAAGATCTGAAGAACCTGAAAGCAGAGGGGACAGAGTCTGGGTCACTAGCCAGTGACCAGGAAGGCGATGAGCGAATGCCCACCGATGTCGGGTGCTTCAGGTAGGTTGACAGTTGTCTTGACTCTTCAGCCACGAGGTCCAGGAGGCATCGACGACAACTAGGAGCTGGATTCGAGCTGTCCCACGACGTCTGTCGATTGCTGAGGTGTTGGCGACCGGATTGGACCCCACAAGCCTTGGCAACGGCAAGTCTCGTGGAAATAGAAGAAGGACGGTGGTGCAGACCAGCAAGGTTTGAGGGACTCAGCCAGCGAGGGTAAGTCAGGGCACGCCTGGAGCAACCAGGGAAGCCCAAGCAGGATACGATTGGCCTTCGGGAGGGCCTACTAGCCAACGGACTAGCGACCGCGAAGGAGCCTCAAGTGGATGCACTTGGAGCTGGCTCACGGGACACTCGTGGAGTGGAGGCCAGTGATCTTCGGTGCAGTCGGTGCTGGAGGCGGGGGCTACTAGGAGCCCAAAGCACAACTTCATGGAAGCCCAGGAAGAGGATGCACTTGCAAATGTGCTCGGTGTCCAGGGGTCACGGTTTCACATTACCCACAACAGCTACGGGCCTCAGCTTTGCTGGGGACTCAGGGCAGCCTCGAGGAAGTCTGGAAATATACCTCTGGTGATGCAAAGACTTCGGCGTCCGGCGGGAGCTTCAGCGATGCAGACCGGACAATTGCTTCTTTGGTGCCTGCCAAGCAGGGGAGTCACTCCTTGACCCCAAGGGAGATTCTTCAGTCCTCTAATCTTAAAGTAGAGCGTCGAAGGTCCAGGATTCTGTGTCAGAGTTTCATCCAGGTAAATATAAAGTCCTAAGGACTGGGGTCCCATACTTATACTAAGATAGGGGGTTGGACATACTCTGGGGACCCACCTATGGGAGGGTCAGGGCAGAGGGGTGGTTACACCCCTTTCCCTTTGTCCAGTTTCGCAACAGAGCAGGGGCTGGAAGCCCCTGAGCCGGTTTGAACTGGGGTATGCACAGGGACACCAAATGTGCCCCCAGTGCAGGACTTCAAAGCACCAGAGAGTGCTCCCGCCCAGCCCCAATACACACTATCCTGTCTGGGGAGGTGGTTACACCTCCCTGGGACAGGAAACCTATTGTCCAGACCTCCCCTGCCGGAGTTTCGGTCAGCAGCAGGAGGCCAGACTCGTGTCTGTGGCAGCGGCATCCATTTTGTGATGCCAGGGCTTGGAAAGAAGTTACCGGGCAGGCCGGTGTGTGCATGTCTCTCCCTCTAGAAGGGTGGAATGCTACCCCTGCCGCCAGAACTGGCGGGGGGGTAGTATTCCAAGATGTTTGACACCAAACACGACATGTTTCCGTGCAGCCATCCCAAAGTTAGCATTTAACGCGGGGTTATAATGCGCTTAAGAGTATATGGTCAGGCTGCACTACAAACAGCATCAGAGAAGGGTCTCCGAACGCTGCAGAGGGGCCCTGCTCATGCAGGGGCACCCTCTCACATAGGAACCACGCACTCTGCCTTCAGGATTGATAAGGCCTGCCATAGGAGTGACTTATAGGTTTATATGTGTGTATGTATGTAGTGATATAGGTAACCTATATCACAGTAAGGGGTGCATGCACCACCTGACCCAGGCTGCAGTAGCAGACCTGTGGTGTCCTTTTGGCTGGCCTTCCAGGGGTGGCACAATACATGCTGCAGCCCCTGGTAGGCCTCTGAGGTACCTATGCCCTGGGTACATAGTATACCATATACTAGGGACTTACAATGGCACTCCAGATTCCAATCAGAGATGTGCCTAAGGCACATGGAAACCATTTTAGAGAGGAAGCAGCTAGGCTGGGGTTCTGATTAGCAGGGCCCCAGCCAGACTAAAGTCGAAAAACAGCAAAAAGTGGGGGTACCCATGTGAAGCAGATCCTACTCTCCTACACCACTGACCTATTTACATTATATGCACTTCCTTATCTGCATGGTACACGTTCTTAGCAGCAGGTATTTTAACCCTCTGCGCTACCTTAGGATGAGTCAAAACTTCCACTAGACAAACCTCCGGTCCCTTTCCAGGAAGACGATTGATCACCGGACTTCTCTTGACATTTTAATTGATGTCTAAAAGTTGCTGGAGGCCAGGAACGAGGCAGCAGGTGCTTTTAAAATCATAATACCCATTTTAAAAAATGACGCCCCCACCCCAAGTGAACGCCAGGTGCGGTCGCACCGATCACACCGCCCTAGAGCCGGCCCTGAGTATAGAGTGGCAGCTTCGTGGAAGCTCCGCCCACTGTCCGCCCATCTTCTTCATTGGCTTAGATCCTAAATGCTGCCTTCCAATTGGTTTTAGGCTTGTTAGTTCCTCCTCATGATGGCCATGTCAGTCATTTGTATCCTTCCATGGCTACTGGCCCCTTTACTCCGAACACTGTTTTCTTCCCTGTCTCCCCCCGCCCCCTCACGCAGTCTATGACTTCTCGGCCCCCCCTACTGGCCCCCCCTGCCCCCCCACTCCCGTTTGTGCCTTCCCGCCCGCCCGAACTCCCGTTTCCAATGCAATAGGTCTTGCATAAATGCGAGTCCTATTGTATTGCAAATGCTTGTTTTCTCCACAGTTTACTAGCGCTCAGGGTATGACTGCGGCTTTAACGTGCATGCCCTGGAGCCGGGACATGTCTCCCGGTCTGGCTGACGCGCAGGAATGTTGAATATTTACAGCCTGGGCTGATTGGCTCCAGAGAAGGCAGTCTGCTGCGGACAGTGGACTCCCCACATAAACCCACACCACATGGGCACCAGCACGTGAGCCACCAGCAGATACAATTACACCCAACGGCTAACAGCACTTTTTATCGCTGCTCCAAGCAGGGTCTTTGTGAACCAACATCTTCCACAGCACGGCCACTCATAGCTGCCAAGGTTTGACATTGCTTATGTGTGACATTTTCATAGTTTCAGTGTACTTATGAGTGACATTCAACAACCAATGTGTGACACTTAAGAATGACACTTTCTCCCGAGTAAAATCAAGCAATGACATCCATGGAAACAGATAAATACCAAAAGTACACCCATATGAGCAATGAGAAACTAAAAGAGGATCTTGAAACTTCTACAAAGCACCATTACTAGTGTAGGGTGTCAGAGCACTTTACATCATACCCACATTATAGAGAGACAATAATTCATACGTTTGTAATCAGTCTAAAGGAAATGTTACATAAAATAGTGAGGATTACAAGTTGTAGAATCACGTCATCCATACTAGTAGGCAGTATATTTTAAGAGTGTTGGTCTGGATTTGAAACGTACCACAGTGGTTGGTTGTACTAAAAACAATGTATTTTTACTCAAACTAAACCTTTTAGCAAAATTAGGATAATGAGAGTCTTGGGGGGGGGGGGTAATGTTCTAACCTTACCACGCAGTTTGAATACAAACTCTTCACTGCAGTTCATACATAATTGTGTTATTTCACGATTGTAACTTATGAACTGTAAGTAACTAAATAATCTCTGTGACAAAAGCAGTAACCCACTGAGCTACTCACATAAAATGCACTTTAGTGATCTGCATGTACACGTTCTTTGCAGCAAGCATATTAACCCTCTGCGCTACATCAGGATGGGTAAAAACTGCCACTGACAGAATGCTGATGTTGGTCCAGCAGGAACATTATTCACAAGAGTTACCTTGGCATGATTTTAATTGTTGCCAGAAAACTCCTGGAGACACAAGGGATTCGGCAGAAGATGTTTTTTAATTGTGAAAACATCGTCGTGGTTAAAAGGGCCGATTCCCTGACTCCTTCTCACTCGCAGGTGGAACCAGTATTAAAACAAAAGTAAGCGGGTTCAGCAATGGCTGCAACCCCTTCCAAATTACTAGCCGGTCTGGCCTGTTGACTGCGTGATCGGTTTACAGATACTCTCAAACCCCTTACGAGACATTTATTCGGTGTGATCCAGCTAAAAATATACTGCAGACGCAGCGTGCATGCTGCACACGGAGGGCGTGCCTGCTTCCGGCGACACAGCCACAGAAGTGATTTATTTAAGCGCGAAACGCAGCGGCATCTGGACGTTAAATCAGAGTCCAGGCAAAGCATATATATCCTTGTTATGAACGAACTACCAGATATTTTTCTAGTTTTCGAGTCAGCACGTGGCCGAGGAACGGCGCCGTATCAGAAAATGAAGAAAGCAACTGAACGGGGCAGATCTCAAAAAGTTTTGACAGGCGAGGTGTTGTGGGAAGGCCTGGGCGGTAAAATCCGCTCCATTCGCGGAATTTGGGGAATTTTGGCAATTCCGCGTTCCACGGAGAACGCGGAATTGCCGAACATTCCGCGAGCCGCGGCGTAGCGGAATTTTTTCCTTGTTCGCACTTTAAAAATGCGTGTTCGCGCACGCGGTAGCGACTTACCTGGATCCCTGCGTTCGCCGATGAGTTTTCCTATCCGTTCGCGTGCTCCACGAGATTTTGGTAGCCGGCCGCGCGATCCTGCGAGAGTGTGCGATCACGAACACGCAATTCAGACGTGCCATCGGACGTCCGCGTTCGCGAACAGGAAACACGCATCGCGAACGGGCGGGACAAGTGAAACAAGATGGCCGCGCCAATTGGCGACCACATGGGCAAGTTTGCGAGATATTTCCCCCCGAGCATGCAAACAGCGTCCCCGAACAGGAAAAACGCATCGCGAACGGGCGGAACAAGCAATTCCGCGTGCTCACGGAATTCTGCATAGCTCACAGAGATTTTTTACATCTTCACGGAACTTTGCGTAACGCGACTATGCAAATTCCGCCCAGGCCTAGTTGTGGGACGAAAATAGAGGGCAGGAGGTGGGCGGCACATTATTACACTTTTGACAACTCTTCTATGCATAGTAACAAGAATTCGTGGGCATGCAAGAGAAACCAGCCAGGCCCACCCAGTTAGCTCATTTCCTGCAGGCTTGAGACATGCTGTAAACTTTCTAGATTTACTCTGCCGTGCCCATATCCACAGCCTAGCCCAGGGCGGTTTTCAAATCATGTGACGTTTTGTCACAACCGCTTCGGCACGGTAAGGGTCTGAGGCATTCGCTGCACTTCCTGTGAAGAATATTGCTTTGGCCCGCCATGAGGATGCCAGCTGATGTCATTTCCTTCTGCGTGCTTCCGTTTCCCCTCGCTGCCCACAAACCAACAGTGCTGAACAAGGACGTTCTCGTGAATGACAAACATAAGCCAGCATCAGCAAGTAGAAAGAAACGGGCACTACAATCTACCATCCTTGACTTCATGAACAGCGTTGTAAAGGTGTGTCTGACTCCTGTGCCCGTTATTTACGCAGTACACCCCTAAACAGATGCACACTTCCAGTACTGCACAACCCCTTTACCCAGTCCCACTCCAGGATGCAGACAGTAGCATAGCAATGGCAGCATGTTCCCTAATGCAGGCAAGGACCACAGGCCCTGCTAACACAGGTTTATGTAGCAAAATACAGCCATAAGTGGGGTGCACTGGGCCCCTCACACCACCGGGCCTCGGTGCCACTGTACCTGCTGAACCAGAGATAGCTACGCCCCTGCATGCTCCCCTGCGTGCTGACTGAACAGCTCGAGCTAACAGCTAAATGACAGCCTGAAAAGCTCAATAATCTAATAGGAATATCTCGACAAAAAATATGTTCGTGTTTATTGAAAACACTCTTTATCTGGAGAGGCCACACCGTATACAGACTCGGAAAATAGGCCCGGGCACGGTAATAAAAGTGCCTTCAATATTGAATTCGATCGCTAAAACAGGGGCCCATATTTGGAAATCGCGGGCAGTTTTTAACTTGTAAAGACATGCAATAGCGATGTTATAGGAGAATACGTGTATGTGTGCTTGCTGCAGGCAAGATTTGTGGTAATATCAAGGAAACCAACAGTAAAATCTGCCCTCGCACCAAAAAAGCAGGCCTACAAACACCCAAAAACCGGCACACACAATCAACTACCAAAAAAGCCCTCCTGGTACTGCCAGTCTGAACTCTAGGCCAGTCCGACCTTCGCCGCGCTATGTGCGCAGCTCCCATCCCTGTGAACATCATCCCATATGACCTTTGTCGTGAAAGAATGCGCCTGCAATGTGAGATTCAAGGGGTCAGTCCTACCTGTGCAAGCCAGCCACACTTCCACAGAAACCCTCACGGTAGCCTGACAGTGACTCTGCCTGTATTGGTTGTATTCTGCAATAAGCGACCTGGCATCAGACCAGCACACCCTGTATTGATTGACTTACCCAGTACGTCCTGAGCACCTCCTGCACATAGCTCGCCCTGCGA
The DNA here is from genome assembly GCA_963921515.1 of Calotriton arnoldi. Taxonomy (NCBI): domain Eukaryota; kingdom Metazoa; phylum Chordata; class Amphibia; order Caudata; family Salamandridae; genus Calotriton; species Calotriton arnoldi. The sequence goes on from CAWUFW010016423.1 coordinate 209,355, forward strand.
GGGAACGACGCGAACATAGTCCGGCTAATTTTATAGTTATGCAGTCCCGCAACTTTTTATGGCAAATGTCACAGCCAGGTTGTTTGCTATTCGAAGTCCAGACATTCCTTCGACCACCACACTTGTGTCAATTCGTACTGGCTCGTGCTCTTTTTATTTGCTGCGTACCCCAGAACTGAATGACTCGTAATCGCCCCCTGAAGATGATCAACGAGTCGTTTTTTTTTCTAGACTATCTTCTGTGTGAGGCCAGGCATCCCACGTTAGCCAAGCATCCGTACATCTCTGGCCCTCCCTTACACTAAGCGTGCACCAGGCGTCTCGGCTAGACGAGTATGTCTTGAACTAGCCGCCAACACGCGTCGAGATGTATTAATTAGTCGAGCGACCCTCGCATTTACAGATAACACACTCTATTATCTAAGCACCTAGCGAATTAACAGGAAACCACATTTACAAGTTTAGCATCCCTGCATTAGCAGATTATCTTTTATATTACCTGAGTATCCCCCCCATCACCTCAGCGCCCCCTATATCAGATAACCCCTCCCCAATTAGCGGAACACCCTGTCCCACTTGTTTAAGAGACTTTGGGGCATATTCACAAGGAGCTATCGCTGAATAAACGTCACTTTATCGCAGCCAAAGTCGTGATAAATGTACCCCCCCATTCACAAGCCGGTGTTAACAGCCCACAGCACCAGTTTACCCGTGATAGCAGCCGCAAAAAACATCTCCCCAGAGGACCCCCGCAGATATCGCTAATGAGATGCAGAGTAGGCGTTCCCGTGACAAAAGCCGAGACAACAGCACACCTCAACATTCACACAGACCAGCCACATCCGCGATAAAATCACAAAACAAGCGATAAGGCGCGTTAGCACCAGGAAATCTACACCTGCTCTGACCTGGTGTAAAGTCGGACGGCAGCCTGCAAACCAAAAGGGAGCACAGCCCAGGGCTACATCGGAAGGGCAAGAGATGCCATGGAGCCACCCATCTTGCAGCCCGGACACCCAAGAGGGCCTCAACACCCACCACCACCACCCCCAGGACGACCCCTCCCTGGCACCCCACCGACCAAAGACATGCCACATCAGCCACACCTAAACATGTACAAAATATTCCGCTTGATGCTGTACAATCACAACTGGTGACATGGGTGTGTCATCACAGAAATGACCAGCACACATTCACTTTCGAAGCAACAAATGAAACTTTGTTAAAATGAACAACGAAATGAAATGAAGACACATGGCCGCTCCCCTCGGGACAATACGTAGCTCACAGCCTGTAAGACAAAAAACATGATGAGAAGGTGTGTCCTGCGCACATCAGAGGACAGAGAGAGAGCGAAGGAGAGAGAGAGAGGAAGAGTGGGAGGAAGAGAGAGAGGAAGAGAGGGAGAGAGAGAGAGAGAGAGAGAGAAGAGGAGAGAGAGAGGAAGAGAGGGAGGGAGAGAGAGAGGAAGAGAGGTAGAGAGAGAGAGAGTGCCGCCCCTGCGCACCCAGGCCACACTGCTCACCTGCTGCTACCGGTGTGTCTCCAAACACGTGCCGGTATGTATAGCAGGACACCAGGTCACACATCTGAGTCAGAGCCGTCAGCTGAAATAGAGCCCAGATACATGACTGGCACAGTACACACACTTGCACAAGACAACATCGCCTGCCCGCCCATGCACACCCAGGCAGAGGCACCCCAACCCCTCCCGCCGCCCATCGGAGCATGCCCGCCCATGCACACCCAGGCCTCAATGCTCACCTTCCGCCACCGGCGCGTAGACAGAAGGTCCCACCATGTGCCGCTGCAAGCCACAAGCCCGGGGCCCGCGGACATGGCACCCTCCACATCATGCAGCCCCGCTCCGCAGGCCACCAGGTTTCACGTTTGGTGCTGGGTCTTGATTACTCCATGGCAGAGGACATATCAGCGCACCCGGCACCATCGCAGGCTGCACACCCGCTCAGCCCAATGGGTGCCATCAACTCTGGGATCCCGGAAGCGACGCCATGTGGCGGTAGGCCCGCGCTGCCCGCTGGCTCTGGTCTACACTGCGGTCCAGCAGGGCACACAAAACCTGAGCTGTCCGGACCGCCGGGACGGGGCATCATCGCAGGCTGCATACCTGCTCAGCAGCTCAAGGTGCCACTGACTCAGTGCACCCAAAGTCACCGTCCCGTGGCGGGGTGCCTGTGCCATCCGCAAGGCCCCGTGTGCCACCAACCCTGTGCAACTCCAGTCTGAGCCACGTGGTGGTAGGCCTGTGCCTTACTCAAGGCCTCGGATGCCACTAACCCTGTGCGCAACAACTCATAGGCCCTATATGAGTGCGGACCGTGGAGCGTCCGTCATCCAGTCACCACCGGAAGAGGGGAATGTGACGTCGTCGGCCCCTTATGTTGGCGGAGTCACATGGCCTGTGACGCCTGTGCCGGATGGGTGTGGTGTGTGTGAAAACCTGCCCTCAGGGAGTGGCTGAGACATGCTGACAACTGGACCAGTGACCTGCACACCACCAGCGAATACGGCTGCGACGGGTAGCAATGAGGGCCCCCCTCGGGGCGTTAGCTGAGTGGTCTGGCCTGCCGTACGCCTGGCCAGCGCAGGGCTTGCAACAATGACTCGTGGGCTCTGGGCGTGGTCCAGTCCATGTCCGAACAAGGAAGTGACTGATGCGTGTGTCCCTGTTGTAGTGTTCACGGAACCCGGTACACAAAATGCAATGTCGCACCCTCTGACTGGCATCCCACAGGATGAACATCATTGACGCAAGGGAAGGCACTGTCCCCACATTCATCCACACATCCATACATGAATGACATAAGACATTACACAGCAGTGCGTCACTGGATGTTTATTTGCACATCCAGTGCAGTCATGCAGCTGGAGCGGTACAGGGCCATGCAGAGCACACTACACAATATGGGCCTGTGGAGGGCCATCCAGTGTCCATCCGGGGATGACCTGTACTGCGGAAGAGGAAGGGTACAGTCAGCAGTCTGTCCGCCGTGTCATTGGTCGTCAAACAGGATGTGGCAGTCCATGTCGCTGTCCAAGGTGAGTGCGTCGGAGTGTATCGGGGGTCAGTGGTAGGTCTTGAGGCCATGTGCGGCACCAAGCAGAAACAGGCAAGGTGGTGGAAATGGATGCTAGTGCCTGGCCCTCCTGACCACAGTACCATCCACGTCCTCGTCCCCGGGTGTGTGCCCTGCCCCACCTGTGGGTGTTGCAGTAACGGCTGCGGCACTGTGTGCCACTGACACATCAGGGGCCGGAGGAGGATTGTCGGCCGCACTGTGTGGCAGTGACATATCAGGTGCCGGAGTGGATACGCCTGCAGCACTGGGAGGCACTAACACGCGGAGATGTGGATGGTGTGGGGGCAGCAGCATTCATCATCGCCACGCCTTGTGGCAGCAATGACATGATGAGGACATGCAGGGCACGGTAGATCCCAGCTACATTTCGCTGATGTGCAGCGGTGGCTGCCATCCTTTCCGCCTCCATCCGTACCATGTCCTCCATGAGCCTCCGCATGTGTGCCAGCTCACGGCTGGCATCGCTGGGGCCACTCTGAGCGGACAGGTAGTCTTCCCTCCGCGTCATGACTCCAGAGATGTCAGTCAGGGCTCGCTGGAGACCATGGGGCGGACATAGACACCCAAGGATGGCGTCCAGTTTGGTAGCCATGAGCTCGAACCCCACCCGCACCTGCTCGGCCGTCTCCCTCTGGCCCTCCAGCACACGGTGTTGGAAGGCCATTTGTTGTTCCTGGGGGACTTGGGAGGGTGTGGGTGCCTCCTGCTGGGTGGTTTGGGTGGTGGGTGGGGTCTCATGGATGTAGCTGGGCTGCCCTGATCCTGGAGGTGAGTTGCGGATGAAGTCAATGAGGTCTTGGATGGTTTGGGTGTCGATGCTGGTGTTGTCCTCCTCCTCGTCATCAATGAAGAGTGGCTGTGACTGCTCTGCAGGAGCTGTTGACGATGTCCCTGCGATGTGAAGGGGAGATGGTGTATTACAATGTGTCCACATGTATGTAGCCGCATGGTACAGGTTGACATTCAGACAGCATGGCATTGTACATTGTGACAGTCTGTGGGTCTGGGCGAGGACCCAGAGTGATTGTAGGTGTGCACTGTGCCCTGCTTGCTTGTGCATGTGTGCCATTGTGGCCATCTCTCCCCGTCCACCCAGTACCTGGTGGTCACTCACCCTGTTGTGGTTGTGTTGTGTCCTGTCGAGCAGTGTCCCGTTCCCCGACTCTTGCCACAGTCTCCACACTGATGACTGTCGACACCAGCTCCTCCATGTCATCCAGCTCCAGCTGTGGCGCTGGGCCCCCACCCCCGGTCTGCGTTGCTGCCTTCAGGTTGGCGGAGAGTTTCTCCTTGGTCTTCCGCTTGATGTCATTCCATTGCCTCTTGACCTCGTCCATTGTCCGCTTGTGCTCTCCGACGGCGTTCACCTTGTCGACGATGTCCCGCCATATTCCAGTTTTGGTGACCAATGACACGTTGATGGTGTTCCATCACCTCCGTGACTATGATCCTGTTCGCCTGCGGACTGAACTTGGTCTTCCTTGTCTTCTTGTCCTTGCCCTTCCCTGTCCCCGAGGTCCCAGGCTGGTCGTCCGGGGTGCTTGTGGGGTTGCGCTCGTCCTCTGCGCCTGCTCCGGCTGACTCCATGGTGCTTTTGTGTTGGTCAGTTTGTGTGTGGGTGTTTTTTCTACTGTTATGGAGATTTTTGACGCCTGCCAGGTGTGTGTTGCAGGCCTGGCGCTGCTTGTCGCTGATTTCCTCATCGCGCTTTGGCCCATCGCGTGTTTTTTGTAGTTGTGGTTTGTGTTTTTATCTCCATCATGGTGGTTGTATCGCGGACATTGTCTGTGGTTTCGGCAGACTATCGCATGCTACCGCCTTGTGAATTCCACGTTGACACTGGGTTATTTTCCCGCGATTGGCTGCGATGTTGAAAGTTGCGTTACGCTACTCTTGCGGTAGTTATCACACGTTCTTGTGAATATACCCCTTTATGCTTAACGAGCACCCCCTAAATAAAGCAGCATGCTCGCAATCATCCGATAGTATTACCGGTTGTATTATCTGAGACCTCAGCATATCAGCTGAGTCCTCCACCCCGCCCACCAGCATTAACCGAGCACCACAGATAGTAGAGAATGTCACCTGCACAGGCTGAACACCTCCTGCATTAGCAGTCTCCACCTGGACCGCCGCTGCCCCCGTCACCCCCCACACACTGGATTCACGAGATACCCACTACTTTACTGCACCTCCGCATGTGTTGGGTAAACACCGCCTGTCATAGCTCGAAGCCCTTTGCATTTTATCAGAGCACCGTGTATTAGCTGAGCACATCCTGCGGAAGGGATGTTGTGGTGAGCTCCTCCTGCAGAAACTGAACAGAAGCAGAGCACCCTTGCATTATCTGAGACTCCCCGTATCAGCTGAGCACCCCATGAATTATTGGAGCGCCCCGATAATATAAACTGAGCCCCCCCATATATATTAGCTGAGCACTCCCGCATCCACCAACATTTGCAGATCGTCGCCTGGTTTTATAGAGACCATGGGTTATCAAAGCACTGCATGTCTTGACTACGCACCCTTTGACATTGCCGAGTGTCCCCTGCATTGCCCGAGATCCCCCTATCAACAGAACACCTGTTTTAGCTGAGTCCTCCATGCATTAGCCGAGCACGTCCTGCTGAAGGAACGTTGTGTTTACAAGCACATCCTGTCTGAAGTGAGCGCTTAGTCGTTGATGAACCGAGCCCCGCTTGTACTATGTGAGCAGACTGTGACAGACGAATATCCCTGCACGGGCTCAGCACCCCCTGCATCCTCAATCAATCAATCAAGCAATCAGGGAATTGTAAGCACGCTACTCACCCGTGAGGGTCTTAAGGCGCTGAAGGGGGGGTCCGCAGATATGTTTAGCAGAAGAGCCAGGTCTTGAGGGTCTTCCTGAAGGTGTTCAGGGAGGGGGCGCGTCTGATGTCTGTCGGTAGCTCGTTCCAGGTCTTGGCTGCAATGTGAGAGAAGGATCTTCCACCTGCTCTGGCTCTGTGGATGCGCGAGGTTTCGGCCAGTGCGAGGTTGGAAGATCGGAGGTTTCTTTTGGGTACGTGGAAGTTGATTCTGTCATTGAGGTATTTGGGTCCGTTGTTGTGTAGTCATTTGTAGGCGTGAGTGAGGATTTTGAAAGTGACTCTTTTCTCCACTGGGATCCAGTGGAGACTTCGTAGGTGTTGGCTGATGTGTTCGTGTAGGGGGATGCCAAGGACGAGTCTGGCGGCGGTGTTCTGTATTGTCTGGAGTTTGCGGAGTAGGGACTTGTTTATGCCGGTGTAGAGTGCGTTTCCATAGTCCAGTCTGCTGGTGATGAGTGCGTGGGTGACTGTCTTCCTTGACTCATGGGGGATCCACTTGAAGGTCTTGCGGAGGATGCGGAGGGTGTTGAAGCAGCTGGAGGTGACGGCGTTGACCGGTAGGTTCATGATGAGTGATGAGTCGAGTACGATGCCGAGGTTTTTGGCGTGGTCTGAGAGGGTAGGTGGGCTTCCGAGGGCGGTCGGCCACCAGATGCTATCCCATGCAGATGGGGTGGTACCGAGGACGAGGACTTCTGTCATCCTCAGAGCAGCCCATGCTTTGGTTCATCGCTTGTGTGACTCTAGCCTCTTTGGTGCGCAGAACACATGACCTGAGCCGCCTGTCAGTGATGGATGACAGCAGCCGGCCTTCCCCACCCCACGCACCAGATCCCCACTAATGTACATCAGTGTCACATGCGGCACCTACCCGAGCTTCCTCCTGAAGTGCTTCACGCCCTCCCACGAACCCGCAACGGATGTGTGTGAGTGGCGCTCGGAGCCTCCCTCTCCTTTCCAGTGACAGGGTGCCCTCCCGCTCCTCCTCCTTCCTGCTTGTTCAACTGCCTCTATTTAACTGTCTTGATAGAAAACGACCAGACGAGGTCAGTAAAATACTAAAATTGCTTTCTGCTGAGGGACTTTCTTTTTTTTCTTTTTCTGGCAACTATTTCTATTTAACTTTCTTGATAGAAAACGACCAACAGAGGTCAGTAAAATACCAGAATCACTTTAGCATTCTCTAGATTCCAGTCCATAGAAATTGTCTTCCACGAGCACCCCTAGACAATAATATTTTTCTCAAATCTTGTATTTTCAGTGATATGACCACCGAAGGCCCTGATTTTATATTAAAAACAGAGCTTTGGACTATACCATTTCCCCCTGAAAGGCAATATTTCTCTCCATGTGTTCCCATACCTGGCATGTCACGCAGTTTGGTGCTTACTTTCCCTCTATGTTAAAGAACAGTAGACGTTTCAGCACCCAGGCTAATGTGCTGCATAGCTAAATACATATAAGGTCCCAAAGGCGAGACCGATTGCATTGCAAATGCTTGTTTCTGCTAGTTATTACCTGGGTGACTGGTATTTGCGCCTTGACTTTGGCAGTAAGGTCTCTCACCAAGACTTTGAGACCCACTATTTCGTTCACCATTAATATTAATTCAGCAAGGATAGCTGGTTTTATAATCTTCGTATCTGTACACTGACTTCCCCTGTCAGCTGTTATTTTTATGCTGGTTTCTCCAGCAGGCCAATCAGAGGCCAACAGTAGACAGAATCTTACTAACAGGTACTCAAGGTGTATAAGTGACCGAAGGAAAAGTGTTTGACAGTTCAGGGGGGAAGGGCTCTGGTGCCACGATGGTGTATCCAGACACTGGGACAATAGTCCCAGTGTCTCCCTCCCCCCTCGTGTTCTGTTTGTTTTCTGCCTGTTCTTAATAAACAGACTAGCTGTAGGCTTGTCACTAGCTGCTTACTGGGGGTGCAATATTGTGAGGATTCAGAAAAGTTTCATGTTCTTCAATCAGAACATCTATCTTACTTAGGGATGACTCCGGTGTCCCCGGCTCCTGGGTGGCATTTTATTTTGGTTTTGTGGCCCTACTGGGATTGTCCGCAGCCTTATCTTTCCCCATAATCTTCGATTACGGAGATAAATTTGATGGGCCACAGTTTCATCACAAAGAAGTGGGGATTTCAAGTTTCTACTGAAATACTAAGCCGTCTCCTACATTGCTACCACACAAGAGGAAAGAGACAGCTGGTGAAGATGTGGTTGGATACGTGTCTGTAAAGGACATTTCATCAGTGGGAGTGGCAGTAATCAAATTACAGTAATGGGAATTACAGGAAAGTAAGTGGCAGAAAGGGAAGAGACACAAAGGGAAGTGACAGTGTAGAGCAGAGGTCTTCAAACTTTTTGATGCCAAGACCCACCTGTCAAAAATTTGTAGACGTGAGGACCCCCTCCTGACAAAAATTTCTAGAACCAGGTACTCCTCATCCTCGACCACAATAAACGTCCCCAATTCCCACTGCAAATCATCTTTATGGTGGGGAAACAATATTAGACAGTGTTTAGCAAACCAAAGGTTTGTTGGTGACTGTGGTTTGGAATCAGAGGCTTACTACAGAGTTCAAACGAAAAGTCTCCAAACAGAATCACCCAAAATTCGCAATGGTACTTTTTCACAAATAAAACATATTTTGGCACAACTTATTTGGATAACACCTTTCTGAACTAATGTGATAGGTGTGCTTGCTTGTTTCCAGAGAGACGGTCAATCTGTTGTTGCACCTTATAAATACCAATTTAACACCCAAATATAGCAATAAGCAACAAAACAGTGACCAGTCCAGCTTTGTAAAGGGCACTCTACTGTGCAGCAACATGTCGCTGCTTTTTAGTAACTAGTGAACCGGTTGAGCTATAAACAATTTTTTTTGTTAAAATCAGCAGCTTATGTGGCAGATGGTTGACTATGTGGCAAATCTATCATTATATGAAAATCCCTGCAGTTGCACAATCGCATAATCCTAGTGGCCCTGGGTATTATGGCTGTAATGCATGGGCTGCAACTTGAGCGCATGGCATTTGAGGAAAGCCATACTATATTTTTTTGGATTCTGATGGCCTGGCTTTTACAGCTACATGGAACTGGATGTTGCTGAACATCATTCATCATAATCAAAACATACCATTTACAATCATTAATGATGAACTGTAAGGTCTAAGTAGCATGCTTTCCTTAATTCCAGGGGAGGAAGTGGTCCCTTAATCTTCTTTCACACTGTTTTCCTAAAAAGGTTTTATTTTTACAATTATGAAAACACCTGCTTCTATTTTAGCAAAATCTGGCTCTGGTTATATTAGTTTGCTGCTGTTGTTGACTTCAGTCATATTTGGGGGGGGCTGTAGGGCCTTGAGAGTTTGAGCGCTTGGGTGGGTCAAAGGTGTGGCTAAAATCAAAATATTCTGGACGTTCTTTTAGGTCCTTCACCGTCAGGTAGCTACATATAAATTAAGGCTCAACTTAAATTAAAAATAACTAAAAAAGTGCTACTCAGTGGGCAATGCAATATAGTACATTATTAAACCTCTAGTAGTTAATCCACCTTAAACGGTCTGTGTGTAACTAGAGAGCCACAGAATTAAATCTTGTTGGTGCAGTGGAGAATAGTGATTTGTGTATTTTTAGGGCTACTAGGTCACAGCCTGTGACAGAAAGCACTGTGAATATGTAAATCATTATTTTATTCTTGCATTACACACAGTATAAGATAAACTGCTACGAAATGTGCAAACCGTTTTATGATAAAATGGTGCTTCCAAAATATAGATTTTAGTAATACCCAGACCATACGCAATGCAATTTTTGTACATAACTGTCCCTTCAAAACCCTCCTCAGGGATAGTAAGCGCTATGTAAATACAATTACAATTAAAAGCACGCACTTCAGAGCTCAGTTGTCCATTCAGAAACTGCTTTTCTAGTAAGGTCTTTCAGTACATTAATATTTTCTGTGAAAGTTAATTTGAAAATGAAACTGAAGTACCCCAACATTTTAACTTATTGTCAGCTCCCATAAAATGCATCAGGGCTACTGATCAGCTGATAAAAAGTCAGCTACAGGAAAGTCAGAATAGGAATTAGCAATGTGCCTCCAGGTAAGTGAAAGTTTTCAGCAGCAAACTGTAATGCATATTACCAGGTGTTTTGGCACTTCACAGCTCATCACAAAGCTTCCAGTGATTCCATCAATGAAATCCAGTACCGGCTCCCAAGCATTCCTTACAGCTGCAAATTGCCCTTTACATATTCAGATTACCTCGTAGCGCATATTTCTATTCCTTTCAGGCAAACCTTGTTTAGCTGTCTGATCAGCTCCGGTTTTACAGCACAAGAGGATACTCCCTGAATGGCACTGCAGCTTGAAGTATTTTAACTTGCATAATGAACTGCCCGGGGACGGTTTTCTTTTTGGAGATTCCAGGCGACCCCCTTCCCATGACTCCACGACCCACGTGGGGGTCGCGCCCCACAGATTGAAGACCTCTGGTGTAGAGGGACTATAAAGCGACATTAATGGCGTAAGTAACTAAAGTGGTGGTACGGAAAATGACAGTTATAACAGTGGCAGCAATGAGTAGTGACAGAAAGGGATTGAGAGTAATGGGAGTGCGAATAAAAGAAGTGAGATTAGTACAAATGACAGTAATGACATTTGTCAGAAACTAGTGAAAATAACTGTAAAAGAAGTGAAATATGGACAATAAGGAACTTGATAGTAAGAAAGGTGACAGTCACGGTACCGAATGTTATTATAAGAGTAATTACACTAAAGGCAGTGACAGTAAAGCAAGTGAGAGTAATAAGTGATGTTAAGGTGAGTGGCAGTAACAGTGACCGTAAGGAGAGAGCCAGAAAAGGGCATAGCAGTAAGGTGAGAGACAGAAATGCAAGTAATAGTAAAGAGAGTGGCAGTACTGGTAGTGACAGCTTTGGGAGTGACCACAGTGAAATTAAATAGCAATGCGAGTAAGGAAACTGGTAGTATTTGGAGTGATAGTAGTGTGAGATTAACGTAAGTGATAGTAAGGTAGCTACGAGTAGCCGGAGTGATACTAATGGAAGAGGTAGTAATGTTAACAGTGGTAAAGCCAGTGAGTAAGGTGTAAACCATTGCCCAATGAAAAGACTGGAAGGTGTATGCCAGATTGGTTATTTCTTCAGAAGCTTTGCCCAATCACAAAGGTAACTTCTTCTTTACTGCTTCTCTGACAGGAGTAAACCAAATTTACAACAAAAATATCCCCTTCACCATTAATAGGTATTTTATTTCATGTAACGTGTAACCTTTACACGTATGAAATTGAAATTTGTACTTGTAAAGCGCACCCATACCCCCAAAGGGGTGTCCAGGCGCTGTACGCATACCGCTGTGGAACCCTTCCTGGCTTTTTCCCTGTGAAATGTCCACTCCTGGGCACCCCCAGGGTGAAGCCAGGCATCTCAGCGCTGTTGGGGCTGTTGTGGAGATTAAGCAAGCTATTGCCCAGAGTTGGACCCATGATTAGAATAGGCACCGAGGTGAGAATTATCAGGTCCGAGGAAATTGAGCCCAAGACCCACCGAGGCGGGAATTGAACCCTGGTCCCGGGCCAGATCTCTGCATCAGGGTCTGCTGCTCTAACCATTGAGCCACACTTCTCCACTCGATACCATTGGGCAATTAAAGCCCCTGATTTCTTACTCAGTGTGCTCCCTGTCATTCCTCTCTTTTCTTTGTCCTAACTTTTTAGTAACATATATGTATATCCCTTTTCTCAAAAAGGCATCTATGTAAACACAGACAGTAAACATACATAAAACAAATATTGATTTGTCGATTAATCTTTTTTGTTTTTATGTATATCCAGTTATTCTTCACATACTTACAAATGTGAGGACATATAACATATATACATTACACAAATAGTAAAATTTAGACATACAGATTTTTCAACATCTCAATTCCATGTTGTTGGACTTGGCCCTTTTTGCAGGGTCATCCCTAAACTTTTTGCCTTTCTCCTAGCCTTTTTTCTGACATGGTGTTGGTGGTTTTAGGACTCTGGGCACTTTAGCACTGCTGTTCAGTGTAAAGTGCGTGTGCTCTCTGTGTTACTTATGGTAAGATTGGTCTACACCTGTTTGGCATATTTAATTTTCCTGTCAGTCCCTTGTAAAGTGGTATCTCATATACCCAGGGCTGGTAAAATTAAATGCTACTGGTGGGCTTGCAAAAGACACACAATTGATGGACGGAATGCAGAACAAATCAAAACATTCACCCCCACTGGTGGGCTTGCAGCACTGATTGTGTCACCCACCAAAGTAGCCTTTCAAACCTATCTCAGGCCTCTGCCATTGCAGGGCCTGTGCGCGCAGTGTTACTGCCGCTGTGACATGGCACCTAAAGTGTGCCCCCTTTTACTGCCTGTCAGTCACCCTTAAGGTGGGCCCTAGCTAGCCCTATGGGCAGGGTGCATTGTAGGTTAAAGGTAGGACATGTACCTTAAGTGTGTGACATGTCCTGGTAGTGACAAACCGCCATTTTGGTTTCTCACTACTGTGAGGCTGCCCTCCCATAGGAATGCATTGGGGATTCCCTGATAAGTGTTTCAGTGGTAATTCCTGTTATGAGAGGAGCAGCGTGGTCAAGTTTGGTATATTTGGAATAGTGATAATAAATGCTACGCAATGGTGTGCGCAGATTTATTATAACTATTTTAGAAATGCCACTTTTAGAAGGTGGCATTTCTGTGTGCTATGTGTCTGCCTGCCTGATGTGAATTGCATGTCTGGCTTTTGAGTGACAGGGGCTGGTGAGGTGTGTGTGGCTCCAGGAGGGGCAGGGTGAGTCAGCGCTAGGCTGAATAGGGCATCTGCATTTGGAGTAGTGGGAGTAGTCCCCTGACCCTGAATAGGATTGTGCCTGCCCTAGTGAATGCTGGCTCCGCCCCCCTGTGGTGTGTCTGATGACGAGCCCCCACCTGACAAAGGGGAAGAGGAGCCTTGTAAACAAAGTGCTCCAATTCCCCCCTGAACCAGTTTTGGCTGGTTCCCCCAAGCCCTGTGCCAGGGCAGACAAAGCCAAGATGTAATATAAATATAGGGGCTGTGACCCCATGAAAGGTGTGCTGTTCTTGTGACTGGGGGCTTGTTGCTGCTGCTGGGCTCCAGGAGGAACCGCCACGAGGGACTGCCTCCCTGCTGGAGGGCCGTGTGTGCTGGCCTGCCTGGGCCCAGCCTTTGCCCCCTTCAAACTCTAAAGGACTTCCAAGGACCTAGCGCCTCGTGGAGCGCTTCTATTTTTGATTTGCAGCACTGGGCTGCGACGTGGGGATTCCCCCGCATTGTGGGCGCTTCTGAAGCAGAGCGGGAGTCCACCCCGCACTGCCGTTACTTCTGCGGGTGCCCACCCCGCATTTATACTTTATTAACAAGCGGGTGCCCACCCCACTGTTTTCTGCCTCCGGGAGCGGGTGCCCACCCCGCTGTTGTGTTTGCGTTGAGGCGGGTGCCCACCCCGCATTGCCCCGCCAAGGAGGAACGGAGCCGCCGGAAGTCACCGCCGCAACCCGGAAGCCAGGCGGCCTTGCCTGGTTGTGGGCGGAGCCTGCGCACACCGAGCGGGGCTCCCGTGAACAGGAGAGCGAGCCCCGCATGCTGCTGAGTCCCACGGTGTTGGCCCTGGTGAAGTCGGGAGAAGCCCCGGGGTGGGTCTGGCCGAGGCGCACTGCCGGTGCCTGAGGACCTGCCCGGGGACCTGAAGACGGCCCCAGTGAGTGGAGACCTGCAGAGTCCCCCAGAGAGCCCGGTGAGTGGGACCAAGTTGCGAGCCTGGTGGGGGAGTGTGTCGAGGCACATTGTCGGTACCTTCCCCCGTAGTCGCTCCCTAGGCACAGTGAGTGCCAGTGCTACTTTCGAGTGGGGGCTGAGTCTGGAGCGTTTTTCTTGCTCTGTCCAGAGGCCCGGTTGGTGCCAGTGCCTGTTTGCCAATTTCACAGCTGCACCGCAGTTAGCGGCAGCTGCAACGTTTAGGCCAGATCATTTTTAGGAGTCCCAGAGCAGAACTCCCAGGCGGCACGGTGGTGCCTGTGCTCATTTTCCTCGTGGCACATTGTCGGTGCTAATTGCCACAGCTGCCCCACCTGACAGTGGGCAGCTGCAACGTTTGGGGGCATTTTGTTTCTTGAATAGAGGAGTGAGATACACTCCTGCCCTGCCCCAGCGCACTGCGCACACTTTGATGTTGCTGCATTGGCAGCCAAGCCCGGACATTTTGGACATAGGGCATTTGAGCCCCAGAGAGAAGGCCAGTTGGCCAGGGGGTCAGTAGTAGGTTGGTAGGGCACCAGGCCCTAATGTGATTGATGTGGTGCCTATGACAAATGTGATTTATGCACCATGATTTATGCCTCTGACGTTTATGCTTATCAGGTTATCGCATAATGTGTTTTACGCCTAACGTGATGCTTATTGCATAGTGTGATTTATGTTGCAGGATATAATGCTGAGTACAGTATTTTGCCAGTAATTACTGGTTGTATTCTACATTTACTATTTGTGCTTTGTGATGGTTCTGACAGTGGCCCAATTGGCCCTGTCATATGTATATAATCCCCTGTAAATATTGCCTAGTGCCAGTTGGCACAGTGTATATTGTGTGATTACTATTCTAATGTGTTTTGGATAATACAAAGGCTATTTTTATAAATAAGCTTGTGTGGAGTTTCTTTTGTGGTGTGCCTAGTGTGTTGCTGCTGTGTGTGTGTTGCGCAAACGCTTTACACATTGCCTCTGGGATAAGCCTGACTGCTCGTGCCACGCTACCAAGGGGGTGAGCAGGGGTTATCTTCAGCGTGTAACTCCCTTGCCCTGACTAGAGTGGTGGTTTCTGCCTGGCTTAGGCGCAAGCCCTAGCCAACCAGAAATCCCATTTCTAACTCATGCATATAGAACATGTGAAGAATTAACACTTAAACATACGTGTCCAACTGAAAAATTTGCGCAGAAATGCATTAGTGGATAGATTATGCTCCCTTAAACAATCGGTCCCATAGGTCTCATATGGCACTTTGTGGTCGGGGTCGAAGTAAAAGATATTTTAGCACAATAGTCATAGAGGATAACACTATTCACACTGGTTCTCCCGTGTGTGACAATCTTTTTGCGGTGATATGCGCCCCCTGACCACTGTTGTAGTACACCAACGCGTTTCGATCTTCACAATGGGTCTGCTGTTTATCTTGAAGGTCTTCCTCAGGGCTGTGTGTGTGCTTTATTAGGACATAGTCATGTTCATTGTTGGATCTTGGGGAAGTCATAATGTCCTTCTTCCAAAAACGCACTGTGGTTGCCTCTTTTCATTTGAATTAGCACAGTGCTTAATATAGTGTGTGAACCGCCTGTTGGTTTGTGTGTTCACCATGGAACTGCTGCCGTCATAAAGGTACTTTAAATTCTTCCTCGTTCCTTGGCGTTCAGGTTCTATGATTCTCCTGTGACAGAACATTGGGACTTCCTCCAAGATCCAACAATGAACATGACTATGTCCTAATAAAGCATACCCAATTCAGGAAGTCCCTGAAGACACACCTCTCGACTAAGGCATTTGATAGGCTTTTTGTCAGGGGCGTAACTTGGTCAATAAGATTGTGTGGGCTGAGCTTCAGATTTCCCAACAATCACACTGGGATATCTTGTTAAAACACATTATATGAGAAGCAGGGCATAAGGAGGAGCTATAGGGGCAGTGGAAAAAGAGAGGAGTGCGGATTGTTAGGGGCACTTAAAATACAATATTTTTCAAACTAAACAACATTTTTAAGGCCTTCAAAACATAGACGAGAGAGAAAGTGTGTTTTTTTGTCAGTGTGGGCATGTAAAAATCCCCAGTAAAATCCAACAGAAACTTCACATACCCAACTGAAAGCACATGTACCCGCCTACTTACTACAGAATACATTTTGTAGTGGAGTGTAATACCCCAAACACAACCTCTGGAGCTACGCCCCTGCTTGTTATCCCTAAAGTAGTGACTGACTAATTTATACTATTCCCACTGGCGAGATGCCTCACTCTAGTCTGCCCCTTTCCACCTGGGACTTGGACTTCTTCAGATCGAAGGCTTTGTACTCTGCCTTAGTACTCTAGTCCAGAGCTTCTGAAACCTTTTAGAACCACAACCCAGTTTTCAAAAGGACAAACTTTCATGACCCACCTAGCTTTACTGGACATGAGGCGGGTCATTTTTTAACGTAACTAAAGCATCGAGAGGTAGCGTACTGTCATTAACAGACATTATATTCCCCATTGAAATGGCACCTAAATTTGCACAGACATACAGTTCTATTGATAAAACTATATTACACACAAATGATAATGTGTAGAAATCGGGTTTCAGTGAATATTTTTAATTTGTGCATCACCAAGTAATGTGTCTTGATTTTTCCTGATCCTATTAAAATCTCTGTTTCTATCACACTTCAGATTTATAAAAAAGAACGCTTTATTCTTGCTTTCCTAACTGCTGAATGTTTATAGTTCATTTACAGATGTATACATGTTGCTGTGTGTTACAAAAAATGACATCCTATTGCCTTTCCTTTCCAACTCCAGGTACTCCTGCAAAATTGTCACATAATTCACTTAACCTTTCTTTCTCTGACTGCAAGGTGAGAGGAGTTTGTAAACACCAATCCCCATGTTAAAAACATAAGCAGCAATTTGTTGGTAGACAAAGCCTGGCATTTGACCTTTGTCCTTGAAGTGCAGCAAATGTGACAAGATAACTACAGAATTTAAAGGCATCTTTATTTATTGCTTGGACTTTCACGACCCACTAAAAATAGGCTGGGAGCCAGCAGTGGGTCGTGACCCAGAGTTTGTGAAACAGTGCTTTAGTGGGGCTATTAGACAACATTGCAGGTTGCATTCTTTCAATTATATACATATGTCTTTCAACTCACTCACGGGGCCCACCTTAGGGCTCTAAGGCCACCCTAATGGGGTGATTAGTAAATCTTAAATAAAATAAATAAATAGTATTTTTGCCAGTCAGGTAGTCTAATCACACTAAGGCCCTGATTCTGAGTTTGTCAGAATCCAGGTGCTTTTTATCACACCAGACAAATAACAACACCCTGCGACAGATACATAGCACCTATTACGAGTTTCTGGGGAACAACATTCAATCTTTGCTGCTTACAGGATCAAAATTAAGGGTGGGCGTAGTTCGCGAAGTAGCGCTACGCGAAGCTACGCGAAGTGCACTTCGCACTACGTGATCTACGCGTAGCACTACGCGAACTGCGTAGTGCGCTGTTCGCGATGATTGCACAGTGCCGGATGCTTGTCCGCACTGTGCAATCATTGAAAACGGCATCTTGCACAGTGCGAGCTGTCTTTTACTGCCGCTCGAGTAGATTTTTTACTCGAGCGGCAGCTTTCTCAACGCGTACTGGTAGTTTCTCATCGCGAGCGGTCGCGAGCATACACGACCACTCACAATGAGAAACCTGACCTCCCCGCGTTGAGAATCTCGCCGGGCGGTTTATTTTCCACGCTCGCGATCGGAAACTTGATGTTGCTGATCGCGAACGAGGAAAAAGTCTCGCCGGGATGTCATTTTGCTTCCTCGCGGTCGCCAACTTGACATTGAGGACCGCAAGCAAGCAAAAAATGACCGCTGCACTACGCTACGCTACGCGTGTTTGCACTGTGCTACGTGCAATTCGCGTAGTGCGAAGTAGCGCAAACTTCGCAAACTACGCGTGCGTAGCGTAGTGCTTTGCCCACCCTTAATCAAAATGTGCTTGATACTGTAAATACCAAACACTTTTTCCCTGTTATATTCCGGCAGGGTTGAACTGACAAAATTTAATGAAGGATGAGATATTTAACGCACCCGGTAAATACCAGATGCAGATTACCATCTCATAATTTCAACCCCTGCGCCAACAGAGGTTAGTAGTAAATCTGGATACCATTGCTCATCAAACTCGTGTCCCCAAAAGTGACAGGTGCCACGCCCCCTTGCACTAAAAGTGACAGCTGGTGCACAAAAAGTTTGGGGACATGATGGATGTGTTCCTATGGGTGTGCGCAAAAGTGTCTTCATGGGCATGTTTTAAAACTGTGACGTCAGTGTTGTGACAGATGGTGCTTGGGCATGCTCAGCTGTGAATATGCAGGCAGGCCTCAAGTCCCCCACCCCCACGGGTGGCTGTGTGAGGCTCATGAAACGCTTGTCCTTAAAACTGACAGGATGTTTTTGTCCTTAAAAGTGACAGTTCGTGCGCAGAAAGTTTGGGGACATGATGTATGTGTGCCAGAAGAGGGAAAAACCATGACCAGGCTGGGCCCAAATTTCCCAAGGAGAATGTGAAACAGGATAACACGTGGCAGGAAAATACACTGCAGGAAAACACGAGGCAGGAGATACAGCTGTCAGTCTCAGCAGCCAGGGCTGTGTTGACTCAGCAAGACCTACAAACACATTTCCTGGGTCTAGCTCCTCAGGACAGTGCTCCGGGGGGGATGCGTTTAAGGTGAACAATGTTGTAGTTTTAAAAGGGGCCTAGCGCTATGTAGGATAGTGTTCATGCGGTTTTAAATATTGTTTAAAGAGTTGTGGGCTGCTGATTAAGGTGAATAAGGTTGGAGGTGAAATGCGGTTGCCATTTTAAGTTTTTAAACGGCGCAAGGCGCAAGGGGAATGTATTTAAGGTGAACAATGTTGTAGTTTTAAAAAGATGCCTAGCGCTGTGTAGGGATGTGTTCAAGCTGTTTTAATTAATGCTTAATGCGCGGTTGTAGAATGTTTAATGTGAATAATGTTGGAGGTGTTGAGGTGAAATGGGGTTGTAATTTTAAGTTTTTAAATTGTGCATAGCGCAAGGGGAACTGTATGTAATGTGAATGCTGTGGATAGTTCTGAGGGGTTGTGGATCCAGGACTTTAAATACAGTGTAGAGCATTGTAGGGGTGCATTTAAAAGTGAATGACACTAAAGGCTTTGAGTATGCACAGGGCTATAGCCTTAACACAATTACAAGTTCTAGAAACATTTTACAGGGTTCACTAATGCTTTAAGGGTCCCAGAGCCAACAAAATAAACCTAATAAAATAACAATAAAAACAATGTTTCAGTACTCACCCAGAGGCTGAGTTGGTGGCGCGTTGGCTCTGGCACAGGCTGTGGCTTCTGGTGGAAGGTGGCCATAGGCTTATACATGAGGCCCAAAACAGGGGGGCAAGCGTGAATGTAATTGAACCGGAAGAGTCCGGGGTGGTCCATGTAGGGTTCCGGGATGGTTATGGCAAGGGCCATTGTACTGAGACAGACCCGCAACCCTCGGCGATCCTGGAGGGCTCTAGGGTGTGCTGAGGTATTGGGCTCAAGGCCCCTGTTTATAAAATAAAACCCCCGGAGCACGCTGAGGCGTTGCGGTGCTCTAGGGTTGGGGACAGAGTGCGGCATGGTCCGCTGGGTGTTGGGCGGCCGGGCCCCAGCTTATTGTTTTTTAAAATAAAGCCCCCGGAGCACGCTGAGGCATTGCGGTGCTCTGGGGTTGTGGGGCAGAGTGCGGTATGGTCCGCTGAGTGTTGGGCGGGCGGGCCCCCAGCGTATTCTTTTTAAATAAAGCCCCCAGAGCATGCTGAGGTGTTGCAGTGCTCCGGGGTTGTGGGGCAGAGTGCGGCATGGGCCGCAGGGTGTTGGGCAGCCGGGCCCCCAGCGTGTTTTTAAAATAAATCCCCCCGGAGCACGCTGAGGCGCTGCGGGGCTCCGGGGTTGAAGTGGCCGAGTGCGGCATGGTCCGCTGGGTGTTGGGGCGACAGGGCCCCTCAGCGTACTTTTTAAATAAAGCCCCCCCAGGAGCACGCTGAGGCGTTGCGGTGCTCCGGGGTTGAAGGGGCCGAGTGCGGCATGGTCCGCTGGGTGTTGGGGCGACAGGGCCCCTCAGCGTACTTTTTAAATAAAGCCCCTAGAGCCCGCTGCCCAAGTGCGGGACTCTGGGGGATCGTGCAGCCGTAGTGTGGGGGTTCGCGGCCCCAGTATTTATAAAAAATAAAGGTCCCCAGAGCACGCTGTCTACTAACGGTGCTCTGGGGATTGAGGCCGCATTGTTTTTTAAAATAGAAACACCCTGAGAGCCCGCGGTGTTACATGCGGAGCTCCGGGGTGGCTTGTGCGGGCGTCGTGAGGCGTGGTGCTCGAGGCCCCAGTTGTAATAAATAGAAGCCCCCCCTGGCCCGAGAGATATCTCGGGGGACGTGTTGTATGGGGCCGGTAGGGCCGTCGGTGGTTGCCCCTGAGCCCACGGAGATCCGGGAGGGCTCAGGGTCGTTGTGGTGCATGGGGATCGAGGCCCCAGCATAGTCGCTAATGCCCCTAGAGCCCGCTCACCTAAGGCGCTGCTCGGTGGGCTGGGGCAGCTGACGGCATTTCCTTGGATCTCACGTGGATCCTGATGGCGGCTGCATAGGGGCCGGGAGCTTCCCCTCCGTGTTTGCAGTGGAAGGGCCCGCCCCTCCGTGATGTCAGAGCGCCCCTGTGGCTTTTCTTTTTTTTTTTTTTACAATTGTGGGGCCTATTTATATAGTGCAAACGCGACCCAAGGGTTTGGAGTGCTTTTAGGAGCATCGGTTTCCCTACACAAGCACACATTGATTTTAGGGGTGTAGGGGTAGATTAGGTGATTTGCACAGAAGCACAGATTGTTGAGCATGTGTAGAGGCTCATTAACAGAGCCCTAGGCTCCCAAATTATAATAGGGGCCAACGTATAGGCCGTTTCTAACATTTTAGAGCTCCAAGCTCTGCACCTATAAAACGGATGCTGAAGGCCATGGGGTTCCAGATTGCTTTATTATTTATAAAACCACTGCGGCCATGATCATTGTTTCCCCTGCTTCCAGGGAAAAATAAAATAAATAAATAAATGTCCAGATAACTCCTGTGATTAATGCTCTTCCTGGAGAGGGATATGTGATTTTGTCTAGCGGTTGCTTTGAGGGTGCATCAAATACCCCACAAGATTTAATATGTATGCTGTAAAGAATGTGTCCCCTGTAGACCACGCTGCGCATTAACATATTTGGGGTCAGATTGTGACTGTTTGTTTCCTAGGAGATATCCTATTGTTACTTGCAGTTTATAAGTTAATATCCTAACCTGGCGTTGTGGTTATTAAAGGGGTTACAAAGAACATCTTGAGGCCTGTATACTATTGATATGCACAACGGTTATGGTTGTACATATGGTGGGGCTTATGGGTAGCAACCATGGGGTTCTTATTAAAAAGTAAGCAGCATTTTCCTAGATGGTGTTTAACGTATACCCTGTGTAAGGATGAGTGTCTCTATGTATTATGTATTTACGTTTTCTAAGGTAAATGTATCAAACTGTAATGCCCTGTTTATGAGCGTTAGTTTTAAAACCGTCGCTTTTGATTTAACCCTAGACACAGGCCCCCAAGGAATTAACTATCACGGACGATGAAATGCGCGCCCTGCAGCCAGGTATATGTATTTAGAGATGTATAGTTCTGAGTAGTGTTTGTACAACTGTGTCTCAGAAACTCTGTTTTTCTAATGGTATTCCTATGTATGTATGATTTTATAGATTATGATGCCGAGCTCCAACTAGTTCTTGATGGTCTACAAGGCTACATGGAGGCTCAAGGTGCTGCGTTGAGTGTGCAGGATAATACAGTTCTTACAGGTAAATAAAAAATGCCCGAGTTCTTTAAACTGTCTAAGACTTACGCGGTGTTAGTCCAAAAACCACAGCTGTGAACTGTAGGAGCGCTTCCTCAGAAGGGACTGCTAAGGCCTGGTTTATACTGCAAATGTGATTATTTTTTTCTTTACAGGCCCCTCGGAGTCATGCACGGACGGCGGGATGTGCAAGAGGCTGCAGAGTCGCGAACAAAAGAAAGACCGCTAAAGAGGAAAGCTTCAGCATCTAGAAAGGGATCGGTGACAATGAAAGGAGCGGGGAAAAGACCTCTAATAGGTGTGTTTTTCACAAAAGGGTGCGAAAAAAAAGAACTCTCTAGGTTTTATTCTCTCAAACAGAAAGAACCGCCGATACGTAGTACAGGGTGTATAAAGGGATCCGTGTAGAAATTATGGCATGGGGTGGGGTGTCTGTGGTTCCTTATTTTTTCTAATATATATATTTTTATGTTTACATTCTAGGAGCGGTACATAAGCTCTTTGGAGAAGATTCGTGTAAGGCTAAGAGGTCTGCGCCACCGTTAAGCGACATCACAAAGACAGTCCAGAACACCGGGCCTGCGGCAAAATGTGTGAGTAGGCGTGCACGCCAAGACACGCTTTGTTCATACTATACACACATCCAGCAGAGAACAGACACAACCGTGAAATGCTGAATCAAGCCAACCTCCAACATGGTGAACCCTCTCCAGGCCTCAAAAGGGAATTGCATCTCGAGCAAGCCCGCACTTAAGAAGAAGCAGATGGACTCGGAGTCCCAAGCAACCCCTTTAGACCTCAAGAAGAAGAAACAGATGGTCCCGGAGTCCCAAGCAGCCCCTTTAGACCTCAACAAGAAACATGTGGCTCCTGAGACCCAAACAATGCCTTTAGACCTCAAGAAGAAACCTGTGGGCTCTGAGCCCCAAACTACTCCTTTAGATCTCTCATTAAAAAAGGTTGTTACGCCTGGGAATGAACCCTCTACCCCCACGATCTCTAAGGGGCCAGCGGCGGTGACGCCTGTTGCAGAAGATCTATTGTAGCCCCAAACCCCTAAAGTCAACTGCCTCTTGAGAAAATATCTTAAGAAGAAGCAAGGGACCCCTACGCTACAAGTAGAAACAGTGGAAGGACCCTTAATCAAGCCCATTACACCACAGGACCCTTCCCATACTCTGAAGCCTTCTGTAGTTTCAAATAAACTAGCGGCGCAGGTAGAGGAGAGCCCCCTAGACCAGCCCCCCAAACCGTCTATAATCATTCCTGATGGGCTTAGGAACTCAACGCCTAAAAATGCTCAACCTTTAGGAGCACCTTATACCAACAGCAACGGGTGTCTCAAAGCACTGACAGGGTTGGTAGACAGCTTTGGTAGACCCCCAGAAGCAGCGTACGAGGGGCCTTATAACACGTACAATAAGGATTTGCAGACGCCTATTACACATTCACCCGCCCACATCCCCGACAATTCCTTCACCGCTAGGACCTTCGATTATTTCGACAGCCATTTACACTCCCCGTGCCCTGTGTCCCCTATTACCCCTCCAGGAGCGTACGACCCAACCAGCCCCAGCGTCCAGTGTAATCCCCACATCACCCCCATCAATATACGCCGATAACAGTACGGGCTGGGGCGACTGTCCAGATCAGAGTTTGGAGGACGTATTTAGTGAGGACCCTTCCAAGGCCGTCCCAGGGTGTTCGCACTGGGACCCTGTTTCTATGATCCCCCAGGGCCCTCCTTTACAGAATGGTGTTGTGGTGGACAGTGTGAGAGAGGGCGTTATACAACCAAGTGGGGTGTTCATCCCTAATCCGCCGCAATACGATTCTGTAAACACAAAAGAGGTACTAGGGGCACATGTGAAAGATATACAGCTGGCGGTCAGAAATCTAAAACGCAACCTTAAAATTGGGTATGGGTGGTAGCGAGGACAGGGTCAAGATGGAGGCGTAGCGGAAGATACTGCTAATGGTTGACCGGTGTAAAAGGGTGATCCTCCAAACGTGTCAAACAATTGTGTCGGACATATGGGGTATACCGGCGTGACTAGGCCTACGCCGCACCCTAAAGACCCCCCATGCCCAGGGTATTAATAAAAGTACACATAAATCAAAATATAGCAGTAAGGTCCATACTGTACTGACAAAGTCCCTGCGCTTCTTACGTTTGCTCAGGTGTAAAAAGTACATAGAGTCCCTCAAACAGAGTCATACAGTTTCACGAACAGAGCCTGAAGCACATACAACAGTACCATGCACCCTCCAATACACAGGTTCAGGAGTGAACATCCCCCGGGTCGGGCATTTGAAGGGCTCGGGGGGTAGAGCGGCGATACTCCAACACCCGGAACACACAGAAGGTCCGAGGGGTGGGTCTGTAGCAGAGGCCTCCATGAGTACGTCGCACACAGGTACAAACCATACCGTTCAGATAGGAAGGGGAAGGCTGCCTAGAAAAGCCTGGTCCCGTAAAAATCAAAAGTGGCCTAAAAGCGCTAAGCAGCGCAGGCTTTTAATAAGTAAACTCAAGAAAGCCAGAATATGCGCTACACGGCGGCTTAAAAGCCCCACAGAGCCCATGCTAAGCCAGAATCCCCACAATGGTACAAAAGCGAACTCCGCAACAAGTCAAATTACTTAAGATGAGGATTCAGAGGACGTCTTTTTAGAGAGTGTTAGAAGCTACAGTCAGACTGTACAGAGATTTAACACTACAGAACACTACGAGGAGCTTAGGTTTGTTAACCTTCACCAGATAAGGTCCTCCGTTCATGGGGTTTTAGCCATACATCAGGCTGTGCAAACACTCATAGAAAGGTTGTTACGCGATGTGGGTCCTAATGATTTTTTCCAACTACGCTTCCAGGGGCAGGGTTTTGACAGTCCTTTGTTCACCAATTGAAAGTCACGCGCTGTGTTTGACGCCGTGGAATTTTTAGAAAACCTCTCGAGGCTTTTACAGAGTAAGGCTGATGGCACTTTCACAGTCATAGCCCTCATTGTACGGGGTCGTGAGGGGGGTGTTTCCAGGCCTTTAAAGAGCGTCCTATACAGCAAGATAATTGGTAAGAAACAACATTGGCTGCTCAACTTTAACAACGGAGCAGCCAACACGTGTCTGGCGGCCAGCATCGTGGGTTTGTTGATGGGGCGCAACACCACCGACGCTGTCATCATGTCTAGAGCGGCTGAAGCCCATGAGGTTCTTGAAATACCTCCAGACCGCATGGTCGGCTTTGGCGACATAGGTCTTTTTGAGAACTATTTCGCCGTTACGGTGAAAGTTCTTTATCACAACGGTTCTTGGAAGTACTTTACAACCGGGGAACGTGTGAAAAACAAGACAGTATATGTCCTTCACCACGAAAATCACTTTTACGGTATCTTAAACCTTAAATGTTTTCTGGGAGTCAAGTACGTGTGCACACACTGCGACCACATATACAACAATAAGGCACATCATCAGTGTGAAATGCACTGTAAGATGTGTCAGAGTGACGGCTGCATCATAGACGCCGCCCTAAAGGTGAGGTGTCGCACCTGTAAGATGTTTTGTCGCTCGCAAGACTGCTTGAGCATACACAACAATGCTGTTAAATGCGTCCCTAAAATGGATTGCTTTGAGTGTGGTCGGTATGTGGCATCAGATCACAAATGCAAAGGCATGAAATGCCCAAGGTGTCACACTCCTTTTAGGGCAGGAACAAATCACCGCTGTTACATGGTTAAAGGCAAACCACAGACCAAAACCGAAGACTACATAGTGTTCGATATAGAGTACACACAAGAGACGGGTGTACACCAACCTAACTATATTTACGCCCACCATCTAACTTCCGACGACAGCTGGGAGTTTGAAGGGCGAACGTGCGTTGGTGATTTCCTTAACACTTTCATTCAAACCAAATTTAAAGGGTATACCATGCTGGCCCATAACTCAAAAGCATACGACTCATTCTTTATTTGACAAAATATGATTCGTGAAAAGATACAAGTAGAACTCATCACTCAGGGTTCCAAGCTGATGTTGCTAACGGCTGGCCAGTTACAAATAAGGTTCATAGACACCCTGAATTTCCTGCCCATAAAATTGAGTAAGCTGCCAAAAGCCTTTGGTTTCCCAGGGTGTAAAGGTTATTTTCCACACTTTTTTAACACCTGGGCGAACCAGGATTATGTGAGGCCCATGCCGCCTCCGGACAGCTACGGAGTTCAATATATGATGCCTGCCAAGAAAGAGAGCTTTCTGCAATGGTACTCTGAAAACAGTGAAAAGGAGTTTCATTTTCAAACAGAGTTGAAAGCTTATTGTCAGGCGGATGTAATGATCCTACGACAAGCATGCAACCTCTTCAGAGACGTTGTGGTGGAGATGACTAAGAAAATCAGGGTCTTGAAACCCAAAACCCCTCAAATGACAAAGGCGGTCGAATACATAGACCCTTTTCAAAACATCACTTTGGCCTCCATGTGTATGTCCATCTACAAACACATGTTTTTAAGACCAAAAAGTATCGCTCTAGTGCCGCCAGACCTCTATAACGGTAAACAGAAACGTTATTCAACCCCCTCTATCCAATGGCTCATGTACGTCTCTGAGAAGGAAGACATACATATTCAACACGCCTTAGAGGGGGGCGAATACCGCCTGGGGCCCTATTACCTGAATGGGTACGCCGTAATTAAGGGAGTGCCGACGGCCTTTGAATACAACGGCTGCTTTTACCACGGCTGCCCCCATTGTTACAAACCCAATGAGTTTAACAAATTGCTGGGTGCCAAATTTGAGCACTTACACAGGCGTACTCTGATGAAGGCCCAGTATGTTGAAAAATGTGGCTTTGCTCTGAGGGTCCTTTGGGAGCATGCATGGCTAGATTTGCTAACAACCGCCCCGAGCTCTGCTCTTTCCTTCAGAGTCGTGATTTACCACAACCTCTGGAACCCCGCGATGCCTTATTCGGGGGTCGTACAAATGCCATACAACTGTACCGGGCAGTTGGTGAGGGTGAGAAAATACACTACTATGATTTCACCAGTCTGTACCCCTTTGTGAACAAAATGAAAGTATACCCCTTAGGACACCCCAACCATCATATATAGAGACTTTAAGCCCCTTTCCGAATACTTTGGGCTAGTCAAATGCGAAATCTATCCACCAAGGCAGCTTTACTTTCCAGTGTTACCATACAGAGTCGATGGTAAGCTGATGTTCCCCCTCTGTCGAACATGTGCAGTGCTTAAAGAGGTTGGTGGTTGTAGACACACTGAAGAACAAAGGATGCTCACAGGGACCTGGTGTAGCATCGAGGTACAAGCTGCCTTAGAGAAAGGTTACAGACTCGGGAGAGTACACGAGGTGTGGCATTTTAAGAGGACCACACCACGACACGCCTCTTTTCACACTACATTAATTTGTTTCACAAATTCACAATTTCACAAGTTCACAAATTAATGTAGTGTGAAAAGAGGCGTGTCGTGGTGTGGTCCTCTTAAAATGCCACACCTGTGTACTCTCCAGTCTTTAGCCTTTCTCTAAGGCAGCTTGTACCTCGATGCTACACCAGGTCCCTGTGAGCATCCTTTGTTCTTCAGTGTGTCTACAACCACCAACCTCTTTGAACACCCGACCCGAGGGATGTTCACTCCTGAACCCTTGTATTGGAGGGTGCATGGTACTGTTGTATGTGCTTCAGGCTCTGTTCGTGAAACTGTATGACTCTGTTTGAGGGGCTTTATGTACTTTTTACGCCTGAGCAAACATAAGAAGCGCAGGGACTTTGTCAGTACCATATGGACCTTACTGCTATATTTTGATTTATGTGTACTTTTATTAATACCCTGGGCATGGGGGGTCTTTAGGGTGCGACGTAGGCCTAGTCACGCCGGTATACCCCATATGTCCCCATATGTCTGACACAGTTGTTTGAAACGTTTGGAGGATCACCCTTTTACACCGGTCAACCATTTGCAGTATCTTCCGCTGCGCCTCCATCTTGACCCTGTCCTCGCTACCACCCATCCCCAATTTTAAGGTTGTGGCGTTCGCTTGGCATTTTAGCTTTCTGACCGCCAGCTGTATATCTTTCACATGTGCCCCTAGTACCTCTTTTGGGTTTACAGAATCGTCCGCCACAACACCATTCTGTAAAGGAGGGTCCTGGGGGATCATAGAAACAGGGTCCCAGTGCGAACACCCTGGGACGGCCTTGGAAGGGTCCTCACTAAATACGTCCTCCAAACTCTGAGCTGGACAGTCGCCCCAGCCCGTACTGTTATCGGCGTATATTGATAGGGGTGATGTGGGGATTACACTGGACGCTGGGGCTGGTTAGGTCGTACGCTCCTGGAGACGTAATAGTGGACACAGGGCACGGGGAGTGTAAATGGCTGTCGAAATAATCGAGGGTCCTAGCGGTGAAGGAATTGTCGGGGATGTGGGCGGGTGAATGTGTAACCGGCGTCTGCAAATCCTTATTGTACGTGTTAGAAGGCCCCTCGTGCGCTGCTTCTGTGGGTCTACCAAAGCTGCATACCAACCCTGTCAGTGCCTTGAGACACCCGTTGCTGTTGGTATAAGGTGCTCTTAAGGGCTGAGCATTTTTAGGCGTTGAGTTCCTAAGCCCGTCAGGAATGATTATAGCCGCAAGTTTATTTGAAATTACAGAAGGCTTCAGAGTATGGGAAGGGTCCTGTGGTGTAATGGGCTTGATTAAGGGTCCTTCCACTGTTTCTACTTGTAGCGTAGGGGTCCCTTGCTTCTTCTTAAGATATTTTCTCGAGAGGCGGTTGACTTTAGGGGTTTGGGGCTGCAACAGACCTTCTGCAACAGGCGTCACAGCCGCTGGCCCCTTAGAGATCGTGGGGGTAGTGGGTTCATTCGCCGGCGTAACAACATATTTTAATGAGAGATCTAAAGGAGTAGTTTGGGGCTCAGGGCCCACAGGTTTCTTCTTGAGGTCTAAAGACATTGTTTGGGTCTCAGGGGCCACCTGTTTCTTGTTGAGGTCTAAAGGGGCTGCTTGGGACTCTGGGACCACCTGTTTCTTCTTCTCGAGGTCTAAAGGGGTTGCTTGGGACTCCGAGTCCATCTGCTTCTTCTTAAGGGCGGGCTTGCTCGAGATGCGATTCCCTTTTGAGGCCTGGAGAGGGTTCACCATGTTGGAGGTTGGCTTGATTCGGCTTTTCACGGTTGTGTCTGTTCTCTGCTGGATG
Organism: Calotriton arnoldi; assembly: GCA_963921515.1. Taxonomy (NCBI): domain Eukaryota; kingdom Metazoa; phylum Chordata; class Amphibia; order Caudata; family Salamandridae; genus Calotriton; species Calotriton arnoldi. The sequence continues at coordinate 238,249 of CAWUFW010016423.1, forward strand.
TGTGTATAGTATGAACAAAGCATGTCTTGGCGTGCACGCCTACTCACACATTTTGCCGCAGGCCCGGTGTTCTGGACTGTCTTTGTGATGTCGCTTAACGGTGGCGCAGACCTCTTAGCCTTACATGAATCTTCTCCAGAGAGCTTATGTACCGCTCCTAGAATGTAAACATAAAAATATATATATTAGAAAAAATAAGGAACCACAGACACCCCACCCCACGCCATAATTTCTACACGGACCCCTTTATACACCCTGTACTACGTAGCGGTGGTCCTTTCTGCTTGAGAGAATAAAACCTAGAGAGTTCTTTTTTTCCGCACCCTTTTGTGAAAAACACACCTATTAGAGGTCTTTTCCCCGCTCCTTTCATTGTCACCGATCCCTTTCTAGATGCTGAAGCTTTCCTCTTTAGCGGTCTTTCTTTTGTTCGTGACTCTGCAGCCTCTTGCACATCCCGCCGTCCGTGCATGACTCCGAGGGGCCTGTAAAGAAAAAAATAATCACATTTGCAGTATAAACCCGGCCTTAGCAGTCCCTTCTGAGGAGCGCTCCTACAGTTCACAGCTGTGGTTTTTGGACTAACACCGCGTAAGTCTTAGACAGTTTAAAGAACTCAGGCATTTTTTATTTACCTGTAAGAACTGTATTATCCTGCACACTCAACGCAGCACCTTGAGCCTCCATGTAGCCATGTAGACCGTCAAGAACTAGTTGTAGCTCGGCATCATAATCTATAAAATCATACATACATGAGAATACCATTAGAAAAACAGAGTTTCTGAGACACCGTTGTACAAACACTACTCAGAACTATACATCTCTAAATACATATACCTGGCTGCAGGGCGTGCATTTCATCGTCTGTGATAGTTAATTCCTGGAGGGCCTGTGTCTGGGGTTAAATCAAAAGCGACGGTTTGAAAACTAACGCTCATAAACAGGGCATTACAGTTTGATACATTCACCTTAGAAAACGTAAATACATAATACATAGAGACACTCATCCTTACACAGGGTATACGTTAAATAGCATCTAGGAAAATGCTGCTTACTTTTTAATAGGAACCCCATGGTTGCTACCCACAAGCCCCACCATATGTACAACCATAACCGTTGTGCATATCAATAGTATACAGTCCTCAAGATGTTCTTTGTAACCCCTTTAATAACCTCAACGCCAGGTTAGGATATTAACTTATAAACTGCAAGTAACAATAGGATATCTCTTAGGAAAAAAAGAGTCACAATCTGACCCCAAATACGTTAATGCGCAGCGTGGTCTACAGGGGACACATTCTTTACAGCATACATATTAAATCTTGTGGGCTATTTGATGCACCCTCAAAGCAACCGCTAGACAAAATCACATATCCCTCTCCAGAAAGAGCATTAATCACAGGAGTTATCTGGACATTTATTTATTTATTTTATTTTTTCCTGGAAGCAGGGGAAACAATGATCATGGCCGCAGTGGTTTTATAAATAATAAAGCAATCTGGAACCCCATGGCCTTCAGCATCCGTTTTATAGGTGCAGAGCTTGGAGCTCTACAATGTTAGAAACGGCCTATACGTTGGCCCCTATTATAATTTGAGAGCCTAGGGCACTGTTAATGAGCCTCTACACATGCTCAACAATCTGTGCTTCTGTGCAAATCACCTAATCTACCCCTACACCCCTAAAATCAATGTGTGCTTGTGTAGGGAAACCGATGCTCCTAAAAGCGCTCCAAACCCTTGGGTCGCATTTGCACTATATAAATAGGCCCCACAATTGTAAAAAAAATACAAATAAAAGCCACAGGTGTTCTCTGACATCACGGAGGGGCGGGCCTTTCCACCGCAAACACGGAGGGGAAGCTCCCAGCCCCTATGCAGCCGCCATCAGGATCCACGTGAGATCCAAGGAAATGCCGTCAGCTGCCCCAGCCCACCGAGCAGCGCCTTAGGTGAGCGGGCTCTAGGGGCATTAGCGACTACGCTGGGACCTCGATCCCCATGCACCGCAACGACCCTGAGCCCTCCCGGATCTCTGTTGGCTCAGGGGCAACCACCGACGGCCCTACCGGCCCCATACAACACGTCCCCCGAGATCTCTCTCGGGCCATAGCGGTCTCGGGGAGGGGGGGGCTTCTATTTATTACAACCGGGGCCTCGAGCACCACGCCTCACAATGCCCACACAAGCCACCCCGGAGCTCCGCATGTAACACCGCGGGCTCTGGGGTGTTTCTATTTTAAAAAACAATGCAGCCTCAATCCCCAGAGCACCGTTAGTGGACAGCGTGCTCTGGGGACCTTTATTTTTTATAAATACTGGGGCCGCGAGCCCCCACACTACGGGCGCACAATCCTCCAGAGTCCCGCACTTGGGCAGCGGGCTCTTGGGGCTTTATTTAAAAAGTACGCTGAGGGGCCCTGTCGCCCCAACACCCAGCGGACCATGCCGCACTCTGCCCCTTCAACACCGGAGCACCGCAACGCCTCAGCGTGCTCCGGGGGGGGCTTTATTTAAAAAGTACGCTGAGGGGCCCTGTTGCCCCAACCCCCAGCGAACCATGCCGCACTCGGCCCCTTCAACCCCGGAGCACCGCAACGCCTCAACGTGCTCCGTGGGGCTTTATTTTTAAAAAACACTGGGGGCCTGGCCGCCCAACACCCCGCGGCCCATGCCGCACTCTGCCCCACAACCCCGGAGCACCGCAACACCTCCGCGTGCTCTTGGGGCTTTATTTTAAAAAAATACGCTGGGGGCCCGCCCGCCCAACACTCAGCGGACCATACCGCACTCTGCCCCACAACCCCGGAGCACCGCAATGCCTCAGCATGCTCCGGGGGCTTTATTTTAAAAAAAATACGCTGGGGCCCAGCCGCCCAACACCCAGCGGACCATGCCGCACTCTGTCCCCCAACCCTAGAGCACCGCAACGCCTCAGCGTGATCCGGGGGGTTTATTTTATAAACAGTGGCCTCGAGCCCAATACCTCAGCACACCCTAGAGCCCTCCAGGATCGCCGAGGGTTGCGGGTCTGTCTCAGTACAATCGCCCTTACCATAACCATCCCGGAACCCTACATGGACCACCCCGGACTCTGCCGGCTCAATTACATTCACGCTTGCCCCCCTGTTTTGGGCCTCATATATAAGCCTATGGCCACCTTCCACCAGATGCCACAGCCTGTCCCAGAGCCAACGCGCCACCAACTCAGCCTCTGGGTGAGTACTGAAACATTGTTTTTATTGTTATTTTATTAGGTTTATTTTGTTGGCTCTGGGACCTTAAAAGCATTAGTGAACCCTGTAAAATGTTTCTAGAACTTGTAATTGTGTTAAGGCTATAGCCCTGTGCATACTCAAAGCCGTTAGTGGCATTCACTTTTAAATGCACCCCTACAATGCTCTACACTGTATTTAAAGTCCTGGATCCACAACCCCTCAGAACTATTCACAGTATTCACATTACATACAGTTCCCCTTGCGCTATGCACAATTTAAAAACTTAAAATTACAACCCCATTTCACCTCAACACCTCCAACATTATTCACATTAAACATCCTACAACCGCGCATTAAGCATTAATTAAAATAGCTTGAACACATTCCTACACAGCGCTAGGCATCTTTTTAAAACTACAACATTGTTCACCTTAAATACATTCCCCTTGCGCCTTGCGCTGTTTAAAAACTTAAAATGACAACCGCATTTCACCTCCAACCTTATTCACCTTAATCAGCAGCCCACAACTCTTTAAACAATATTTAAAACCGCATGAACACTATCCTACATAGCGCTAGGCCCCTTTTAAAACTGCAACATTGTTCACCTTAAATGCATCCCCCTGGAGCACTGTCCTGAGGAGCTAGGCCCAGGAAATGTGTTTGTAGGTCTTGCTGAGTCAACACAGCCCTGGCTTCTGAGACTGACAGCTTTATCTCCTGCCTCATGTTTTCCTGCAGTGTATTTTCCTGCCACGTGTTATCCTGTTTCACATTCTCCTTGTGAAATTTGGGCCCAGCCTGGTCTTGGTTTTTCCCTCTTCTGGCACACATACATCATGTACCCAAACTTTCTGCGCACGAACTGTCACTTTTAAGGACAAAAACATCCTGTCACTTTTAAGGAGAAGCGTTTCATGAGCCTCACACAGCCACCCGTGGGGGTGGGGGACTTGAGGCCTGCCTGCACATTCACAGCTCAGCATGCCCAAGCATCATCTGTCACAACACTGACGTCACAGTTTTAAAACATGCCCATGAAGACACTTTTGCGCACACCCATAGGAACACATCCATCATGTCCCCAAACTTTTTTGTGCACCAGCTGTCACTTTTAGTGCAAGGGGGCGTGGCACCTGTCACTTTTGGGGACACGAGTTTGATGAGCAATGGTATCCAGATTTACTACTGAGGTTTATGCAGGGGTCGGAAAACTACTCGCATTCAGGGACTAAGTGTGCTGCTCTTAGATGTTCAAAGTGAAGTAAATGTGTTTTTGCCACTGTAAACCTAGGCCTTTGCATGACATAGCTACATATGAACATTTTGTATGTGCTTGGTTTATATGTTACTTGAAATAGGAGGTGTGAAGCATTGGGAGGCCAACATTTCCTCTCCATCAGCATGAAGCACAGGGGGGGCACATACTTCACTGTGAACAACGTTTGCAGAATGACTAGTTGAGTACCATGTATTTTCTCTCGCCTAAATACACTTTGTGGCTCAGAAGCATGGGTGCATGTCCAGTAAGATGTCTCAGCAGACTAATAACGCATTAACTCTAGAAGCCTTTGTTAAACATATGGTTACAGGTTAGAATCCTGACAGAATTTCATACATGGGTCCCACTGAGTTGCTTAATAATAATGCTGTGTTATCAGCTCCAAGAACCCCCTTTGGCAGCGGAAGTGCACTTTAAACTGCTGTATAAGTGAGCACGGGTGAATTAGTTGGTCTCTCCCCAGGATATGCAGTGCCTGTTTTCATTTGATGATGGACAGTTTGAGACAACTCTGCTCCTTTAGGTTCTGTTTTAACTCAGGGTGTTGCCCTCATGTGCCCATTGAGGTCAATATGCATTAGATGCACATGCAGCAATAAATCATTTATAGATTTTAAAGCAAGCTTACTTGCTTATTATCACTATGTCTCTTGCGGTTGACACTTTCCGGCCCTGTGTTTTTATGGTCCAGGGCCAGTGGCGACTGGTGACATTTGAAAGTGGTAGGGCGTAAAACTTGGGTATTAATGTAGCGTTGCAAGCGTGCAAAGCGCACCAGCATGGCCAACAGAAAGGGTGTTTGGGGGTTGTTCCCCAGAGAAGATTTGGAAGAAAACAGTGGCAATTGTACATTTCAAAGCAAATTTGAAAAAGGAAGAAGGTTTAAAAAGCAATTGTGATTGTGTAGTGTTGAAATATTTAAACACATCAAAAACTGACCCATATCGTACTGTATTAAATACATTCAACAGCTATTGTACTGATCCACTTGTACAATTGGACATAAGTACACTGAAACTGTGGAAATGTCCACGTAAGCAATCTGAAGACTTGACAGCTATAAATAAACACTTGACCATAGAATCACCATAGTGCAAAACCTGCCAGTGAGAGCAGATGTGCCCCTGCAAAGAAGATTACCAATTCGTTATCACCAGCGTCCAGGGAATGGAGTTCATTATTGTTGTTGAGTCATAAATGTGGAGCTGGGATGTCGTCCTGCTGGAGTGTGTAGAATGAAAGTAAACATGCACAATGCTACACAGCCCTGAAAAAAGAAAATCTGGTCTTGAATATTAGATGGTGACATAAGGGGCGATGCTCCTCTGCAACGGCGGAGGAGCGTTGCCCCACTAGCTCAGAGCCAGCAGCTAAAAAATAAACCAACATTTTATTATCGTTTTATTTTTAAGCAGCTGGCTCAGCCAGCGTGTGCAGAGAGGAGGGGCGGGGCCGGGGCCGGGGCATGGGAGGGGGGAAAGAGGAGTGCTATGTGCACTCTCTAAGTGCGCATACGTGTTTGGTCGGCCATCTCAGGCCAGCCAAACGCACATGCGCACTTAGTTTTCTCTAACCCAGCTGTATTGAACAGCTGGGTTAGCAAAACCCCACAGACTCCCTGCACCTGAGCGAGCATCTTTTCAGCCCGCTCAGGCCAATCCCTGTGCTGCTCTCATAGCATGAGAGCAGCGCGGGGATTGAACAGGGAGTCTGTGACGTAGTCCCAGTGTCTGCTGGGACAAGAAAGAACCAACAACGAGGCATGATGCGGGAGGCGGTGGCAGCAGGTAAATGTAACTTTTTAAAATTTGTTATTATTAAACTCCCTTCCCCCTCGCTCTCCCGTGCTCCCCCTCGCTCTCCTCCGCCCGCGCTCCCCCCGTGCCTCCTCCCCCGCCCTACCACTTTTTCTATGTGGCGGCCGCCACTGGGTGACATTCACATTTGAAACATTAGAATTTGCCTTTTGTAAGTTTATAATTGTCAATTAACAATTAAAACCCCACAAAAAGAAAATTCAATTGCTTCATAACTGAACGTTACCATCTAAAATTCAGACTAGCTTTCTCTTCCTCTATTTTCACTCTACACACTCCGGCAGGCAGCAATCACCAGGAAGGAACACATTCCAGTTCACATTTTATGACTTCCTAGCAATAAAACGAGTAATTTGGAGAGCTTTTTGTTGCAACAATTAAGAGTTGACAGGTATGGCACCTTTCCAAGCATTCATTCAAATGAAATCTCTTAGCTTTCCAAGTCTCTCCAGCCTGCAATACAAAGACACATCACTTTCCCTGTACTCACACATGCACCTCTCCGTCGGGCAAAATCTGCACACAGCAGAACTCAGCAGTCACTGAAGAAATGCCCTAAGCTCAAGCATCTCCTAAAATCTGCTCAAACCGAGTCCACCAGCTGCACTAATAATGGTTAGAAACAGGGACAGAAGGGGCACAGCAGTCCCCTTAAAACAACTGAAGACATTGCTTTCTGTGATTAGAGCCCTGTTGTAAGCAGTGAACTTTTGAATTGTTTAGACATTGATGGTGGAGACAATGCACTTGAAAGCTGTTTTTGTGACAAGCAACTCATGAAAAACTCAAATGATATTTTTCGGCACTTTCACCACAAACTAGTTCTGGCTCAGAGACTGATTAACTTGCACCGTCTGAAGTCTATTCAATATACTGATAGTGTCTGGCATGTGATATATTGCTAAACTGTGCATTCATCATTATGAATAACTTTACCCCTTTTTGTGGCATTCTTGGCCTCACCACAGTGTCATGACAGGAGGACGCTGGTATGCTTGGACTCGGAGTCAGAGAACATGGCATTTGTTAGCAGCAAACACTTGCTCAGTGAGCTATTCTCTCCGATGGCAACAATGCCCCCTGTTAACCCGTGATACAAATTTAACTCTCTGTCAGCTTCACTTCCATTTTACTTGCGCTAAGGTGATAGCATCACCTTTGCCTTATGACAGGATCAGAAACAAACATGTTTACAGATCAAAAAAGAATATATGGCAGACAGGCTGCAGAATACAAAAAATGAAATTTAAGCGAAATTTAAGCGAGTGAAGTAGTAATCCAGTGGGGGATTTTTTCTCGGGAACAAGTGCGTGGGGAGGGAGGCGTGGCTCAGAGACCTTTTGCTCAGTGGCGAACAACTCAACCACTCAATCTTGCCATAATCAATCAAACAAATGGGGAAGGAACAGGCTAGGTGTAGAGAAAAACACCAGGGTTAATATATAGTATTAAAACTGGCCTTGAATGGAGCAAGGTGAATTCCCATACAGGCACAACCTGCACCAGATGCAATCCTTGCTCCAGAACATGGTGCCAAGAAGTTAACTTATAAAGCACTTTTTAGAGATGTTCCACTAGGTTGCAGATGATTTCATGGCAGGTAACATATTATATTCCCAACTGTCCCCATCACCTATCCCCTCTAATAGTCTGTCCTTCTCGCCCCCAGTGCTCATTGGAACGCTGGGCACTCCTGCTTCAGTCCGCTGCCCTCTCCTTCCTGGGACTGTCTGTCCTACTCCTCTCCTTCCAGGGACTGTCTGTCCTCCTGGGACTGTCTGTACTCCTCCTCTCCTTCCTGGGACTGTCTGTCCTCCTGGGACTGTCTGTCCTCCTCCTCTCCTTCCTGGGACTGTCTGTCCTCCTGGGACTGTCTGTCCTACTCCTCTCCTTCCTGGGACTGTCTGCCCTCCTCCTCTCCCTCTTTGGACTGTCTGCCCTCCTCCTCTCCCTCTTTGGATTGTCTGCCCTCCTCCTCTCCCTCTTTGGACTGTCTGCCCTCCTCCTCTCCTTCTATGGACTGTTTGTCCTCCTCCTCTCCCTCTTTGGATTGTCTGCCCTCCTCCTCTCCCTCTTTGGACTGTCTGCCCTCCTCCTCTCCTTCTATGGACTGTTTGTCCTCCTCCTCTCCCTCTTTGGACTGTCTGCCCTCCTCCTCTCCCTCTTTGGACTGTCTGCTCTTCTCCTCTCCTTCTATGGACTGTCTGTCCTCCTCCTCTCCCTCTATGGATTGTCTGCCCTCCTCCTCTCCCTCTATGGACTGTCTGCCATCCTCCTCCTCTCCCTCTGTGGATTGTCTGCCCTCCTCCTCTCCTTCCTGGGACTGTCTGTCCTCCTCCTCTCCCTCTATGGAGTGTATGTCCTCCTCCTCTCCCTCTTTGGACTGTCCGCCCTCCTCCTCTCCCTCTATGGATTGTCTGCCCTCCTCCTCTTTGGACTGTCTGCCCTCCTCCTCTCCTTCTATGGACTGTCTGCCCTCCTCCTCCTCTCCCTCTGTGGATTGTCTGCCCTCCTCCTCTCCTTCTATGGACTGTTTGTCCTCCTCCTCTCCCTCTTTTGACTGTCTGCACTCCTCCTCTGCCTCTATGGACTGTCTGCCCTCCTCTTCTCCTTCTATGGACTGTCTGTCCTCCTCCTCTCCCTCTATGGATTGCCTGCCCTCCTCCTCTCCCTCTTTGGACTGTCTGCCCTCCTCCTCTCCCTCTTTGGACTGTCTGCCCTCCTCCTCTCCCTCTATGCATTATCTGTCCTCCTCCTCTCCCTCTATGGATTGCCTGCCCTCCTCCTCTCCCTCTTTGGACTGTTGCCCTCCTCCTATCCCTCTATGGACTGTTTGTCCTCCTCCTCTCCCTCTTTGGACTGTCTGCCCTCCTCCTCTCCCTCTTTAGACTGTCTGCCTTCCTCCTCTCCCTCTTTGGACTGTCTGCCCTCCTCCTCTCCTTCTATGGACTGTCTGTCCTCCTCCTCTCCCTCTATGGATTGCCTGCCCTCCTCCTCTCCCTCTTTGGACTGCCTGCCCTTCTCCTCTCCCTCTATGGAGTGTCTGTCCTCCTCCTCTCCCTCTATGGACTGTCTGCCCTCCTCCTCTCCCTCTATGGATTGTCTGCCCTCCTCTCCCTCTATGGATTGTCTGCCCTCCTCTCCCTCTATGACGTGTCTGCCCTCCTCTCCCTCCATGGACTGCCTTCCCTCCTCCTCTCCCTCCATGGATTGCCTGCCCTCCTCCTCTCCCTCAATGGATTGTCTGCCCTCCTCCTCTCCCTCAATGGAGTGTTTGCCCTCCTCCTCTCCCTCTATGGATTGTGTGCCCTCCTCCTCTCCTTCCTGGGACTGTCTGCCCTCCTCCTCTCCCTCCATGGACTGCCTTCCCTCCTCCTCTCCCTCCATGGATTGCCTTCCCTCCTCCTCTCCCTCCATGGATTGCCTGCCCTCCTCCTCTCCCTCCATGGATTGTCTGCCCTCCTCCTCTCCCTCTATGGATTGCCTGCTCTCCTCCTCTCCCTCTTTGGACTGTCTGTCCTCCTTCTCTCCCTCTATGGATTGCCTGCCCTCCTCCTCTCCCTCTATGGACTGTCTGCCCTCCTCCTGTCCCTCTAAGGACTGTCTGCCCTCTTCCTCTCCCTCTATGGAGTGTCTGCCCTCCTCCTCTCCCTCTATGGATTGTCTGCCCTCCTCCTCTCACTCTATGGATTGCCTGCCCTCCTCCTCTCCCTCTATGCATTATCTGTCCTCCTCTCCCTCCATGGATTGTCTGCACTGCAGACAGTCCCTCTATGGACTGTCTGCCCTCCTCCTCTCCCTCTATGGACTGTCTGCCCTCTTCCTCTCCCTCTATGGACTGTCTGCCCTCCTCCTCTCCCTCTTTGGACTGTCTGCCCTCCCCCTCTCCCTCTATAGATTGTCTGCCCTCCTCTCCCTCTATGGAGTGTCTGCCCTCCTCCTCTCCCTCAATGGATTGTCTGCCCTCCACTTCTCCCTCTATGACGTGTCTGCCCCCCTCCTCTCCCTCTATGGACTGTCTGTCCTACTCCTCTCCCTCTATGCATTGTCTGTCCTCCAATCCCTCTCTGGAGTGTCTTCCCTCCTCCTCTCCCTCTTTGGACTGTCTGCCCTCCTCCTCTCCCTCTTTGGACTGTCTGCCTTCCTCCCCTCTCTCTTTGGACTGTCTGCCCTCCTCCTCTCCTTCTATGGACTGTCTGTCCTCCTCCTCTCCCTCTATGGACTGCCTGCCCTCCTCCTCTCTCTCTATGGACTGCCTGCCCTCCTCCTCTCCCCCCATACATTGTCTGCCCTCCTCCTCTCCCTCTTTGGACTGTCTGCCCTCCTCCTCTCCCTCTTTGGACTGTCTGCCCTCCTCCACTCCCTCTATGGATTGTCTGCCCTCCTCCTCTCCCTCTATGCATTATCTGTCCTCCTCCTCTCCCTCTATGGATTGCCTGCTCCCCTCCTCTCCCTCTTTGGACTGACTGCCCTCCTCCTCTCCCTCTATGGATCGTCTTCCCTCCTCCTCTCCCTCTTTGGACTGTCTGCCCTCCTCCTCTCCTTCTATGGACTGTTTGCCCTCCTCCTCTCCCTCTTTGGACTGTCTGCCCTCCTCCTCTCCCTCTTTGGACTGTCTGCCCTCCTCCTCTCCTTCTATGGACTGTCTGTCCTCCTCCTCTCCCTCTATGGATTGCCTGCCCTCCTCCTCTCCCTCTTTGGACTGTCTGCCCTCCCCCTCTCCCTCTATGGAGTGTCTGGTCTCCTCCTCTCCCTCTATGGACTGCCTGCCCTCCTCCTCTCCCTCTATGGATTGTCTGCCCTCCTCCTCTCCCTCTATGGATTGTCTGCCCTCCTCTCCCTCTATGACGTGTCTGCCCTCCTCTCCCTCTATGACGTGTCTGCCCTCCTCCTCTCCCTCCATGGACTGCCTTCTCTCCTCCTCTCCCTCCATGGATTGCCTGCCCTCCTCCTATCCCTCAATGGATTGTCTGCCCTCCTCCTCTCCCTCTATGGATTGTCTGCCCTCCTCCTCTCCTTCCTGGGACTGTCTGCCCTCCTCCTCTCCCTCTATGGAGTGTCTGTCCTCCTCCTCTCCCTCTTTGGACTGTCCGCCCTCCTCATCTCCCTCTATGGATTGTCTGCCTTCCTCCTCTCCCTCTTTGGACTGTCTGCCCTCCTCCTCTCCTTCCATGGACTGTTTGTCCTCCTCCTCTCCCTCTTTGGACTGTCTGCCATCCTCCTCTCCCTCTTTGGACTGTCTGCCCTCCTCCTCTCCCTCTTTGGACTGTCTGCCCTCCTCCTCTCCTTCTATTGACTGTCTGTCCTCCTTCTCTCCCTCTATGGATTGACTGCCCTCCTCCTCTCCTTCCATGGACTGTTTGTCCTCCTCCTCTCCCTCTTTGGACTGTCTGCCATCCTCCTCTCCCTCTTTGGACTGTCTGCCCTCTTCCTCTCCCTCTATGGATTGTCTGCCCTCCTCTCCCTCTATGGAGTGTCTGTCCTCCTCCTCTCGCTCCATGGACTGCCTGCCCTCCTCCTCTCCCTCCATGGATTGTCTGCCCTCCTCCTCTCCCTCCATGGACTGCCCTCCCTCCTCCTCTCCCTCCATGGATTGCCTGCCATCCTCCTCTCCCTCAATGGATTGTCTCCCCTCCTCCTCTCCCTCTATGGAGTGTCTGCCCTCCTCCTCTCCCTCAATGGTTTGTCTGCCCCCCTCCTCTCCCTCAATGGACTGTCTGCCCTCCTCCTCTCGCTCCATGGACTGCCTGCCCTCCTCCTCTCCCTCCATGGATTGTCTGCCCTCCTCCTCTCCTTCTATGGACTGTTTGTCCTCCTCCTCTCCCTCTTTGGACTGTCTTCCCTCCTCCTCTCCCTCTTTGGACTGTCTGCCCTCCTCCTCTCCCTCTTTGGACTGTCTTCCCTCCTCCTCTCCTTCTATGGACTGTCTGTCCTCCACCTCTCCCTCTATGGATTGCCTGCCCTCCTCCTTTCCCTCTATGGACTGTCTGCCCTCCGCCTGTCCCTCTAAGGACTGTCTTCCCTCCTCCTCTCCCTCTATTGAGTGTCTGCCCTCCTCCTCTCCCTCTATTGATTGCCTGCCCTCCTCCTCTCCCTCTATGCATTATCTATCCTCCTCTACCTCCATGGATTGTCTGCCCTCCTCCTCTCTCTCTATGGACTGTCTGCCGTCCTCCTCTCCCTCTATGGACTGCCTGCCCTCATCCTCTCTCTCTATGGACTGCCTGCCCTCCTCCTCTCCCCCCATAAATTGTCTGCCCTCCTCCTCTCCCTCTTTGGACTGTCTGCCCTCCTCCTCTCCCTCTTTGGACTGTCTGCCCTCCTCCTCTCCTTCTATGGACTGTCTGTCCTCCTCCTCTCCCTCTATGGATTGCCTGTCCTCCTCCTCTCCCTCTTTGGACTGTCTGCCCTCCTCCTCTCCCTCTATGGATTGTCTGCCCTCCTCTCCCTCTATGGAGTGTCTGTCCTCCTCCTCTCGCTCCATGGACTGCCTGCCCTCCTCCTCTCCCTCCATGGATTGTCTGCCCTCCTCCTCTCCCTCCATGGACTGCCTTCCCTCCTCCTCTCCCTCCATGAATTGCCTGCCCTCCTCCTCTCCCTCAATGGATTGTCTGCCCTCCTCCTCTCCCTCTATGGAGTGTCTGCCCTCCTCCTCTCCCTCAATGGTTTGTCTGCCCTCCTCCTCTCCCTCAATGGACTGTCTGCCCTCCTCCTCTCCCTCAATGGATTGTCTGCCCTCCTCCTCTCCCTCTATGGATCGTCTTCCCTCATCCTCTCCCTCTTTGGACTGTCTGCCCTCCTCCTCTCCCTCTATGGATCGTCTTCCCTCATCCTCTCCCTCTTTGGACTGTCTGCCCTCCTCCTCTCCTTCTATGGACTGTTTGTCCTCCTCCTCTCCCTCTTTGGACTGTCTTCCGTCCTCCTCTCCCTCTTTGGACTGTCTGCCCTCCTCCTCTCCTTCTATGGACTGTCTGTCCTCCACCTCTCCCTCTATGGATTGCCTGCCCTCCTCCTTTCCCTCTATGGACTGTCTGCCCTCCTCTTGTCCCTCTAAGGACTGTCTTCCCTCCTCCTCTCCCTCTATTGAGTGTCTGCCCTCCTCCTCTCCCTCTATGGATTGCCTGCCCTCCTCCTCTCCCTCTATGCATTATCTGTCCTCCTCTCCCTCCATGGATTGTCTGCCCTCCTCCTCTCTCTCTATGGACTGTCTGCCCTCCTCCTCTCCCTCTATGGACTGCCTGCCCTCATCCTCTCTCTCTATGGACTGCCTGCCCTCCTACTCTCCCCCCATAAATTGTCTGCCCTCCTCCTCTCCCTCTTCGGACTGTCTGCCCTCCTCCTCTCCCTCTTTGAACTGTCTGCCCTCCTCCTCTCCCCCCATAAATTGTCTGTATTCCTCCTCTCCCTCTTTGGACTGTCTGCCCTCCTCCTCTCCTTCTATGTACTGTTTGTCGTCCTCCTCCCCCTCTATGGATTGCCTGCCCTCCTCCTCTCCCTCTTTGGACTGTCTGTCCTCCTCCTCTCCCTCTATGGATTACCTGCCCTCCTCCTCTCCCTCTTTGGACTGTCTGTCCTCCTCCTCTCCCTCTATGGATTACCTGCCCTCCTCCTCTCCCTCTTTGGACTGTCTGCCCTCCTCCTCTCCCTCTATGAACTGTCTGCCCTCCTCCTCTCCCTCCATGGACTGCCTTCCCTCCTCCTCTCCCTCCATGGATTGCCTGCCCTCCTCCTATCCCTCAATGGATTGTCTGCCCACCTCCTCTCCCTTTATGGATTGTCTGCCCACCTCCTCTCCTTCCTGGGACTGTCTTCCCTCCTCCTCTCCCTCTATGGCGTGTCTGTCCTCCTCCTCTCCCTCTTTGGACTGTCCGCCCTCCTCATCTCCCTCTATGGATTGTCTGCCTTCCTCCTCGCCCTCTTTGGACTGTCTGCCCTCCTCCTCTCCTTCCATGGACTGTTTGTCCTCCTCCTCTCCCTCTTTGGACTGTCTTCCCCCCTCCTCTCCCTCTTTGGACTGTCTGTCCTCCTCCTCTCCCTCTATGGATTGCCTGCCCTCCTCCTCTCCCTCTTTGGACTGTCTGCCCTCCTCCTCTCCCTCTATGGATTGTCTGCCCTCCTCTCCCTCTATGGAGTGTCTGTCCTCCTCCTCTCACTCCATGGACTGCCTGCCCTCCTCTTCTCCCTCCATGGACTGTCTGCCCTCCTCCTCTCCCTCCATGGACTGCCTTCGCTCCTCCTCTGCCTCCATGGATCGCCTGCCCTCCTCCTCTCCCTCAATGGATTGTCTGCCCTCCTACTCTCCCTCTATGGAGTGTCTGCCCTCCTACTCTCCCTCAATGGATTGTCTGCCCTCCTCCTCTCCCTCAATGGACTGTCTGCCCTCCTCCTCTCCCTCAATGGATTGTCTGCCCTCCTTCTCTCCCTCTATGGAGTGTCTGCTCTCCTCCTCTCCCTCAATGGATTGTCTGCCCTCCTCCTCTCCCTCTATGACGTGTCTGCCCTCTTCCTCTCCCTCTATGGACTGTTTGTTCTCCTCCTCTCCCTGTATGGACTGCCTGTCCTCCTCCTCTCCCTCTATGGATTGCCTGCCCTCCTCCTCTCCCTCTATGGATTGTCTGCCCTCCTCCTCTGCTTCTATGGATTGTCTGACCACCTCTCCCTCTATGGATTGCCTGCCCTCCTCCTACCCCTCTATGGACTGTCTGCCCCCCTCCTCTCACTCTATGGACTGTCTGTCTTCCTCCTATCCCTCTATGGACTGTCTGCCCTCCTCCTCTCCCTCTATGGATTCTCTGCCCTCCTCTTCCTCTATGGAGTGTCTGCCCTCCTCCTCTCCCTCAATGGATTGTCTGCCCTCCACTTCTTCCTCTATGACGTGTCTGCCCTCCCCCTCTCCCTCTATGGACTGTCTGTCCCCCTCCTCTCACTCTATGGACTGTCTGTCTTCCTCCTATCCCTCTATGGACTGTCTGCCCTCCTCCTCTCCCTCTATGGATTGTCTGCCCTCCTCTTCCTCTATGGAGTGTCTGCCCTCCTCCTCTCCCTCAATGGATTGTCTGCCCTCCACTTCTTCCTCTATGACGTGTCTGCCCTCCTCCTCTCCCTCTATGGACTGTCTGCCCTCCTCCTCTCCCTCTATGGATTGTCTGCCCTCCTCTTCCTCTATGGAGTGTCTGCCCTCCTCCTCTCCCTCAATGTATTGTCTGCCCTCCTCCTCTCCCTCTATGGGTGTCTGCCCTCCTCCTCTACCTCTATGGACCGTTTGCCCTCCTCCTCTCCCTCTATGGACTGTCTGCCCTCCTCCTCTCCCTCTGTGGATTGCCTGCCCTCCTCCTGTCCCTCTATGGAGTGTCTGCCCTCCTCTCCTTCTATGAGCTGTCTGCCCTCCTCCTCTCCCTCTATGGACTGTCTGTCCTCCTCCTCCTCTCCCTCTATGGATTGTCTGTCCTCCTCCTCCTCTATGGATTGTCTGTCCTCCTCTTCCTCCATGGATAGTCTGCCCTCCTCCTCTCCATCTATGGACTGCCTGCCCTCCTCCTCTCCCTCTATGGAGTTTCTGCCCTCCTCCTCTCCCTCTATGGAGTGTCTGCCCTCCTCCTCTCCCTCTATGGATTGCCAGCCCTCCTCCTCTCCCTCTATGGATTATCTGTCCTCCTCTCCCTCTATGGACTGTCTGCCCTCCTCCTCTCCATCTATGGACTGTCTGTCCTCCTCCTCTCCCTCTATGGACTGTCTGCCCTCCTCCTCTCCCTCTATGGATTGCCTGCCCTCCTCCTATCCCTCTATGGACTGTCTGCCCTCCTCCTCTCCCTCTATGGATTGCCTACCCTCCTCCTCTCCCTCTATGGATTGCCTGCCCTCCTCCTCCTCTCTCTCTATGGATTGTCTGCCCTCCTCCTCTCCCTCTATGGACTCTCAGCCCTCCTCCTCTTCCTCTATGAATTGCCTGCCCTCCTCCTCTCTCTCCATGGATTGTCTGCCCTCCTCCTCTCCCTCCATGGATTGCCTGCCCTCCTCCTCTCTCTCATGGATTGCCTGCCCTCCTCCTCTCCCTCCATGGATTGTCTGTCGTTCAATCCCTCTATGGAGTGTCTGCCCTCCTCCTCTCCCTCAATGGATTCTCTGCCCTCCTCCTCTCCTTCTATGGACTGTCTGTCCTCCTCCTCTCCCTCTATGGACTGTCTGCCCTCCTCCTGTCCCTCTAAGGACTGTCTGCCCTCCTCCTCTCCCTCTATGGAGTGTCTGCCCTCCTCCTCTCCCTCCATGGATTGTCTGCCCTCCTCCTCTCCCTCTATGGATTGTCTGCCCTCCTCCTCTCCCTTTATGGATTGCCTGCCCTCCTCCTCTCCCTCTATGCATTATCTGTCCTCCCCTCCCTCCATGGATTGTCTGCCATCCTCCTCTCCCTCTATGTACTGTCTGCCCTCCTCCTCTCCCTCTATGGACTGTCTGTCCTCCTCCTCTCCCTCTATGGACTGTCTGCCCTCCTCCTCTACCTCTATGGATTGTCTGCCCTCCTCCTACCCCTCTGTGGACTGTCTGCCCTCCTCCTTCCCCACTATGGATTGCCTGCCCTCCTCCTCTCCCTCTATGGACTCTCAGCCCTCGTCCTCTCCCTCTATGGATTGCCTGCCCTCCTCCTCTCCCTCCATGGATTGCCTGCCCTCCTCCTCTCCCTCCATGGATTGTCTGCCCTCCTCCTCTCCCTCTGTGGAGTGCCTGCCCTCCTCCTCTCCCTCTATGGATTGCCTGCACTCCTCCCCTCACTCCATGCCTCCATGGATTGCCTACCCTCCTCCTCTCCCTCCATGGATTGCCTGCCCTCCTCCTCTCCCTCCATGGATTGTCTGCCCTCCTCCTCTCCCTCAATGGATTATCTGCCCTCCTCCTCTCCCTCAATGGATTGTCTGCCCTCCTCCTCTCCCTCTATGGATTGTCTAGCCTCCTCTCCCTCTATGGACGGTCTGTCCTCCTCTTCTCTCTCTATGGACTGCCTGCCCACCTCCTCTCCCTCCATGGACTGTCTTTCCTCCTCCTCTCCCTCTATGGACTGTCTGTCCTCCCCCTCTCCCTCTATGGATTGTCTGCCCTCCTCCTCTCCCTCTATGGACTGTCTGCCCTACTCCTCTCCTTCCTGGGATTGTCTGCCCTCCTCCTCTCCGTCTATGGATGGTCTGTCCTCCTCCTCTCTCTCGATGGATTGTCTGCCCACCTCCTCTCCCTCTATGAACTGCCTGCCCTCCTCTTCTCTCTCTATGGACTGCCTGCCCACCTCCTCTCCCTCTATGGACTGTCTGTCCTCCTCCTCTCCCTCTATGGCCTGTCTGCCCTCCTCCTCTCCTTCATGGGACTGTCTGCCCTCCTCCTCCCCCTCTATGGATTGTCTGCCCTCCTCCTCTCCCTCCATGGATTGTCTGTCCTCCTCCTCCTCTATGGATTGTCTGTCCTCCTCTTCCTCCATGGATAGTCTGCCCTCCTCCTCTCCATCTATGGACTGCCTGCTCTCCTCCTGTCCCTCTATGGAGTGTCTCCCCTTCTCCTCTCCCTCTATGGACTGCCTGCCCTCCTCCTCTACCTCTATGGAGTTTCTGCCCTCCTCCTCTCCCTCTATGGAGTGTCTGCCCTCCTCCTCTCCCTCTATGGATTGCCAGCCCTCCTCCTCTCCCTCTATGGATTATCTGTCCTCCTCTCCTTCTATGGACTGTCTGCCCTCCTCCTCTCCATCTATGGACTGTCTGTCCTCCTCCTCTCCCTCTATGGACTGTCTGCCCTCCTCCTCTCCCTCTATGGATTGCCTGCCCTCCTCCTATCCCTCTATGGACTGTCTGCCCTCCTCCTCTCCCTCTATGGATTGCCTACCCTCCTCCTCTCCCTCTATGGATTGCCTGCCCTCCTCCTCCTCTCTCTCTATGGATTGTCTGCCCTCCTCCTCTCCCTCTATGGACTCTCAGCCCTCCTCCTCTGCCTCTATGGATTGCCTGCCCTCCTCCTCTCTCTCCATGGATTGTCTGCCCTCCTCCTCTCCCTCCATGGATTGCCTGCCCTCCTCCTCTCTCTCATGGATTGCCTGCCCTCCTCCTCTCCCTCCATGGATTGTCTGTCGTTCAATCCCTCTATGGAGTGTCTGCCCTCCTCCTCTCCCTCAATGGATTCTCTGCCCTCCTCCTCTCCTTCTATGGACTGTCTGTCCTCCTCCTCTCCCTCTATGGACTGTCTGCCCTCCTCCTGTCCCTCTAAGGACTGTCTGCCCTCCTCCTCTCCCTCTATGGAGTGTCTGCCCTCCTCCTCTCCCTCCATGGATTGTCTGCCCTCCTCCTCTCCCTCTATGGATTGTCTGCCCTCCTCCTCTCCCTTTATGGATTGCCTGCCCTCCTCCTCTCCCTCTATGCATTATCTGTCCTCCCCTCCCTCCATGGATTGTCTGCCATCCTCCTCTCCCTCTATGGACTGTCTGCCCTCCTCCTCTCCCTCTATGGACTGTCTGTCCTCCTCCTCTCCCTCTATGGACTGTCTGCCCTCCTCCTCTACCTCTATGGATTGTCTGCCCTCCTCCTACCCCTCTGTGGACTGTCTGCCCTCCTCCTTCCCCACTATGGATTGCCTGCCCTCCTCCTCTCCCTCTATGGACTCTCAGCCCTCGTCCTCTCCCTCTATGGATTGCCTGCCCTCCTCCTCTCCCTCCATGGATTGCCTGCCCTCCTCCTCTCCCTCCATGGATTGTCTGCCCTCCTCCTCTCCCTCTGTGGAGTGCCTGCCCTCCTCCTCTCCCTCTATGGATTGCCTGCACTCCTCCCCTCACTCCATGCCTCCATGGATTGCCTGCCCTCCTCCTCTCCCTCCATGGATTGTCTGCCCTCCTCCTCTCCCTCAATGGATTGTCTGCCCTCCTCCTCTCCCTCAATGGATTGTCTGCCCTCCTCCTCTCCCTCTATGGATTGTCTAGCCTCCTCTCCCTCTATGGACGGTCTGTCCTCCTCTTCTCTCTCTATGGACTGCCTGCCCACCTCCTCTCCCTCCATGGACTGTCTTCCCTCCTCCTCTCCCTCTAAGGACTGTCTGTCCTCCCCCTCTCCCTCTATGGATTGTCTGCCCTCCTCCTCTCCCTCTATGGACTGTCTGCCCTCCTCCTCTCCTTCCTGGGATTGTCTGCCCTCCTCCTCTCCGTCTATGGACGGTCTGTCCTCCTCCTCTCTCTCGATGGATTGTCTGCCCACCTCCTCTCCCTCTATGAACTGCCTGCCCTCCTCTTCTCTCTCTATGGACTGCCTGCCCACCTCCTCTCCCTCTATGGACTGTCTGTCCTCCTCCTCTCCCTCTATGGCCTGTCTGCCCTCCTCCTCTCCTTCATGGGACTGTCTGCCCTCCTCCTCCCCCTCTATGGATTGTCTGCCCTCCTCCTCTCCCTCCATGGATTGTCTGCCCTCCTCCTCTCCGTCTATGGACTGTCTGCCCTCCTCCTCTCCCTCTGTGGATTGTCTGCCCTCCTCCTCTCCGTCTATGGACGGTCTGTCCTCCTCCTCTCCCTCTATGGACTGCCTGCCCTCCTCCTCTCTCTCTATGGATTGCCTGCCCTCCTCTTCTCCCTCCATGGACTGTCTTGCCTCCTCCTCTCCCTCTATGGACCGGCTGTCCTCCTCCTCTCCCTCTATGGATTGTCTGCCCTCCTCATCTCCCTCTATGGAGTGTCTGTCCTCCTCTCCCTCTATGGATTGTCTCCGCTCCTCCTCTCCCTCTATGGATTGTCTGCCCTCCTCCTCTCACTCTATCGATTGTCTGCCCTCCTCCTCTCCCTCTAAGGACTGTCTGCCCTCCTCCTCTCTTTCCTGGGACTGTCTGCCCTCCTCTTCCCCCTCTATGGATTGTCTGCCCTCCTCCTCCTCTTCCCTCTATGGACCGTCTGCCCTCCTCCTCTCCCTCTATGGATTGTCTGCCCTCCTCCTCTCCCTCTATGGATTGTCTGCCCTCCTCCTCCTCTCCCTCTATGGACCGTCTGCCCTCCTCCTCTCCCTCTATGGATTGCCTGCCCTCCTCCTCACCCTCTATGGATTGTCTGCCCTCCTCCTCTCCGTCTATGGACTGTCTGCCCTCCTCCTCTCCCTCTGTGGATTGCCTGCCCTCCTCTCCCTCTATGGATTGTCTGCCCTCCTCCTCATCTCCCTCTATGGATTGTCTGCCCCCCTCCTCTCTCTATGGATTGTCTGCCCTCTTCCTCCTCTCCCTCTATGGACTGTCTGCCCTCCTCCTCTCCTTCTATGAATTGTCTGCCCTCCTCCTCTCCCTCTATGGACTGTCTGTCCTCCTCCTCCTCTCCCTCTATGGATTGTCTGTCCTCCTCTCCCTCCATGGATTGTCTGCCCTCCTCCTCTCCCTCTATGGACTGCCTGCTCTCCTCCTCTCCCTCTATGGACTGTCTGCCCTCCTCCTGTCCCTCTCTGGACTGTCTGCCCTCCTCCTCTCCCTATATGGACTGTTTGCCCTCCTCCTCTCCCTCTATGGACTGTCTGCCCTCCTCCTCTTCCTCTGTGGATTAGCTGCCCTCCTCCTGTCCCTCTATGGAGTGTCTGCCCTCCTCTACTATGAATTGTCTGCCCTCCTCCTCTCCCTCTATGGACTGTCTGTCCTCCCCCTCCTCTCCCTCTATGGATTGTCTGTCCTCCTCCTCTCCCTCTATGGATTGTCTGTCCTCCTTTCCCTCCATGGATTGTCTGCCCTCCTCCTCTCCCTCTATGGACTGCCTGCTCTCTTCCTCTCCCTCTATGGACTGTCTGCCCTCCTCCTCTCCCTCTATGGAGGGTCTGCCCTCCTCCTCTCCCTCCATGGATTGCCTGTCCTCCTCCTCTCCCTCTATGGATTATCTGTCCTCCTCTCCCTCTATGGACTGTCTGCCCTCCTCCTCTCCCTCTATGGACTGCCTTCCCTCCTCCTTTCCCTCCATGGATTGCCTGCCCTCCTCCTCTCCCTCAATGGATTGTCTGTCCTCCAATCCCTCTATGGAGTGTCTGTCCTCCTCCTCTCCCTCAATGAATTGTCTGCCCTCCTCCTCTCCCTCTATGACGTGTCTGCCCTCCTCCTCTACCTCTATGGACTGTTTGCCCTCCTCCTCTCCATACCTCTATGGACTGTTTGTCCTCCTCCTCTCCCTCTATGGACTGTCTGCCCTCCTCCTCTCCCTCTGTGGATTGCCTGCCATCCTCCTCTCCCTCTATGGAGTGTCTGCCCTCCTCCTGTTCCTGAAGTTGTCAATTAGTATTCACAGAGTTGTAAACGGTCATCACTCCCTGCCAGTGGAAGTCATCAGGACACCATCCTAGAGTAGTGTTTGTGATGACTCTAGACTCTAGACTCATCTCATTTAAATATTTTGCCCTATAGGCATACTTCAGGATGGTTTGGGAATGACTTCCCCAGATAATTACAGGAATAGCTCAGCTGTAGTCATCCAATGACTTCAGAATGACTCCAGGATGATCTTCCTTTTTGACCAGGGCACTTTGGTTCGAAACACGTGTGTTTCTTATCCAATTGTCATCAATACATTACGCATGTTCAAGAGTTCATCAATGTTTATTTCCGTCAATTACTTCATTGACTGTTGGTTATTCTTCATATCCACATTAAAGATTGTTTCAATTTTGTGAATCCTTGATTAACAATCTGTTAGATTAGGTGGGCTTAACCCCAAATCTTGCCCAATGCATTTTGGGTCGCTGACCCTTCATCAGAGGCAATGCGGAAAAAGATTTTACGTGCGAGAGAATTTAGTTGCACGGCTCGTGGAGACCAGTTGCAAAGATTGCGGATCTACCTTCTTTCCAAAAGATCACAACTAGTTAACAATATTCCTGATTTTCAAAACCTACATCACCCTCCAAGAGAAGGCTTTGATTGTTCGCCATTGTATGCCTGAAAAGCACAGACTCAAAAGGATCTACTTAGCTTCAGAGAGCTTTTGGTAGGATCTGGTCCTGATGTTACCAAAGACAACCGTAAGTACGTTATAAAGGCTGCCCTCCCCCACCTTCGTTACCTAGACCCCTGAGAACTGACTCGACAATATACAAGGATCCTGTCACTTGAAGAACAACAGGAAACCCTATGGAAGATTCAGGGCATGCTGAGCATCCACTCAATCGTTTACGTGTTCTAGAATGTCACATCGATAACAAAGAACACAGAAGTGGAAGATCCTATCAACAAGAGATGTACGAATAAGAGAGTGGGTTTGTCTGAACCTCAAAGTTTCATAGAGCTTCTGAGCTGAATATCGCGCTATAGAGGTCCCCAAAATTATTGAAGAATACATAGCTCTCCTTTTGGGCAAAGCTGATCCCAGTTTGGCACAGCGTTTTGCCGATTCCACATCCCCGATGGCCCTTGCTCCCTGGCAGCCATTTAGCTCCACCTTGGTCCCTCCTTCGAGATCCCTGTATGGTTGAGCGGCCATCATATCAACAACCTCACCGTCTCCTTTCCTCTGAATATAATATTTTTGTATGTCAAGCATGTCAGCCTTTAGGCATAAATCTATGACTTGTTCAATCCCAGATAAATAAAACTATTCCGCACCAGGCAGCTGCCTGGCGCAATGAGCCTGCACAGTAGAAATGGAGGAGCGCTTGAAGGCCAATAGCAGCTTAGTTCATGAAAGAGTCAAGGTGCATCTTCTCAAGGCGGAAATATGCTCCTCACATCGGTTGTTAAATCATTCCTGCACCATCTCATAATCAGTGTCCTTGTATAGCTGTGTGTGGAAGTCAGCCATCTTATACAGGTATGATGTGCTTATGGAAAGAAAAAGATACAATACATTTTGAAAGACAGTTTAAGTCTGACAATTAGGAAGGTGAAATGACGAATTTGGAACCCTTAAAAGCAATAGACACAAATTGAGCAAGCAGTAGTAATGCATCGGTTTCACCTATGTGATGAATAAAAGGCTGTTTTTAGTAATCATCATCCGGGACGAAGGAAAGAGCTCCATGACAAGTAACACAGGAGTGGAGAGGATGAGGCGCCGCAGCCAGAGCTGCTGACTCAAGAGCTGCTGACTCAAGAGCTGCAGGTAATAGAAATGGAGGAAAAGTATGTGGCACGCACAGGAACCAGTGAAAAGCCAGGAATGAAAGGGGAGGGGGTGGGATGTGGCGCAGCAGCCAGAGCTGCTGACAAGAGCAGGGGATACTGGTTCAGGTCTCGGTGGCGCAACATCCTGTGATTCATGGCAAATCACTTAATCTCTCGATAAATTGCTATATAAATCTGATGCAAGAGGGAAAAGCAAAAAGAGGCAACAACTTTATTAAGAAATAGTTCCACCAAAGCGTATGTTAACAGTATTTAGATGGCGGGAAACTGATAACAGAAGCAGACGAGGAACAAGCATTGGTAAATGCACGAAAATATGCTACAGACAATAGAAATGGAGGAAAGGTAATTGTCATGCACAGAAACCAATGAGACGCCAGGAAAAAGAGGAGGCAGGATGTAAGTCATTTTTAAGTTTATAATAAAAACAATAGATTTATGAAACACAGCGCAAGTGCTGTGCAGGTGAACAAAGCAAACACAAGGTGAAACCTAGAAAGGCGTAATAGCATTTTTTTCGTGATGCTTTCATGAAAGATGCAAGCCTTTGATACTAAAGGTTATGACGTCATCTTGACTTTTAGGTACAATGAGAAAAGCTTAAGAACCTGAACATTTTTATGTAGCTTTTCACACCCTAAAATTCACAGTTTAACTAAAAAATTAATTTTAGTCTAACCCACTGCTTCCCTATTTTATAGTCATTAAAGAAATCTACTGCTTTAATACACTTTTCAGTTCATAAATCTATGAATAAGTCCAATTTTTGAAGGCATGTTCATGAAAAGATTGGCAATCAGTGCCTCATTTACAAGGACCCTGTGCTGCAGGAACATCACTTTTAATGAGGCTCAGGATGCGCACATTGCAGTGCCATAGCTACAAGTCCACGTAAAGCCACCCTGCCTGGCTTTTCATGGCCTTGTAGAAATGGTGTGAGGCAACACAGTGTAAGTTGCTGCTTTGCCTCACACTGCGATGGGGAGGTATGCCATGGGCGTTGCGGTGGGTGTTCCCACGTACAGTAGCGCCTGCCCATATAGCAAAGCGGTAGGGAGGGGGGAGTAGGGGGCAAGGGATTGTGTTTTAAAAATAAAATAAAAAGACTTACCTGCTGCTCCGCTCCCGCTGCCAGCCGCCTCATTGCTCCTGTCGTCCTGGAAGTGGATGGGCTTCACTACACAGGCTCCCCACCCAATCCAGACAATGCTCTCATGCTATACCTAGCATGAGAGCAGTGCCTGGATTGGCCTGAGCTAGCGGGTTTAAAGCTCCCTCATTCACAGGGAGCCTGCAGCTTTTCTCCAACCCGGCTGTGCAACACAGCTGGGGTGGAGAAATCCAAGTGCGCATGTCTGTTTGGCCGGCCTAAGACGGCCGGCCAAACTGACATGCGCACTTATAAGTGGCTGTTGTTCAAAACAAATCCCTAGGCAACTTTTAGTCTATTAAGCATCAAAAAACATGATTGCTACACAGTAATAGAAAAGGCTAAGTGTACACAAAGTAATGCATTATAAAAACATTTTATTCATACAAAATGACATAAAAACTGAGTTTTTTCTTGGATAAACATTACCTGTGAGTTCACATGGCAATAAAAACAACAAATTTCACAGTCATGGTCAGGTACTTCCAAAACATTCATCGATAATATGTGACCATTTAAATTTAAGAAAATCACAGTGTTTTGCCAATATATAAACAAATTGCCAAAAAATATTCATGTACAATATCGAATCTAAGAAAAAAGAGAGAATATGTTCAAATTGAGAGACACAATGTGGTGGCTTTAATCATTGATGTTTCTTCAAGGAATCGTGTTGTGTCTACGCGCGTTGGACGACCCAAGCTCCTTCATCAGGAAAGCCAACAAATGCAATATATCTAAAAACAAAAGTGTACACTAAGCCTATAACATAGCTAATAAACAGTCAATGACAATAAACACAAACATGTAACAATATATATATCTATCACTGAAAAAACCATAGGTTTCAGGGACGTTATAGTTAGAAATTAGCATTTAAAAAACCTTGGTAATTCACTGAAAAAACCACAGGTTTCAGGGGCGTTATAGTTAGTTGGGCATTTCACTTGTATAAAACCAGAGAAATTCGACAGTTATAGTTACTAGAGCTAACTATAACTCGCGCCCCCGCAATGCACTGCTGATGACGTCACATATTACATCACTCATGACATGGTCAGTGACATCACTGATGACATCTCAAATGACATCACTGATGACATCATCCACTTAATATCTGACGCACCTCCTCACACCCTAATATAACCTTTCATACACCCACTCTAAAATACAGACTACCATTCTTGAAACCATAGACACACCAATACCAGTTAGTACATACCCACTCACTGATACATAGGTCTACACACATCAACCCACTCACTGATACAGTCACTCATACACGCAGTCACTCATCAATACAGCCTTTGATATATGCACTCACACACCCATACAGTCACTCACATACTGCCACTCATCCACAGAGATACTCACACACTTAGTCAGTCACCCAAAGACTCAATCACACTGCCATTTACTCACCAATACAGTTATACACACACCACCTCACTTTTTCATACAGATACTAACACATACTTACTCTCTTATACAATCACTGACACAAGCACACACTCATCCATACAGCTACTGTCACAATCACTCACTCTCACATATAGTCAATTATATACTCCAACATTCGCATATACTGCCTTTCACGTATGTAGTTACTCACACATATACCACTGAGACATCCATTCACTCACCAACACAGCCATACGCACACTCACTCACCCATAGAGCCCCTCACAGACGCACTCATGAACCCATACACCCACTGAATCACCCACTTACACATCCATGGAGGGAGTCACACACCCCCTACCCACCCACACAGACACTCAGGCACCCATACAGGTAATCAGATAACCAATCATTAACCTATATAGACATTCATGTAGCTACTCACCAACCCATGCAGCCACTTACACACCAACTGACAGACTGATACAGACATTCACACAGATTAGTCATTCACCCATGCATTCACTAAGACACGTTTAATCTCTCACTTAAACAGTCAGTCATGCACCCACTAAATCATTCATTCAGACACTCATACACCTACTCATTCTTCAATACACCTTTGCGTATCTATAATTAACATTCTTAAACTTTTAAAAATCACCCAGTCTCTGGATGATGTTATCAGAGATGTCATCAGTGATGTCATTTGAGATGTCATCAGTGATGTCACTGACCATGTCATGAGTGATGTAATATGTGACGTCATCAGCAGTGCATTGCGGGGGCGCGAGTTATAGTTAGCCCAACTAACTATAACAGACGAATTTCTCTGGTTTTGTACGAGTGAAATGTCCAACTAACTATAACGTCCCTGAAACCTGTGGTTTTTTCAGTGAAATATATATATATATATATATATTATCTACTGGCGGTCGCCAGTAGATAGTTATAGTTACAACCTATTATCCATAGGAAATCCGCGACATTCTATTTGAAATAACTCTCTTGCCGGTTGACGTATCTTCGCAAAATTTTCAAACTTTGTGGCCCGCTCCGGTCCGCTCCTACCCTGAAAGTCTCGGGGGATTCGTCAAGCGGGGGCCGAGAAAAAGGGGGTCCCAAAACGCGTTTTCCCCATGCAATTTTCCATAGGAAACTTTAGACACGGCTACAGCCCGAACTGCTGAACGGAATTACACCAAATTTGGCAAAGAGGTAGTTCTTGGTTCAGAAAGAACCCTTTTTGTTAAATGGTGTAAATCCGTTCAGTATTTGCTGAGAAAATCAAAAGTAAAAAGATAGTGATATCTATGGCCGAGTAGGGTCCGCGTACCCTCCCGATCACGAGCTGCATGTTAATTGGCTGTCAGCTGGCTGTCAACATTCCGATTCAGGAAATGTTGGCAGCCATTTTGTCCTCGGTAGAACCGAGGGACAGAAACAAGTGCGCAAAGCGCACAAAGGGGGCAGGGTAGAAACACCCTGACCCCTAGGTTTGCTCAGGGGTCCCACAAGGACCCCTGGGCAAAAAATTTTTTAAAAATCGGCAGGATGCGCTCAGGGTGCGCGAATCCTGCCGAGCAAAATCGAAGCGCCGTCTCCCGCGCTTCGATGTTAATTGGCCCCCGGGTGGGCCAAGTCCCGGGGGCATGCTGGGGGGTTAATTTTATGTGTGGGGGCCTCTAAGGGCCCCCAAGCCCCGGGGACCACCACCCCCGGGGCTTTATGTATAATGGTGCGGGAGGGCTCTGAGCCCTCCCGCAGCCCCGGGGACCACCACCTCCCGGGGCTTCTTTTTTAAATTAAAAACCTGTGTGGGGGCTCCAGCCCCACACGCCCGAGGACCACCACCTCCCGGGGCACTAAGAAAAATTAAAATGGGGGTCCGTTTTGGACTCCCAAGCCCCGGGGACCACCACCTCCCGGGGCTTTCAAACTGTAGGGAGGGGGTCCGCGCGGCCCCCTCCTGGAGCCTGTGGTGGCCCTGGGGACCGCCACCCCCAGGGCCGGCTCCTGCAGTGTCCCGGGTGCCTACCCCGGGACACTGCTGTTTGTAATGACAGGACGGGAGCCTCGCGGCTCCCGTCCTGTCATTGCAAACTTGCTTTGGATATTGGAAGAGAGAGCAGGAAACCTGCTCTCTCTTCCAATATCCAAGCCGATGACTTTCCACATGGGGAGCAGCATGTTAGCTGCTCCCCATGTGTAGCAATGCCGGCTCCCGTAGGACACGGTGAGCCGGCGGGACTGTGGGGGGCTTGGGGACCCCCACAGTCCCCAACGAGAGGCCAGGCCCCGGGGATGGGGTCCCCGGGGCCATAAGTGGCCACAGAGGGGGGCCACCCAGCCCCCCTCCCCAAAGGAAAAAAAGGAAAAAAAAAAAAAAAAAAGTGCAAGGCCGGCCCGGGGGATGGGGTCCCCGGGGCCTTAAATGGCCTGAGGAGGGTTGCCACGCAGCCCCCCTCCAAATAAAAAAAAAGAGGCCATGCCCCGGGGATGGGGTCCCCGGGGCCAATACAGGCCCAGGGAAGGGGGCACGCGGCCCCCTTCCCGTTTTTTAAATTTATTTTAATTTTAAAAAGAGGGGTAAGGCCCTGGGGGATGGGGTCCCCAGGGCCTAAAAATAGGAAAAGGAAGGGGGCCACACAGCCCCCTTCAGAGGGAAAAAAACAAACAAAAAAAAACGATCGGGCCCGTAGGCCCCGCCCCTTCCTTCACCACTCTGCAAACGCGCCCCTGGCGCGTTTGCAGAGGAGGAACGAATTCCCCTTGAATACTGGGGTCCCTGAGGCCAACTAGCCCACCAGGAACCTCCAGTATGCGCCAGGGGCTGCCTTGCAGAGAGGTGTACAGAGGCCACACCCCTTTTACACCTCTCTGCAACGCAGCTCTATGGCGCTTTTTGGAGGTATATGGTGGGCTAGTTGCACCCCAGGGACCCTCATGATTCAAGGGGAGTTAATCCCCCGACTTAAAACGCGCCACGGGGCGCGTTTGCACAGTGGTGAAGGGAGAGGGCGGGGCTTCAGGTGACATGTGTGCAAACAGGCCCCGTGGCGCCTTTTAAGATGGGGAATTAAATCCTCTTCAATCCTGAGGGTCCCTGGGGGCCAACTAGCCCAACAGGTACGTCCAGAAAGCGCCACAGAGCTGCGTTGCAGAGAGGTGTAAAAAGGGGTGTGGCCTCTGTACATGTCTCTGCAACGCAGCCCCCTGGCGCATACTGGAGGTTCCTGGTGGGCTAGTTGGCCCGTAGGGACCCTCATGATTCAAGGGGACTTAATCCCCTAACTTAAAACGCGCCACGGGGCACGTTTGCACAGATGTCACCTCAGGCCCCGCCCCCTCCCTTCACCATTGTGCAAATATTCCTCTAAAATCAGCCGAAATACGAATTCTGATTTACTCACCTGTTATCAGGAGAGACCTCAGTGCTGCATCTTTCAGCCCAGTACTAATCCTGAAAAGTAATTTTAACCGTACTTACCAGTAACTTGAATTTCCTTCCATAGGCTAACATTGACTGGTTTCACTTGGAAATTCTTCTAAGTGTGGAGTTTTGGAACTTTAAAATATTCCTCTAAAATCAGCCGAAATACGAATTCCGATTTACTCACCTGCTATCAGGAGAGACCTCAGTGCTGCATCTTTCAGCCCAGTACTGGTCCTGAAAAGTAATTTTAACCGTACTTACCGGTAACTTGAATTTCCTTCATAGGCTAACATTGACTGGTTTCACTTGGAAATTCTTCTAAGTGTGGAGTTTTGGAACTTTAAAATATTCATCTAAAATCAGCCGAAATACGAATTCTGATTTACTCACCTGTTATCAGGAGAGACCTCAGTGCTGTATCTTTCAGCCCAGTACTGGTCCTGAAAAGTAATTTTAACCGTACTTACCGGTAACTTGAATTTCCTTCCATAGGCTAACATTGACTGGTTTCACTTGGAAATTCTTCTAAGTGTGGAGTTTTGGAACTTTAAAATATTCATCTAAAATCAGCCGAAATACGAATTCCGATTTACTCATCTGTTATCAGGAGAGACCTCAGTGCTGCATCTTTCAGCCCAGTACTGATCCTCAAAAGTAATTTTAACCGTACTTACCAGTAACTTGAATTTCCTTCCATAGGATATCATTGCCTGCTTTTTGCTGAAAAAGTTTCTAAGTGTTGATTTTTGAAACATACAAATATTCCTCTAAAATCAGCCGAAATACGAATTCCGATTTACTCACCTGTTATAAGGAGAGACCTCAGTGCTGTATCTTTCAGCCCAGTACTGGTCCTGAAAAGTAATTTTAACCGTACTTACCAGTAACTTATATTTTCTTCCATAGGAATCCATTGTCTGGTTTTCAGCAGAAAAGTTTCAAAGTGTCGATTTTCACAAACTACAAATATTCCTTAAAAATCGCCTGTATGACTTAAACGCATTCTTTCAACTGTTTACAGGAGATGCACCAGTGCTGGATCCAGGATCCAACACTGAGTAAGAAAAAGTAACGATAACAGTTTTTACCTGCTAAGTGAATTTCCTTCCATAGGATAACATTGGTGATTCTATGAGAAAAAGTTTCTAAGTGTCAACTTTTAAAATACAATAATATTCCTTAAAAATCACGACTGTAACCAAAACGCTTTTACTCAACTGTTTACAGGAGATGTACCAGGACTGAATCTAGGATCCAGTCCTGTGGTTAGAAAAGTAATCCATAAAGTAACTAATTGCATTTAACTAGAAATTCACATTGAGCTGAATGTTGCATTGTGTATGAAAATGTGTTGCCCATTGCAACAACTGTAACTACTGTACTTAAAAGTCTATTGCCTATGTGCAAAGTATTTAAACTAAAGTAATTCATTCTGAGAAAGTATTTTTTGTAATGTAATGTATAATGTAATTACAATGTAATTAAAAAATAAAATATGTAAAAGAAATTGTTTCTAAAAATGTAGTAAATCAGTGTGAAAAAATTAATATAAAAATTAATACATTTAAAAATTGTCATTTAAAAAACCTTTGAAATTCACTGAAAAAACCGTAGGTTTCAGGCACGTTATAGTTACAAATTAGCATTTTAAAAACCTTTGAAATTCACTGAAAAAACCATAGGTTTCAGACACGTTATAGTTAGAAATTAGCATTTAAAAAACCTTTGAAATTCACTGAAAAACCATAGGTTTTAGGGACAGTTATAGTTAGTTGGACATTGCACTCGTACAAAACCCGTGAAATTCTCCCGTTATAGTTAGTTCAGCTAACTATAACTCGCGCCCCCGCAATGCACTGCTGATGACGTCACATATTACATCACTCATGACATGGTCAGTGACATCACTGATGACATCACTGATGACATCTCAAATGACAAATCTGATGCAGCTCCTCACACCCTAATATAACCTTTGATACACCCAATCTAAATTACAGAGTGCCATTCGCAAAACCATAGACACTCCAACACCAATAACTACATACCCACTCACTGATTCTTAGGTCTACACACACACATCCACTCACTCACCCATACAGTCACTCATACTTATGGTCACTCAGTACAGGACTATCATATGCACTCTTACTCCTATATAGACACTCAAACACCGCCACTCATCCATAGAGGTACTCACACACCTAGTCAGTCATGCAAATAATTAAACACACTGCCATTTACTCACCTATACAGTTATACACACACCAGCTCACTTAATCATACAAATACTAGCACATTGTTACGCTCTTATACAATCACTGATACAAGCACACACTCATCCATACAGCCACTATCACAATCACTCACTCTCGCTTATAGCTATTTATATACTCCAATACACATATATACTGCCTTTCACATATGTAGTTACTCACACATGTACCACTGGGACATACATTCACTCACTAACACACTCTTACACACACTTACCCACCCATACAGTCTATCACAGATGCACTCTTGAAACCATCCACCCAGTGAATCACCCACTCACACATCTATGCACAGTCGCACACACCCCATCCACACAAACACTCAGGCACCCATACAGATACTCATAGAACCAATCAATAACCCATATAGACACTTATGTAGCTATTCGCAAATCCATGCATCCACTTACACACCAACAGACGGATACAGACATTCACACAGTTTAGTCACTAACCCATGCATTCAGTAAAGATACGTTTAATCACTCACTTGTAGAGTCAGTCACGCACGTACTAAATCATCCATTCAGACACTTATACATCCACTCATTCTTCAATACGCCTTTCCCTATATATATTAAACATATTTAAACTTTACAGAAACACACAGTCACTGGATGACGTCATCAGTGATGTCATTTGAGATGTCATCAGTGATGTCATCAGTGATGTCACTGACCATGTCATGAGTGATGTAATATGTGACGTCATCAGCAGTGCATTGCGGGGGCGCGAGTTATAGTTAGCTGAACTAACTATAATGGCGGAATTTCTCTGGTTTTGTACGAGTGAAATGTCCAGCTAACTATAACGTCCCTGAAACCTATGGTTTTTTCAGTGAATTTCTAAGGTTTTTTAAATGCTAATTTCTAACTATAACGTGCCTGAAACCTATGGTTTTTTCAGTGATATATATATATATATACATATATATATATGTATGTATATATTAACCCTGGGCGGTGAACTACGCTATGCTCGCGGAATTTGCGAAGTTACGGTAACTTCGCGATTCGCGTAGAACGCGAAGTTACCGTGCACTACGCAATTTGCGGCGTAGCGTAGCTGTTTTTCTTCTTGCGCGCTCAATATACGTTCTCGCGCGCGCGTAACGACTCTACCGTGATTCTGCGTTCGCCGACGCGACTTCCTATCCATTCGCGGACGCCACGAGATTTGGAATCCGGCCGCACGATCCCGCGAGAGTGTGCGAACGCGAACACGTCATTCGGAGGCGCGATCTGACTTCCGGCGGCAGTGTTGGTAAGATCGCGATGCCGAACACGCAGAATTTACAATCTGGCGAAGAATATCTCTCGAGCATCATAAAACCTTCTCGAAAATGTTGATTTAGTTCATTTTGCACAAAAAACTCCTCAGGTTGTCATTTAGATGTAGTTTGGTGAGCAAGGAGTCACTTTTTTTTGTTTTACAATTTTTTCAAGAGGAAGGAAGTTGCCCAGAGTCTCCAACTGCCTGGTCCTGTCCTTTGTCTTCACTTTTTTGTTATTTTGGGTGGCCTGGCCATGTGGGTGGCGGCCATTTTGTAAAGCCAGCCACTGTGCTTTTGCCATAGGCCTCCAAGCTTGCGGCCCAGTATGCCAGTAGGCCCAGAGGTAGTCACCATGGGTGCATAAAACTGTTTCTGTGTAGTCTGTGGAATTTTGACATCATTTAGGCCATGGATGGCATTGAATTGATTCAATTGAATTGCGAAATGTGGTTTTTTTTGGAGGGTCTGACTATTTCACTTTTTGGGTGTGTTAAATAAATGCCTTTTTGCGTGTGTACTGTGTAATTATAATTGTGTTGTTGTAGTGGTTGTCTAACTTTCAAAAGTGTTTTTAGCCATGTGGATTTTAGTTTTTGCATTAAAGCTGTGTGTGTTTTATAAGGCATCCTTTGTCTGCCCATATATAGGCCTGCTTGAGTTCATTGTTTGCCGTGCCTTGTGCCTGTGAGTCACCATGTTTCTGGGGGCCATTTTGTTGTGGTAGTTATTAGTGTGCTGTTTTTGCCACATAGGCCTGCGTGTCTTTTCATTGTTCCTCTTGTCTTACTGCTTCCAAATCCATTCCCATTGCCAGCTGCAGCTCCCTGATGCTGCTATATAATACATCCCACGTGATGCACAAATTTAGGCCAAACATGCTCCACTACATTTTAGTTTTTGTTCTTTACTATTCTTATTCTTCCAGAGTGTACACTAGCACTGCACAGTAGCCAGGAAAACCCTGGCCTTGTTGTCAACGTCTCATAAATGGCTAGACTGTGTGTTGTTGTTCACAGAGTTTCTGAAATGTAATAATTGAGGCCACCACACACTAAGTTCTATATTCTATTTGTTTGATTTGTGCTATGTTTGACTGATGTTCTGGCTTTTTTGCTTTTAGGTGCACAAAGACTGAGGAGGAGTTGTGTCTCTCATCATTGCCCGTTGCACTTCCAGACAGACATCCTGCTGCTGTACACACAACACAACGTGACGTGTGACCTGACCAGACATCTCTGCAACTGAGTGCTGCTGACATCTGAAGAAGACTGGCCCAAAGAAAGCAGGTACCAGGTCCTCCAGTACCAAGAAAGTTGCTATTGAGAAGAAGAAGGAACAGAAGAAGGAAGTGACACTGAAGTCTGGTGTGCCGGCCAATACCTTTTTTGGGGAAAAAAAAATTGCGCCTGCAGCAGCGGTGTCCGGGGGGTAAGCTGGGGGCAGCACCTCCGCATCAGTGGACCCAACCCAGGCCCAAGCACATGAGTGTGGAAGAGGTAGCCAGCCTAATGGTGGAAAGCAGTGATGCTGAGCCTGAGATAAACTTATCGCTATCTCAAAGTAGTACCCAATCAACGCAGGAGGAAACACAGCAGATAAGTGGTCAACAACAACAGCCGCAACCACTGCCCGCAATAGTAGTTGTTGTTCCTCCTGAAGTAGGGGAAGTTCAGGACATTGAGCCTCATGCAGAGGTAGAAGAAGAAGCCACTCATTCAGAAGATCCATTGTCTTCCAAATCCCCAGCAAGGAAAAGGAGGGGTAGTCCATCAAGTTCTTCGCCAAGCCCCCCTTCTGATGATCTAGATGCCACTTGGAAGCCACAAACTGAGTCTGAGAGGGAGCCACGTTCCAAGACCAAGCTAGGGAAAAGGAAGGTTCCGGAAAGCCTTACACTTATGGAGGTCGATATAGAACAGCAAGATGATGATGATGACGAGCCAGTCATCACGAACATCGCTCCCGGCCCCGAGGAGATGGAGACCAACATTATTACCCTATCCAAAATCGCTGCGAGGGATGTAGCACGCATACCTCCACAGGTAACACCAACACGGCCTACAGCTTCCATATTTTCATTAGCAAAGGCCCGGCAGCGACCTACATCCAGCACAACCACCACCTCAGTAGGAGTAGGTAGTGGTACAGCAGCACAGAGTCAAATTCAACACACACCCTACAGATCATCCGGCATTGGAAGTGGCACCTCCAGCAGGAGGCCAAAGTTAAGCTCCCCAGTTTGGGACTTCTTTACGGTTAGCGAAAAGGAGGAGAACATTGCTATATGCTCCATTTGTAATACCTCTGTTAGTCGTGGTAAGCTTGGTACAAACTATGGTACCGGAGGCCAAATGACCCATCTGAAAAACACCACTTGATCAGCTGGGAGGACCATCTTCGCGGCAGAAAAAAACTGCAACCATTGGTGTTGGTGGGGATAAAGGAGTAGAAGAAGAAGATCCGATCACGGTGGAAGAGGAAGGACAGGGAGACATTCTCTCTGGTAGTGGTACACAAGGTGTCCCTGACCC
The DNA here is from genome assembly GCA_963921515.1 of Calotriton arnoldi. Lineage (NCBI taxonomy): Eukaryota > Metazoa > Chordata > Amphibia > Caudata > Salamandridae > Calotriton > Calotriton arnoldi. The sequence goes on from CAWUFW010016423.1 coordinate 273,717, forward strand.
CAGCAGTGCAGTCTTAACATTGCACACATCTTCAGCAACATCTCAGTGGCACAAGAGTAAGAGTCAGCCAGAGACACCAAGAAGGACCAGGTCCGCACTACCAAAAAGTGCGTTGAGCCTAAGAGAAAGGAAAACCATGCAGCCTACCATTATCAGCATGTTTGGGGGTGAGGGGCAGTACGAACGCAACCACCCAATAGCACGTTTGTACAATGCGAAGCTGGCTAAAATGTTAGCACTGGACCTTCTCCCTTTTTCTTTTGTTGAAGGGGTGGGTTTTCTGGAATTTGTGTCAACCATCTGCCCAAAATGGCATGTTCCCGGCCGCTACTATTTTGCCAGAGTTGCAGTTCCAGCACTACATCACAACGTGCTGGAATTGCTAGGAAAGGCCTTGAAGCAGAGTGCTGTTCACAGTATCCACCTGACTACAGACATGTGGACCAGTTGCCAAGCCACAGATTACATGTGCATCACTGCACACTGGATCTGTTTTGCGGGGGTTAGAGAACAGATATCTGCTGGTGTTGATACTGCAGATTTTTCATGCCACTCGCAAACATGCAACTGTAGCCATGTTTGCCATGGAGAAATCTCATACTGCTGCAAACATTTTGGAAGAGTTTAACACCAAGGTCTTTGAGTGGCTGCGCCCAAGAGGGCTTACGATTGGTTTTGTTGCCACGGACAACGGCAGTAATGTAGTTTTGGCCATGCGCAATGGTGGCTATTTCAGGGTCCCGTGTTTGGCACACTGCATTAACATTGTTGTTCAAGACTTTTTGAAAAATGAATCCAAAGTCAGCAACTTACTGGTCACCTGCAGAAGAATATGCACACATTTCAACCATTCTTTTAAAGCCCGGAAGCAGCTGAGGGTCATTCAACGTGAGCATAAAATGCCAGTCAAAGCGCACATCCAGGAGGTGCCAACACGTTGGAACTCAACTTATTACATGCTTGATCGTCTGTTTGAACTGTACATACCACTCAATGCTTATGTCATGCAAAGATTAGGGGAACCTACTGTGAGAGGCATGACAGTTGAGATGGCTCAATGGGACCTCATTAAATGCCTGACTGAGATGCTACTTCCTTTTGAGATCTTCACACGTGAAGTCAGCAGGGAGGACTGTACTATGGGCCAAGCTATCCCATTGTTGCACATGCTAGAGCAACAGCTGAAGGATGTGTCTGAAACGTACGCAGGTGTGAATACAAACAAGACGCATATCATTTGGCGGAGACCTTAGCCGCTCGCTTATCGGAAAATACAAGGATTAAAAATAAAATTTTGTCACAACCACATTACATTAGTGCCACAATTTTGGATCCACGGTACAAAGTATTTCTGAACAGCAAGGCAGTAATTCCTTTTTCGGAAGTGGATGTTGCCAACTACAAAACTTTGATAGCTAAGGAAGCCACTATTTTCGAAAGCGAACGGCTGTTAATTACAGGCCCCCCACCCCAGGCCATAACCAGTATGTAGGCAGTGCAATGTCCAACTAACTATAACGTCCCTGAAACCTGTGGTTTTTTCAGTGAATATATATATATATATATATATATATTCACTGAAAAACATAGGTTTCAGGGACGTTATAGTTAGTTGGACATTTCACTCATAGAAAACCAGAGAAATTCCGCCGTTATAGTTAGTTCAGCTAACTATAACTCGCGCCCCCCAATGCACTGCTGATGACGTCACATATTACATCATTCATGACATGGTCAGTGACATCACTGATGACATCTCAAATGACATCACTGATGACATCATCCACGTGAAAATCTGATGCACCTCCTCACACCCTAATATAACCTTTGATACACCCACTGTAAAATACAGACTACCATTTTCGAAACCATCGACACACCTATACCAGTTACTACATACGCGCTCACTGATTCCTAGGTCTACACACATCCACTCATTCACCCATACAATCACTCATACATGCAGTCACTCATCAATACAACACTATCATATGCACTCATACACCTATACAGACACTCGCACACCACCACTCATCCAGAGTTACTCACACACCTAGTCAGTCATGCAAAGAATCAATCACACCTTCATTTACTCACCTATACAGTTATACACACACCACATCACTTATTCATAGAGAAACAAACGCATACTTACTCTCTTATACAATCACTGATACAAGTACACACTCATCCATACAGCCACTCTCACAATCACTGACTCTCACGTATAGTCATTTATATACTCCAACTCTCACATACACTGCCTTTTACATATGTAGTTACTTGGACATGTACCACTGAGACATCCATTCACTCACCAACACACCCATACACACACTCACCCACCCATACAGCTGTTTCCACATGCACTCTTGAACCCATACACCCAGTGAATCAACCACTCAAACATTTATGCACAGAGTTGCACACCTCCCACCCACCCACACACACACACTCAGGCACCGATACAAATACTCAGGCAACCAATCGATAACCCATATAGACACTCATGTAGCTACTGACCAACCCATGCAGCAGCTTATACAACAACAGACAGACTGATACAGACATTCACACAGTTTAGTCACTAACCCATGCATTGAGTAAGACACATTTAATCACTCATTTAAACAGTCAGTCACGCACCTACTAAATCCTCCATCCAGACACTTATACACCCACTCATTCTTCAATACACCTTGGCATATATATAAAACATATTTAAACTTTAAAGAAACACACAGTCACTGGAAGACGTCAATAGTGATGTCATTTGAGATGTCATCAGTGATGTCACTGACCATGTCATGAATGATGTAATATGTGACGTCATCAGCAGTGCATTGCGGGGGCGCGAGTTATAGTTAGCTGAACTAACTATAACGGCGGAATTTCTCTGGTTTTGTACGAGTGAAATGTCCAGCTAACTATAACGTCCCTGAAACCTATGGTTTTTTCAGTGAATTTCTAAGGTTTTTTAAATGCTAATTTCTAACTATAACGTGCCTGAAACCTATGGTTTTTTCAGTGATATATATATATATATACATATATATATATGTATGTATATATTAACCCTGGGCGGTGAACTACGCTACGCTCGCGGAATTTGCGAAGTTACGGTAACTTCGCGATTCGCATAGAACGCGAAGTTACCGTGCACTACGCAATTTGCGGCGTAGCGTAGCTGTTTTTCTTCTTCGCGCGCTCAATATACGTTCTCGCGCGCGCGGTAACGACCTACCGTGATTCTGCGTTCGCCGACACGACTTCCTATCCATTCGCGGACGCCACGAGATTTGGAATCCGGCCGCACGATCCCGCGAGAGTGTGCGAACGCGAACACGTCATTCGGAGGCGCGATCTGACTTCCGGCGGCAGTGTTGGTAAGATCGCGATCCCGAACACGAAGAAACTACAATCTGGAGAAGAATATATCTCGAGCATCATAAAACCTTCTCGAAAATGATGAATTAGTTCATTTTGCACAAAAAACTCCTCAGGTTGTCATTTAGAGATGTAGTTTGGTGAGCAAGGAGTACTTTTTCTTTTTTTCCAAGAGGAAGGAAGTGCCCCTGATTCTCAAACTTCCTGTTCCTGTCCAGCAGGCTCCTCCCAGTGTTTTGTCCATGTGCTGTTCACTTTCATTTGGATTTGGAGGTGGAAGGATCACTTTTTGTGTCTGTCTGCTGCATCATATCATTGGATTGGATTTGAGGACTCTTGGATTTGAGATTTTACAAGTAAGTTGGAGAATTGGTGTACTTGTTTGTTTGATTGGGGCTTGTTTGTACCTACATTTTTTGGGGGATTTCCATAGTTTTTAAAATGTATTGTTGTGGCCTGTAGTTTCGGCAGGGGCCTAGTTGTTTTTCTTTGATTGGAATTTCAGCCAGTAGGCCCGGACTAGAGCCAGAGGTACCCATGGGTGCATGTTTCTGTGGTGTCTGTTGAATTTAAAGTTTAAACATCATGTAGGCCGGGCATCCATGGATGGCATTGGTTTGAATTGGTAAAAGTGGTTTTTGGGGTGTATTTCATTTTTGGGTGTTTGTTAAATATATAGGCCTTTTCAGCCAGTAGGTAACCCTGGGCGTTCAGCTCGCGGACTTTGGGCAAGTCCGCACTGCGCGACAACGCGGACTTACACTTTTATCTTCTTCGCGCGCTCAATGTACGTGCGCGCGCGATAACGACTTTTTGTGACGATCGCGATGCCGAACACGCAGAATTTACAATCTGGCGAAGAATATCTCTCGAGCATCATAAAACCTTCTCGAAAATGTTGATTTAGTTCATTTTGCACAAAAAACTCCTCAGGTTGTCATTTAGATGTAGTTTGGTGAGCAAGGAGTCACTTTTTTTTGTTTTACAATTTTTTTCAAGAGGAAGGAAGTTGCCCAGAGTCTCCAACTGCCTGGTCCTGTCCTTTGTCTTCACTTTTTTGTTATTTTGGGTGGCCTGGCCATGTGGGTGGCGGCCATTTTGTAAAGCCAGCCACTGTGCTTTTGCCATAGGCCTCCAAGCTTGCGGCCCAGTATGCCAGTAGGCCCAGAGGTAGTCACCATGGGTGCATAAAACTGTTTCTGTGTAGTCTGTGGAATTTTGACATCATTTAGGCCATGGATGGCATTGAATTGATTCAATTGAATTGCGAAATGTGGGTTTTTTTGGAGGGTCTGACTATTTCACTTTTTGGGTGTGTTAAATAAATGCCTTTTTTGCGTGTGTACTGTGTAATTATAATTGTGTTGTTGTAGTGGTTGTCTAACTTTCAAAAGTGTTTTTAGCCATGTGGATTTTAGTTTTTGCATTAAAGCTGTGTGTGTTTTATAAGGCATCCTTTGTCTGCCCATATATAGGCCTGCTTGAGTTCATTGTTTGCCGTGCCTTGTGCCTGTGAGTCACCATGTTTCTGGGGGCCATTTTGTTGTGGTAGTTATTAGTGTGCTGTTTTTGCCACATAGGCCTGCGTGTCTTTTCATTGTTCCTCTTGTCTTACTGCTTCCAAATCCATTCCCATTGCCAGCTGCAGCTCCCTGATGCTGCTATATAATACATCCCACGTGATGCACAAATTTAGGCCAAACATGCTCCACTACATTTTAGTTTTTGTTCTTTACTATTCTTATTCTTCCAGAGTGTACACTAGCACTACACAGTAGCCAGGAAAGCCCTGGCCTTGTTGTCAACGTCTCATAAATGGCTAGACTGTGTGTTGTTGTTCACAGAGTTTCTGAAATTTAATAATTGAGGCCACCACACACTAAGTTCTATATTCTATTTGTTTGATTTGTGCTATGTTTGACTGATGTTCTGGCTTTTTTGCTTTTAGGTGCACAAAGACTGAGGAGGAGTTGTGTCTCTCATCATTGCCCGTTGCTCTTCCAGACAGACATCCTGCTGCTGTACACACAACACAACGTGACGTGTGACCTGACCAGACATCTCTGCAACTGAGTGCTGCTGACATCTGAAGAAGACTGGCCCAAAGAAAGCAGGTACCAGGTCCTCCAGTACCAAGAAAGTTGCTATTGAGAAGAAGAAGGAACAGAAGAAGGAAGTGACACTGAAGTCTGGTGTGCCGGCCAATACCTTTTTTGGGGAAAAAAAAATTGCGCCTCCAGCAGCGGTGTCCGGGGGGCAAGCTGGGGGCAGCACCTCCGCATCAGTGGACCCAACCCAGGCCCAAGCACATGAGTGTGGAAGAGGTAGCCAGCCTAATGGTGGAAAGCAGTGATGCTGAGCCTGAGATAAACTTATCGCTATCTCAAAGTAGTACCCAATCAACGCAGGAGGAAACACAGCAGATAAGTGGTCAACAACAACAGCCGCAACCACCGCCCGCAATAGTAGTTTTTGTTCCTCCTGAAGTAGGGGAAGTTCAGGACATTGAGCCTCATGCAGAGGTAGAAGAAGAAGCCACTCATTCAGAAGATCCATTGTCTTCCAAATCCCCAGCAAGGAAAAGGAGGGGTAGTCCATCAAGTTCTTCGCCAAGCCCCCCTTCTGATGATCTAGATGCCACTTGGAAGCCACAAACTGAGTCTGAGAGGGAGCCACGTTCCAAGACCAAGCTAGGGAAAAGGAAGGTTCCGGAAAGCCTTACACTTATGGAGGTCGATATAGAACAGCAAGATGATGATGATGACGAGCCAGTCATCACGAACATCGCTCCCGGCCCCGAGGAGATGGAGACCAACATTATTACCCTATCCAAAATCGCTGCGAGGGATGTAGCACGCATACCTCCACAGGTAACACCAACACGGCCTACAGCTTCCATATTTTCATTAGCAAAGGCCCGGCAGCGACTCTACATCCAGCACAACCACCACCTCAGTAGGAGTAGGTAGTGGTACAGCAGCACAGAGTCAAATTCAACACACACCCTACAGATCATCCGGCATTGGAAGTGGCACCTCCAGCAGGAGGCCAAAGTTAAGCTCCCCAGTTTGGGACTTCTTTACGGTTAGCGAAAAGGAGGAGAACATTGCTATATGCTCCATTTGTAATACCTCTGTTAGTCGTGGTAAGCTTGGTACAAACTATGGTACCGGAGGCCAAATGACCCATCTGAAAAAACACCACTTGATCAGCTGGGAGGACCACCTTCGCGGCAGAAAAAAACTGCAACCATTGGTGTTGGTGGGGATAAAGGAGTAGAAGAAGAAGATCCGATCACGGTGGAAGAGGAAGGACAGGGAGACATTCTCTCTGGTAGTGGTACACAAGGTGTCCCTGACCCCAGCAGTGCAGTCTTAACGTTGCACACATCTTCAGCAACATCTCAGTGGCACAAGAGTAAGAGTCAGCCAGAGACACCAAGAAGTACTCAGGTCCGCACTACCAAAAAGTGCGTTGAGCCTAAGAGAAAGGAAAACCATGCAGCCTACCATTATCAGCATGTTTGGGGGTGAGGGGCAGTACGAACGCAACCACCCAATAGCACGTTTGTACAATGCGAAGCTGGCTAAAATGTTAGCACTGGACCTTCTCCCTTTTTCTTTTGTTGAAGGGGTGGGTTTTCTGGAATTTGTGTCAACCATCTGCCCAAAATGGCATGTTCCCGGCCGCTACTATTTTGCCAGAGTTGCAGTTCCAGCACTACATCACAACGTGCTGGAATTGCTAGGAAAGGCCTTGAAGCAGAGTGCTGTTCACAGTATCCACCTGACTACAGACATGTGGACCAGTTGCCAAGCCACAGATTACATGTGCATCACTGCACACTGGATCTGTTTTGCGGGGTTAGAGAACAGATATCTGCTGGTGTTGATACTGCAGATTTTTCATGCCACTCGCAAACATGCAACTGTAGCCATGTTTGCCATGGAGAAATCTCATACTGCTGCAAACATTTTGGAAGAGTTTAACACCAAGGTCTTTGAGTGGCTGCGCCCAAGAGGGCTTACGATTGGTTTTGTTGCCACGGACAACGGCAGTAATGTAGTTTTGGCCATGCGCAATGGTGGCTATTTCAGGGTCCCGTGTTTGGCACACTGCATTAACATTGTTGTTCAAGACTTTTTGAAAAATGAATCCAAAGTCAGCAACTTACTGGTCACCTGCAGAAGAATATGCACACATTTCAACCATTCTTTTAAAGCCCGGAAGCAGCTGAGGGTCATTCAACGTGAGCATAAAATGCCAGTCAAAGCGCACATCCAGGAGGTGCCAACACGTTGGAACTCAACTTATTACATGCTTGATCGTCTGTTTGAACTGTACATACCACTCAATGCTTATGTCATGCAAAGATTAGGGGAACCTACTGTGAGAGGCATGACCGTTGAGATGGCTCAATGGGACCTCATTAAATGCCTGACTGAGATGCTACTTCCTTTTGAGATCTTCACACGTGAAGTCAGCAGGGAGGACTGTACTATGGGCCAAGCTATCCCATTGTTGCACATGCTAGAGCAACAGCTGAAGGATGTGTCTGAAACGTACGCAGGTGTGGATGACAAAGAAGACGCATATCATTTGGCGGAGACCTTAGCCGCTCGCTTATCAGAAAATACAAGGATTAAAAATAACATTTTGTCACAACCACATTACATTAGTGCCACAATTTTGGATCCACGGTACAAAGTATTTCTGAACAGCAAGGCAGTAATTCCTTTTCGGAAGTGGATGTTGCCAACTACAAAACTTTGATAGCTAAGGAAGCCACTATTTTCGAAAGCGAACGGCTGTTAATTACAGGCCCCCACCCCAGGCCATAACCAGTATGTAGGCAGTGCAATGTCCAACTAACTATAACGTCCCTGAAACCTGTGGTTTTTTCAGTGAATATATATATATATATATATATGTATGTATATATATATATATATATATATATATTCACTGAAAAACATAGGTTTCAGGGACGTTATAGTTAGTTGGACATTTCACTCAGAAAACCAGAGAAATTCCGCCGTTATAGTTAGTTCAGCTAACTATAACTCGCGCCCCCCAATGCACTGCTGATGACGTCACATATTACATCATTCATGACATGGTCAGTGACATCACTGATGACATCTCAAATGACATCACTGATGACATCATCCACGTGAAAATCTGATGCACCTCCTCACACCCTAATATAACCTTTGATACACCCACTGTAAAATACAGACTACCATTTTCAAAACCATCGACACACCTATACCAGTTACTACATACGCGCTCACTGATTCCTAGGTCTACACACATCCACTCATTCACCCATACAATCACTCATACATGCAGTCACTCATCAATACAACACTATCATATGCACTCATACACCTATACAGACACTCGCACACCACCACTCATCCAGAGTTACTCACACACCTAGTCAGTCATGCAAAGAATCAATCACACCTTCATTTACTCACCTATACAGTTATACACACACCACATCACTTATTCATACAGAAACAAACGCATACTTACTCTCTTATACAATCACTGATACAAGTACACACTCATCCATACAGCCACTCTCACAATCACTGACTCTCACGTATAGTCATTTATATACTCCAACTTTCACATACACTGCCTTTTACATATGTAGTTACTTGGACATGTACCACTGAGACATCCATTCACTCACCAACACACCCATACACACACTCACCCACCCATACAGCTGTTTCCACATGCACTCTTGAACCCATACACCCAGTGAATCAACCACTCAAACATTTATGCACAGAGTTGCACACCTCCCACCCACCCACACACACACACTCAGGCACCGATACAAATACTCAGGCAACCAATCGATAACCCATATAGACACTCATGTAGCTACTGACCAACCCATGCAGCAGCTTATACAACAACAGACAGACTGATACAGACATTCACACAGTTTAGTCACTAACCCATGCATTGAGTAAGACACATTTAATCACTCACTTAAACAGTCAGTCACGCACCTACTAAATCCTCCATCCAGACACTTATACACCCACTCATTCTTCAATACACCTTGGCATATATATAAAACATATTTAAACTTTAAAGAAACACACAGTCACTGGAAGACGTCAATAGTGATGTCATTTGAGATGTCATCAGTGATGTCACTGACCATGTCATGAATGATGTAATATGTGATGTCATCAGCAGTGCATTGCGGGGGCGTGAGTTATAGTTAGCTGAACTAACTATAACGGCGGAATTTCTCTGGTTTTGTACGAGTGAAATGTCCAGCTAACTATAACGTCCCTGAAACCTATGGTTTTTTCAGTGAATTTCTAAGGTTTTTTAAATGCTAATTTCTAACTATAACGTGCCTGAAACCTATGGTTTTTTCAGTGATATATATATATATATACATATATATATATGTATGTATATATTAACCCTGGGCGGTGAACTACGCTACGCTCGCGGAATTTGCGAAGTTACGGTAACTTCGCGATTCGCGTAGAACGCGAAGTTACCGTGCACTACGCAATTTGCGGCGTAGCGTAGCTGTTTTTCTTCTTCGCGCGCTCAATATACGTTCTCGCGCGCGCGGTAACGACCTACCGTGATTCTGCGTTCGCCGACACGACTTCCTATCCATTCGCGGACGCCACGAGATTTGGAATCCGGCCGCACGATCCCGCGAGAGTGTGCGAACGCGAACACGTCATTCGGAGGCGCGATCTGACTTCCGGCGGCAGTGTTGGTAAGATCGCGATCCCGAACACGAAGAAACTACAATCTGGCGAAGAATATATCTCGAGCATCATAAAACCTTCTCGAAAATGATGAATTAGTTCATTTTGCACAAAAAACTCCTCAGGTTGTCATTTAGAGATGTAGTTTGGTGAGCAAGGAGTCCTTTTTCTTTTTTTCCAAGAGGAAGGAAGTGCCCCTGATTCTCAAACTTCCTGTTCCTGTCCAGCAGGCTCCTCCCAGTGTTTTGTCCATGTGCTGTTCACTTTCATTTGGATTTGGAGGTGGAAGGATCACTTTTTGTGTCTGTCTGCTGCATCATATCATTGGATTGGATTTGAGGACTCTTGGATTTGAGATTTTACAAGTAAGTTGGAGAATTGGTGTACTTGTTTGTTTGATTGGGGCTTGTTTGTACCTAAATTATTTTGGGGGATTTCCATAGTTTTTAAAATGTATTGTTGTGGCCTGTAGTTTCGGCAGGGGCCTAGTTGTTTTTCTTTGATTGGAATTTCAGCCAGTAGGCCCGGACTAGAGCCAGAGGTACCCATGGGTGCATGTTTCTGTGGTGTCTGTTGAATTTAAAGTTTAAACATCATGTAGGCCGGGCATCCATGGATGGCATTGGTTTGAATTGGTAAAAGTGGTTTTTGGGGTGTATTTCATTTTTGGGTGTTTGTTAAATATATAGGCCTTTTCAGCCAGTAGGTAACCCTGGGCGTTCAGCTCGCGGACTTTGGGCAAGTCCGCACTGCGCGACAACGCGGACTTACACTTTTTATCTTCTTCGCGCGCTCAATGTACGTTTCGCGCGCGATAACGACTTTTTGTGACGATCGCGATGCCGAACACGCAGAATTTACAATCTGGCGAAGAATATCTCTCGAGCATCATAAAACCTTCTCGAAAATGTTTATTTAGTTCATTTTGCACAAAAACTCCTCAGGTTGTCATTTAGATGTAGTTTGGTGAGCAAGGAGTCACTTTTTTTTTGTTTTACAATTTTTTTCAAGAGGAAGGAAGTTGCCCAGAGTCTCCAACTGCCTGGTCCTGTCCTTTGTCTTCACTTTTTGTTATTTTGGGTGGCCTGGCCATGTGGGTGGCGGCCATTTTGTAAAGCCAGCCACTGTGCTTTTGCCATAGGCCTCCAAGCTTGCGGCCCAGTATGCCAGTAGGCCCAGAGGTAGTCACCATGGGTGCATAAAACTGTTTCTGTGTAGTCTGTGGAATTTTGACATCATTTAGGCCATGGATGGCATTGAATTGATTCAATTGAATTGCGAAATGTGGTTTTTTTTGGAGGGTCTGACTATTTCACTTTTTGGGTGTGTTAAATAAATGCCTTTTTGCGTGTGTACTGTGTAATTATAATTGTGTTGTTGTAGTGGTTGTCTAACTTTCAAAAGTGTTTTTAGCCATGTGGATTTTAGTTTTTGCATTAAAGCTGTGTGTGTTTTATAAGGCATCCTTTGTCTGCCCATATATAGGCCTGCTTGAGTTCATTGTTTGCCGTGCCTTGTGCCTGTGAGTCACCATGTTTCTGGGGGCCATTTTGTTGTGGTAGTTATTAGTGTGCTGTTTTTGCCACATAGGCCTGCGTGTCTTTTCATTGTTCCTCTTGTCTTACTGCTTCCAAATCCATTCCCATTGCCAGCTGCAGCTCCCTGATGCTGCTATATAATACATCCCACGTGATGCACAAATTTAGGCCAAACATGCTCCACTACATTTTAGTTTTTGTTCTTTACTATTCTTATTCTTCCAGAGTGTACACTAGCACTACACAGTAGCCAGGAAAGCCCTGGCCTTGTTGTCAACGTCTCATAAATGGCTAGACTGTGTGTTGTTGTTCACAGAGTTTCTGAAATTTAATAATTGAGGCCACCACACACTAAGTTCTATATTCTATTTGTTTGATTTGTGCTATGTTTGACTGATGTTCTGGCTTTTTTGCTTTTAGGTGCACAAAGACTGAGCAGGAGTTGTGTCTCTCATCATTGCCCGTTGCACTTCCAGACAGACATCCTGCTGCTGTACACACAACACAACGTGACGTGTGACCTGACCAGACATCTCTGCAACTGAGTGCTGCTGACATCTGAAGAAGACTGGCCCAAAGAAAGCAGGTACCAGGTCCTCCAGTACCAAGAAAGTTGCTATTGAGAAGAAGAAGGAACAGAAGAAGGAAGTGACACTGAAGTCTGGTGTGCCGGCCAATACCTTTTTGGGGGAAAAATTGCGCCTGCAGCAGCGGTGTCCGGGGGCAAGCTGGGGGCAGCACCTCCGCATCAGTGGACCCAACCCACCAACCCAGGCCCAAGCACATGAGTGTGGAAGAGGTAGCCAGCCTAATGGTGGAAAGCAGTGATGCTGAGCCTGAGATAAACTTATCGCTATCTCAAAGTAGTACCCAATCAACGCAGGAGGAAACACAGCAGATAAGTGGTCAACAACAACAGCCGCAACCACCGCCCGCAATAGTAGTTGTTGTTCCTCCTGAAGTAGGGGAAGTTCAGGACATTGAGCCTCATGCAGAGGTAGAAGAAGAAGCCACTCATTCAGAAGATCCATTGTCTTCCAAATCCCCAGCAAGGAAAAGGAGGGGTAGTCCATCAAGTTCTTCGCCAAGCCCCCTTCTGATGATCTAGATGCCACTTGGAAGCCACAAACTGAGTCTGAGAGGGAGCCACGTTCCAAGACCAAGCTAGGGAAAAGGAAGGTTCCGGAAAGCCTTACACTTATGGAGGTCGATATAGAACAGCAAGATGATGATGATGACGAGCCAGTCATCACGAACATCGCTCCCGGCCCCGAGGAGATGGAGACCAACATTATTACCCTATCCAAAATCGCTGCGACGGATGTAGCACGCATACCTCCACAGGTAACACCAACACGGCCTACAGCTTCCATATTTTCATTAGCAAAGGCCCGGCAGCGACCTACATCCAGCACAACCACCACCTCAGTAGGAGTAGGTAGTGGTACAGCAGCACAGAGTCAAATTCAACACACACCCTACAGATCATCCGGCATTGGAAGTGGCACCTCCAGCAGGAGGCCAAAGTTAAGCTCCCCAGTTTGGGACTTCTTTACGGTTAGCGAAAAGGAGGAGAACATTGCTATATGCTCCATTTGTAATACCTCTGTTAGTCGTGGTAAGCTTGGTACAAACTATGGTACCGGAGGCCAAATGACCCATCTGAAAAAACACCACTTGATCAGCTGGGAGGACCACCTTCGCGGCAGAAAAAAACTGCAACCATTGGTGTTGGTGGGGATAAAGGAGTAGAAGAAGAAGATCCGATCACGGTGGAAGAGGAAGGACAGGGAGACATTCTCTCTGGTAGTGGTACACAAGGTGTCCCTGACCCCAGCAGTGCAGTCTTAACGTTGCACACATCTTCAGCAACATCTCAGTGGCACAAGAGTAAGAGTCAGCCAGAGACACCAAGAAGTACCACGTCCGCACTACCAAAAAGTGCGTTGAGCCTAAGAGAAAGGAAAACCATGCAGCCTACCATTATCAGCATGTTTGGGGGTGAGGAGCAGTACGAACGCAACCACCCAATAGCACGTTTGTACAATGCGAAGCTGGCTAAAATGTTAGCACTGGACCTTCTCCCTTTTTCTTTTGTTGAAGGGGTGGGTTTTCTGGAATTTGTGTCAACCATCTGCCCAAAATGGCATGTTCCCGGCCGCTACTATTTTGCCAGAGTTGCAGTTCCAGCACTACATCACAACGTGCTGGAATTGCTAGGAAAGGCCTTGAAGCAGAGTGCTGTTCACAGTATCCACCTGACTACAGACATGTGGACCAGTTGCCAAGCCACAGATTACATGTGCATCACTGCACACTGGATCTGTTTTATGGGGGTTAGAGAACAGATATCTGCTGGTGTTGATACTGCAGATTTTTCATGCCACTCGCAAACATGCAACTGTAGCCATGTTTGCCATGGAGAAATCTCATACTGCTGCAAACATTTTGGAAGAGTTTAACACCAAGGTCTTTGAGAGGCTGCGCCCAAGAGGGCTTACGATTGGTTTTGTTGCCACGGACAACGGCAGTAATGTAGTTTTGGCCATGCGCAATGGTGGCTATTTCAGGGTCCCGTGTTTGGCACACTGCATTAACATTGTTGTTCAAGACTTTTTGAAAAATGAATCCAAAGTCAGCAACTTACTGGTCACCTGCAGAAGAATATGCACACATTTCAACCATTCTTTTAAAGCCCGGAAGCAGCTGAGGGTCATTCAACGTGAGCATAAAATGCCAGTCAAAGCGCACATCCAGGAGGTGCCAACACGTTGGAACTCAACTTATTACATGCTTGATCGTCTGTTTGAACTGTACATACCACTTAATGCTTATGTCATGCAAAGATTAGGGGAACCTACTGTGAGAGGCATGACCGTTGAGATGGCTCAATGGGACCTCATTAAATGCCTGACTGAGATGCTACTTCCTTTTGAGATCTTCACACGTGAAGTCAGCAGGGAGGACTGTACTATGGGCCAAGCTATCCCATTGTTGCACATGCTAGAGCAACAGCTGAAGGATGTGTCTGAAACGTACGCAGGTGTGGATGACAAACAAGACGCATATCATTTGGCGGAGACCTTAGCCGCTCGCTTATCGGAAAATACAAGGATTAAAAATAAAATTTTGTCACAACCACATTACATTAGTGCCACAATTTTGGATCCACGGTACAAAGTATTTCTGAACAGCAAGGCAGTAATTCCTTTTCGGAAGTGGATGTTGCCAACTACAAAACTTTGATAGCTAAGGAAGCCACTATTTTCGAAAGCGAACGGCTGTTAATTACAGGCCCCCACCCCAGGCCATAACCAGTACTACAGGGCATCCAGAGTCAAGTTCTACTTCGGAGCCTGAGGGCAGTGCATTTGCCTACACCAACAATAACATCAAGAACAAGATCATCCACAGCACAATGTGCAACTGATTGGTTTCTACAGCAGGGGTATGGTAAGTCCAGTGCTGATGCAAAGGCAAAACAGGCCGAGCACATCGGAGCACCCCTGAACATTGAGCGGATGGTCCAGGCCTATCTGGATGACCCAACAGAGGTCTTCATGGATCGAAACCCATTGGTGTATTGGTATGGGAAAAGAAGCCAATGGACAGTGCTCAGCAGGCTGGCGATAAAGTATCTGGCTTCCCCTGTCGCAAATGTCTCTTCTGAGCGTGTTTTCAGTGCTGCTGGTGCCATTGTAACTCGAAAGGACCAGTCTCTCAGCCCAAAGCGTGGAGAGGTTAACCATGATCAAAATGAATCAGCACTTTATACCACCGGATTACAAAATACGTGAATCACAGCAGGAAGAGGAGAGCAACTTGGATGACATAAATAGTGCGTTACAGGACCTACTTCTGTCCGAACCACCAGAGTTTGAGGACGAGCTCCTCTTCCCTGACAACTAGGCTTTCAAATTGTTACTTTCTTCCTTCCTTTATGTGTCTGTGTATCTGTCTTTCTGGTTCAAATCACAACAAATCCATCACCACCGTCTTCTCTTTTTATTTCCCTATTGGAGTTGGATGTCTGTGCATTTAACTGTCCACTCTTCAGAGTCCTGCTTCATCTTCCTGTCTCGCACAAGTACATTTCCATCAAGCCAGACATTAGTACATTTGAGATGTCATCAGTGATGTCATGAGTGATGTCACTGACCATGTCATGAGTGATGTAATATGTGACGTCATCAGCAGTGCATTGCGGTAGCGCACGAGTTATAGTTAGCTGAACTAACTATAACGGGGAATTTCTATGGTTTTGTACGAGTGAAATGTCCAACTAACTATAACGCCCCTGAAACCTATGGTTTTTTCAGTGAATTTCTAAGGTTTTTTAAATGCTAATTTCTAACTATAACGTGCCTGAAACCTATGGTTTTTTCAGTGAATTTCTAAGGTTTTTTAAATGCTAATTTCTAACTATAACGTGCCTGAAACCTATGGTTTTTTCAGTGAATATATATATATATTTATTATACTATGTATACATGTGAAAATGTCTCGGTCCCGTTTGCCTCGGTGGCACGGAAAAAATGGGTGGAACTGACGTCAGCACGCCGACGAGGTCCTCTTATGGCTCCGATGACGTCATACGGTGTCGCGAGCGGAGCCGTGCTCGTTGACGTGGGAGAGCTAGGAAAGAATTTCTGTGGAATGCTGGTGCAGGGGATATTCACCTAAATGTTCAGGCTAGTCCTTTGGGAGCAACTGTTTGTTGCCACTCCAGAAACCGAAACCAGTGATCCGAGGGCAGAGGCCCTGCAGATGGCACACGAGGTGGGGTGCCCAGTCGTGTGCACCGGCGGGGCAGCGAAGTGACAAGCACCACAACCCACAAAAAGGTAACGAGGGCACTGAATAACACAGGATCTTCTCTTTGTATCTGGCAGGAACAACAAAGTTAAAATGCCCTAGTCCAAAATGTAGAATTAGTGCTACAACGGTCTTCAAGAGGACCTGCGATGCGGCTTCTGCCTCCCGTACCCTGGAGGCGGCACATGGGTCACGCGGTACGGTCATACTGCGGTGGGACGCACACTCGTTGACCTCTCATGGCACTGCTCCACACTTCAGGGAGGACGCTTTCCATTAGCTATGTTTTCTGATGACATGTCGCGCCGGCCCCGTCCAACAACAGAACTCCTTTAGATCCAAACAGACTCTTCCACTCTCTCACCGGAAGTGAAACCAGGCCACGCGGACACTTTCACAATACAACAGCCGGGAATGCACTTTTCGGTAAAAACCACATTCCTTCCTCCTAATTAATCAAATAAACGTCTCACTGAAGAACAGGGGCCAGCTTCGATCGGTAAACAGCCGTTACAACGACTTTTTACTTTACGATACCATTACAACGCATGCATTACCACGCATGCGTTGTACATCACGAAGTCATTACTACGCATTTTTAGAACGCATGGTCATTTACCACGCATGCCTTTACAACAAATTTTGTTGTAAAGGTATGTATGGTAAATGACCATGCGTTCTAAAAACATGTAGACGATCCATGTCGTTGTAAGGAAACAGAGGCTGTTCCGTTTCCTCACAACGACGTGCACCGCCCTCAGAGATGACGTGAAGCAGGAACCAGGAGGAGAGAGGAACCATGAGGAGTGAGAGGTAAGGGGATTGGGCATGGGGTGGGGGTTTCTTTTCTAGGGTTTAGGGTAGTGCAGTGGTGTTTGGGTGGTGTAGGGGGTCATGCTGGGGGTAGTGTTTTAGGGTTTAGGGTAGTGCAGTGGTGTTTGGGTAGTGTAGGGGGTTGTGCTGGGGGTAGTGTTTTAGGGTTTAGGGTAGTGCAGTAGTGTAGGGGTCATGCTGGGGGTAGTGTTTTAGGGTTTAGGGTAGTGCAGTGGTGTATGGGTAGTGTAGGGGGTCGTGCTGGGGTAGTGTTTTAGGGTTTAGTGCAGTGGTGTTTGAATAGTGTAGGGGGTCATGCTGGTGGTAGTGTTTTAGGGTTTAGGGTAGTGCAGTGGTGTTTGTGTAGTGTAGGGGGTCATGCTGGGGGTAGTGTTTTATGGTTTAGGGTAGTGCAGTAGTGTTTGGGTAGTGTAGGGAGTCGTGCTGGGGGTAGTGTTTTAGGGTTTAGGGTAGTGCAGTGGTGTTTGTGTAGTGCAGGGGGTTGTGCTGGGGGTAGTGTTTTAGGGTTTATGTTAGTGCAATGGTGTTTGGGTAGTGTAGGGGGTAGTGCTGGGGTAGTGTTTTAGGGTTTAGGGCAGTGCAGTGGTTTTTGTGTAGTGAAGGGGGTCATGCTGTGGGTAGTGTTTTAGGGTTTAGGGTAGTGCAGTCATGTTTGTGTAGTGTAGGGGGTCGTGTTTTAGGGTATAGGGTAGTGCAGTGGTGTTTGGGTAGTGTAGGGGGTCATGCTGGGGTTAGTGTTTTAGGGTTTAGGATAGTGCAGTGGTGTTTGGGTAGTGTAGGGGGTCGTGCTGGGGGTAGTGTTTTAGGGTTTAGGGTAGTGCAGTGGTGTTTGTGTAAGGTGGAAGGTCATGCTGGGGGTATATTTAGGGTTTAGTGTAGTGCAGTGGTATTTGGGTAGTGTAGGGAGTCGTGCTGGGGGTAGTGTTTTAGGGTTTAGGGTAGTACAGTGGTGTTTGGGTAGTGTAGGGAGTCGTGCTGGTGGTAGTGTTTTAGGGTTTAGGGTAGTGCAGTTATGTTTGTGTAGTGTAGGGTGTCGTGCTGGGGGTAGTGTTTTAGGGTTTAGGGTAGTGCAGTGGTGTTTAGGTAGTGGAGGGGGTAGTGTTTTAGGGTTTAGGGTAGTGCGCCCAACCAGCCACAATATCCGTGGACAAAGGGGATCCTGACTCTTTGGAACGCTCCGTCAATTGAATAATTTGGGTCAAGGGTCCTACCACGTCCAAGACCTATCAATTCCTTTCTTGGGATCCCTCATATACTTGGAGAAAAAGGTACATAGTTTCTCATCAATTTCAGGCGTGTGTGCCACCTTCCCCTTTAGTGAGGGCCTGGGGCATTCTCCCCTCATCCTATTTCTGACCTCCCTTTCAAGGGGTTGATGGATTTTCCCCACCACATACTCTGCCACTTTGGCGTCAGGTGTCCACTCTGCAGACCTAGGATGGTAAATTTGGGTAGGCTCGAACATGTCCGAGTGGACCCCGTCCCCAACCGGGGACTGAGAGGAGTGGGACTCTGGACGCCAGGGACGCCCCGAGTCCTTATCCTCATCGGAGGAGAAATCGTCCTCCGATACACCCTCTCCCTCTAAGGGAAACCCGCCGTCGGGGTCTAAAATAGTGGTGACAGTGTCGCAATTTTCTCCGGGCCCCTCCTCCTCCCGGCAGGGTGCATGTTTTAGCGTTCGCGCACTCTTGAGGAAGGTCTCCGTGAGTTTATCAAATCCTTCCAAGTGCCCCGCGTTATGCTTAACGGCCCTTTTATTCCCCATCTGGGAGCTACTTGGACCCGCCACCACCAGATCTGGGTCACTGAACACCCCAGAGATGCTTTTCGCCAGCTTATCAACCTGATCCCTAAGAGGAGCCAGCGCCCTAGAAATAGCCAGAGAGAGGGCTTGGTCCACTGCTGGAGGGAGAAGTTGGGGGCCATTCCTCCTCCACTTCCTGGTAGGAGGAGTAAAAATGGTCTTCTGGAGAAGACATGATAGCAGAGCGTGTGAGCACAGAACAAATGCCCTTAAAATCCTTAAGACAGCCCCCTCGCCGGTGCTCCAACAGCTGGGCTTTCCCCGAAGCTGTTATAAGAATAGACTGATGCGCAATACCAATTACCACCACCAGGTGGCGCTGGTCACTAACGTGGCCGTGTGGGGAAATCACCGCGTAGCGGTGTCAAAATTAGGCGAGGGTTGGTCGGGAATCAAGCGGACACTAAAGGAGTGACCGGATTCCCAAACGCGCGTAAAGACCAGCGGGAGCGCTCGACGGAGCTGCCTCGCTCGGACCAGACGCGCCTGACAGGATCTCACCACGCGCAGAGCACACAGCGGGAGAAACTGCGAGGGGAGAACGCGCTCGGGCAAGAGCCTGCTGCGCAGGGAATATGAAACAATACCAAGGCAATAATGCTAATAACGTGCACAAGAAGCCGCTATACAAACAGCAACAACGTCAGATTAAGCCAAGAATGTAAGGAATGCACTTAACTGACGAGCAGTGAAGAAAGAGGAAGCGGAAGGGACGTCACGATATTATATACGATGGACTGTGATATGATTGGACTATAGTTGCCTTGGAGACTACCCCCATAATGGTTCATGGGTTGTGTAGTCTTTTGTTTAATGATTGTTGTGTTACGTTTTCTTTGAACTGCTATGCAAATAAAGTGAGGAAAGATATGCATAATCCTCGCCTCCGTCCTGCCATAGAATTCATTAAACTTTATTTGATCTGATTTAGAAACATAGATCATAAAAGTGTACATAAAAACAGTAAATCCTCTTTCCTAATGCAATACAGTGAGAATTAATTAAAACCAGTAGGTAAAAACAGGTGTTACAAAGCCCGGTTCAGAGCAACTTCAGGTTAACAGAATCGTAAAGTTCAATGTTTCGCAAGATCAATCTCATGTACTTCGTGCAAAATACGCAATAAGGGGTCCAAGTAAGATGTAACGCTCCAATACCTGACCAGTTTGCACTATATAAAACTGCAGAAAAACTAAAAATAAAAAGTGTTTTGCACACTTCTGTCATTGGGCTATATGTGGGCTACATCTGGGTGATAGTTGTGCTACATTTGGGCTCTTTTTTCTCTGGTGGCCATCTTGGGAGACTTATTTGTTATGAAGTTTCCTAATTTCGTCATTTACTGCAGTCTCCTCAGTAGGAAATGCTTTCAGTTTTTACTTTGATTCCATCAAGAAGGCATTCAGATGTGTCACACATTTGCCATAAATTCAGAATGTTAGCACTCTAGTTGTTCATTAGATCACTGTAGTAAAGCTACTGCTCACCAGGGAGTTAACTGGAAGTCTACTTCTGGTATTGAAAGTGATTGTTTCAGTCTGCATGTCAGAATTTTCTAATGAAATAGAAGAGGATTTGAGATCTCACTTAAAACATGCCCTAAATTTTCTTTCTGCAGCACTAACCATAATTTCTATGGCAAAATGAACCCCTCATTTTGTTCCTTTTTAAATTAAATGTTTTAAGTGTTACCAGTTTATTCCAATCAAGATGGCTTCAGGTGTGCCATACTTTTGTCATAAGTAAGACTGTTAGCGCTCTAGTTGTTCTTTAGAACACTCTGGGAAGCTGCAGTAGAACACAAAGGCATCAACTGACAGGCTGCTCCTGTTGAAATATAACAGGAAGATATTTGAGATCTCACTTAAAACATGTCCTAATTTTTCTTTCTACAGCACTAACCATAATTTCTATGGCAAAATGAACCCCTTCATTTTGTTCCTTTTTAAATTAAATGTTTTAAGTGTTACCAGTTTATTCCAATCAAGATGGCTTCAGGTGTGCCATACTTTTGTCATAAGTAAGACTGTTAGCTCTCTAGTTGTTCTTTAGAACACTCTGGGAAGCTGCAGTAGAACACAAAGGCATCAACTGACAGGCTGCTCCTGTTGAAATATAACATGAAGATATTTGAGATCTCACTTAAAACATGTCCTAATTTTTCTTTCTACAGCACTAACCATAATTTCTATGACAAAATGAACCCCCTCATTTTGTTCCTTTTTAAATTAAATGTTTTAAGAGTTACCAGTTTATTCCAATCAAGATGGCTTCAGGTGTGCCATCATTTTGTCATAAGTAAGGCTGTTAGCACTCTAGTTGTTCTTTAGAACACTCTGGGAAGCTGCAGTAGATCACAAAGGAATCAACTGACAGTCTCTGCCCTTGTTGGATGTACATGTTTTACTGAGAATGTCAGACTTCATTCTCACATGACTGAGAAAGATAATGTGAATTTACAGAAAATATGCTCTCATTTTAGCTTCTGGAGCACCTTCCAAAACTGTATGGGACAAGCATGTGAAAATAGTTTTCTCTCAAACATGATTCATGATATCCCAGCAGAAGGTTTTTCACAGGGTAAAATCACCTTAGAACACACCACAATTCCTGAAATTAGTATGGTACCATCAACAAATGAATTCTAATGTAACTAAAGTCTGTTATCACCCTTTATAGTTCTCCTTTTGGTAACCCTCAAAATCTTCGATTCACTACAATGCATTTCAATGGGGTACTATCATTTATATTGGTCCCAAGATGGCTGCCAGCAATTCCAGGATGAAGTGCTGACAGCCAATCAGATCTCACGATGACATGTGTGGTTAGGCTCCGCCCAGATATATATGTGTTTTCTTTTTCATATTTCTCAGGAACTACTGAACGGATTTACACCATTTAACCAAAAGGCACGACTCTGAACCAAGGGCTACCTTTTTGCCAAATTTGGTGTAATTCCGTTCAGCAGTTCGGGCTGTAGCTGCGACTAAAGCTTCCTATGGAAAATTGCATGGGGAAAACACGTTTTGGGACCCCCCTTTTTTCTCGGCTCCCACTTGACGAATCACCCCGAAACTTTCAAGATAGGAGCGGACCGGAGCGGGCCATAAGTTTTGAAAATTTCGCGAAGATTCGTCAACCGGCGCCAAAGTTATTGGGAATAGAATGTTGCGGATTTCCTATGGAGAATAGGTCCTAACTATAACTATCTACTGGCGACCGCCAGTAGATAATATATATATATATATATATATATACTTATTGAGAAAGGCAGTCACCGAAACGCATCTTGTTTGTGTGCTGAAACCAAATAAATTGTTTTAAAAAAATCTCCTGTGAGTGCTGGTACTCTGTGTACTGTGGAGCTAGCATATATATATATATATATATATATATATATATATATATATATACACACACAGCAGGGATTGCAGACAAAGACAGGGATCCTTGCCCTCCGAATGAAAAGTGACCAAGGGATGGACAAATCAGTGGGAGGAGCCTTCGGGATAGGAAGAGGGAATTGGAGTGTCTGGGACTTCTTTTCTGTTAAAACAAGTTTAAAAAATGCTTTTCAAGCTAAAAAAATAAAACTACCTCAACCATCTGTTCGGGTAGAATACCTACTCGAAAAGCTATTTGAGTAAATTATGCCGCAGCTTGAGTAGAAACTCTACTCGAGAAGCAGCCCTCTGACCACGACGGCTGTGTTTCTAAAGTCTTCCCGGAAGTCCCCTTACAGATAGGAAACTGCACTAGGGGGACTCGAAATCTCGCGCATGCTTGGCAACTCGCATGCCGCAGCCTCAATTTGGTCCCGTTGTCGACACGTTGTTAGAATGGGAAAAAATTATGCCACGTGGCGATTGGCAGGTTTTGGCGGGAACTCTACATTACGAGAGTAACATGGAGTGACCAAAATTCTCCAATTCAGCTCCCGTAAGTAAAATTCTGCCTGGGTCTACTCATAATACTGCCTGAATTAGTTTATAAATGGTGGTTGGATCACCTCTGGAGCTCCCATTTCAGGCAGCCATCTTCTTTACCGGCTCTCTGGAGCCCCCATTGTTAGACTTGTTGACCGCAAACAAAATCAATTTGTTTAATCTTAATTTTATGTACCATTTTTCTCAAGCATTACTAAGAAGTGGCCTCAAAGTGCTAAGATGGGCATCAGTGAGTGAGTTGAAAGAGACGTGTATAGAATTGGGAGAATCCAATCTACAGTGCTGTCTAATAGTCCCAATAGAGATCTGAAGCAAATGGCAAAGCCTTTAATTGTGAAGAAGTCCAAGGCCCAGGTGGAAAAGGGCAGCTCAAACATAGGTGTCTGACCAGCGGGAATAGTATAAATTAGTTGTTCACTACTTCTGTGACAACAAGTCTATCCATATTCCATGGTGAAAAGGTGTGTCTTCAAAGATTTCCTGTGTTTGGTTTAGTCTCTTTCAAGTTTCAGGTGGGTGGGTAAGAGTGTGTCATAGGGAAGTGAAGTAGCAAAGTGATTGGCCTCTGAATCTTTTGTATGTTACCCACTGGGGAGTCAGCAGGCATTGATTAGTGGACCTGAGCTTTCGGATTGGATGGTGTGGCTCAAATAGGCTACAGATGTACTTTGGAGTCTGGTCACGTAGAGATTTCTGAACAATCAGAGGGTTTTGAAGAAGCCTTTCTTTCACAAGGAGTCAGTTGAAGGGTTGCATACGAGAGCGCCATGAAATATGTGAGATAATCCTTTTTCCAGGCACGAAGGCTCTCTTACCCAGGCAATGGCAGACAGCAGGAGTTTACAGGAAGCCATGCTCCGATCACAGGGTTGGTGATTCAGAAAGGAGCAATGCACTGAGGAAAGCTATGAACAGATATACTGCGCAGGGTTCTACGGCATAAACATGCACAGTGTATGTTTACAGCATGCGTGTGACCCCATGTCACAGAGTCATGACTTGTAACTCTGTTACATCAGTCACATGGTCGGTGATGAGTACGCGGTGGAAAGTGCCTCTTTTGCATGGTTAGCCTCCCACTTTTTGCCCGGTTTTGATCTGGGTTCAAATGTAGTGCACAGGGTCCCTGCCAAACAGGTCCCCTGTGCCAGTGCTCTTTCCCTAAAACAAGCTCCCAATTGGTTCTTCTGTCGCCTGTAAGTCCTTAGTAGATGGTACCCTGGGTACCTAAGGACTGAGAGCTGAAAAGAGTCTCCTGGGCCCCCCCCCTTACTGGGGCCATGCCACTGCCCTTTGCAGAATGCATGCCCCTGTGAGGGAGGAAACAACAAAGTCGACATGGCACCTGCCTGGTTGCCATGCCAAGTAGCACTGCCTGGCAGCATAGGTAAGTCACACCTCTAGTAGACCCCACAGCCCTAAGGCAAGGCGCACTGTACTACAGGTGTGCACTCCTTAACATTGTAAGTGCCAGTGAAGACATATAGAGTACATGGGCTGGGAACTCGACAACTCGAGTTCCACAGCAGCATGATGGCTTCACTGAATACAGGAGTGTTTGGTATCAAACTACTCCTTTCAATAAACCCACACTGATGCCAGTGTGGAATTTATTGCACCATGTAGCCAGAGGGCACCTCAGTGGTGCCCCTTGAATCCCTGCCAACCCTGATGTGGTCTCTGACTGACTGTAGGCATCCAGCCACCACCAGACATGTTTATGGACCCCTGGGTAGAGAACCCTTGCTCTCTGGGACCAGAAACAATGCACCTCCTGGGCAGAGGTGTGATGCCTCCTCCCCCAGGATGAGCCAGTGCTCAAAGAGGGGAGCTTCAAAGGCTTGCCACCTTTATAATGCAACCCCCAGCCTCTGCTGCTAGCAGCAGATGGCAGCCCCTGGTTTACACCCTCCACTTTGCGTGGGAAAACCGGCAAGAAAATTAAAAAAGATAGGTGGTGTGCCCACCTCTGCCATCCCCTCCCCTAAGGTGGGGGGAAGCGAGGTGAAGCTCAAGTTTCAGTCCCCACCATCTTGAAGATGGGGGGACCCCTCCAGTCAGGGCTAGGTCTATGCCTCCCCCCACAGGAGGGTGGCATACTACAGGGTGTAGTCACCCCAGGTAAGGTAATACTCCCCTAAAAGCCCTCCTAAATTTTGTTTTTAGGTGGCTCCTCCAGTTCTGACCCGCAGATCTGCGATGACCTAAGAAGAAAGAAGACACCCTGCAGCAGAAGCCAGAAGACGACAACTGCCTTGCCCCAGCCCTACCGGCCTGTCTCCAGCTTCGAGGACCCTGCAACCTGTCTTGCAACAACAACCTCCATAACCCTGGGGATGACTGTTGCCTTCGATAAAGACTCCAATCTCCTGAGGACATCAGACCTGTCCAGAAGAAACCGACTACGGATCCAGGCGGTTCTGCGTCTTCTGGCCACTCTGCACCCGATGCCCATGACCCAAGTCTGAATGGCTCACCTATGCAATGGAGTATCCCCAGTGATCCTGACCTCGTATCCAGCATGATCTGACCCCTCCTGCCCTCCACGACGGCACCTGCAGCGTGAATCCAGAAGTTCCCCGACCGGTTCTGGTACAAAGAATCCAATGTCAAAAGGCACCCCCTGCACCCAAAGCCCCTGGGCCTTGGTGATTGAACCGACAGTGCCCCTACAACCTCCTACATCCCAACTTACCTCTGCTGTCATTGGTCTTCCTCCTGCAACCTCCGGTGCCACGCCTGTAGCCTCTTTGCCTTCAGGAAAATCCTCATTGAAAAGCATTGGCGCCCAATGTTGAATTTGCACCCGGCCACCCCTGTGCCGCTGGTGGTGTATGTTTGGTGCTGCTTTGTGCCCCCGTGCTGGTGTTACCCCCCAAATCTTGGCCCCTGCATCGATTTACCTACCTGCAAGCAGTGTGGCTCCAGGCACCCCCTGTCTCTGTTGGAAGGCATTGGATCGAACTACGATTTGGACCTCTGCACCCAGCCGCCCCTGTGCCGTTGGTGGTGCAGTTTAGGTACCTAACTGATCCCTCACTCTTGATGACTTTTGCCTCTGAAGTCTGAAATTGTAAGTTCAATACTTACCTGTTTAACCGCAATATTGTTTTCCCATATGATAACATGGGACAGTTTGAAAACATTTGTAAGTGTCGATTTTTTAAAGTGAAAAATATTTTTAATTAAAAACGTACTTACCTGATTACGATGACCTGGGCCTTAAAATAAAGTACAAACAAGGTATAACTTTATAAAATTGGTCCGGATCTCCTTGAGTCGTGTGTTCATTATTGATCATGTGTGTACAATAAATGTCTTACACTCCTCTGTGTTAGGCCTAAGGCTGCTCGCCCACACTACTTCTAATAGAGGACTTTGGGTTTTGCATTGAGCCCTATACACTTTTAGGGAACCCCTTGACTCTGTGCACGGTATTACCACCTAGTAGCAATATCATATACAGAGCCAGCTTCCTTACACGCCCTCCTTTGCAATGCAGCCACCTTTGACCCCACCCTTTCCCAACTTCTCACAGGGTGGGGCAGGGTTCAGTGGTGGCTTCTGACCCCACCTCAACCTGTGACGACTTGGGAAAGAGTGGGGTGGTGAGGCAGCTTCAGAATGATTGACAAGCATCCCCGGTAAGTACAGATCTGATGCCCTACACACCTGAGGCTACTTTAAATTTAAATTGTGACGCTACTGCATGTCATCTGTGGATGGTCCCATAGGACCCTCGAATATTGAAGGCCAGGACTGGCACTAAGTCAGGCCTTCATAGCCTGCAAGTTAAAGCTCAACCCCCCAAAAGTGTTTGCTGGCACTTGTGCCTCTGGAAACTTCCTGACCCTTGATTGAGCAAGCGTTAAATGCAGCTCGGAACCGAGGCACATATTGTTTTGTTAGGCATTGTTGTGGATGGTTATTGCTCTTAGCAGTTACTATGAACAGGGAGGGAGGAGCCTCCATCCCCAGGCACAGGAGTCACCCATGACCAATAGGTTGGGGCAGACCCTTCAGAGAATAGGAAGAGCTATCCTTAGAACCAATGCAAGAACAAGCATTGGCATAGCCAATAGGTCTCGCCTTTGGGACCTTATAAGTGTTTAACCATGCAACAGTTAATGTTGTTGCACCAAGGATATTGTGCTGCATAACTAAATACTTATAAGGTCCCAAAAGCGAGACCTATTGACTATGCCAATGCTTGTTTTTATCATAGTGCACTGAGACAGGGAGTGAAGGGGCGTGAGATCAGGAGGGAGAGAGGCAGACTGGTCTGGGAGGGAAGATGTGACAGAGAGGGAGAGAGGAGTAACTGGAGGGAAGGGGCGGGATGAAGAGGGAGAGAGACGAAGAGTAGGAGGGAAGAAGTTGTCATGAGGAGGAAGAAAGGATTCTACTGAGGGCAGGGAGCGGGCTAAGGCAAAAGAGAGGTGAAGGGACGGATATGTGGTAAGGAGGGGACAGGATACCACTGACGGGAAGGAGGGCGGGCTGAAGAGGGAGAGATGCTGTGAATGAGAGGAAAGGAGTATGGGGGGAGAGCGCCACTGGTGGGAAGGGAATTAATATAAAGCATGAGGAGAGCATGGGGAGAGAGAGGAAATATATGGGGCTGGAGAAGGAACAGGCGGGTTGAGGAAGATAGGACTCAGGAGGCGGGGCCAGGAAGGAACGAGAGGTGGGCAATGAAGGGTGAATTAAAAGACATTTAGGGGCAGGGGGTCAGTGAGAGACGCGCGAGACGGAGACTGCGCAGCATATCTCACTGCTCGGCTGCGTGTGAAGTCATTAGCTTTCTATTGATAGTCCACGCCGCCAATGGTATAATCTTTGTCAGCACCGGGCGCCTAATCACAGCAGTAAAGAAGGCTAATTGAAAACTAAACTTGTATTAATACCGTGCGAGGGGGGTGCGGGAGGGCAGAGGCAGCTAGAAGGGGGCACGGAGGGAAAAATGAGGGGAAGAGAAGGAGACGGAGAGGAGAGAAAAATGCAACTGACTGACAGACAGACAGGGAGGAGAGAGAGCGAGGCAACCGGAGACACACTGTGAAGAAACACGAGGGGGAAAGGCGGGAACGAGGAGGAGACACAGAGGAAATGGACACGTGATGGATGACTGGGTGAATGCATGGACTGAAGAATGAGTGGATGGGTAAAGGAAGACATGGATGCTTTTGTAGGGTGGGGATTGGTTATATTGATGGGTGGATACATGCTTTGGGGTGGATATTTGGGTGAATTGAAGGTGGGTAGGGAGGGATTCAAGGGAGGATGGGCAAATGGGTGGATACGTTGGATGAGTTGGTGGGTGGGGCGGATGTGATGGACGGATGGAAGAGTGCGTGGGTGGATAGGGTGGTGTGTGAGTGGATGGTGGTTTGGACTTGATGCGTGAGTCTGGATGGATAGGAGAGTGTGTGGATATACATGGTTGGATGGAAAGCTTGGTGGAGGAGTCGATGTATACTGGATGAATGAAGTTGTGGATAGATGAATGGATTGTAAAATATAGACAGAGTTTTGTTTTTTGTTGTACTTTTCGAGGAGTATCAGGAGAGTCCCTATCGACACCTGGAAGAGATGTTGTTAGAAGTTTTGAGTGCAATTGAGGGATATGTCATAAAATCCATGTCACTTTACTGGAGATTTCCAATTCACAAATTCCAGGACCTTTGGGGCGCCAGACCATATGTGTAACGCTAAGCACCAGAAAGGAAAGGGGATGGCACCACTGAAAGTACCATCAAGCCTTCGCTCACCATGCTACTGGGCCCGAGGGGCGTTTGCGCATCACCTGCTACGGAGCCGTGGATTTACTTGTCATGGTGTTGCTCTCCAAGGATAGAAATTTCAGTTAAGAAAGGCTCCTCATAGTGATGGCCATGAGTATGCTCCTAGCTGCCAAGCCAGTATTATCACTGGACAGCTGCCACAGATCTAGCTAGCGCTGTCTGCTTGACCTCTACACATGAACAGAAGCACCCCTAAGAGGTCTGGGTGGGAGAGTAAGGGGGTGTAGCGTGACAGGAAGCAAAGCCGAAAACGCGAGAAAAAAAACGTCCGAAAAGGGCCCAAGTGCACTGAATATCTGCTGTGAAGAGCAGTTAGAAACTCGTGCACAACGGCTTCAACTTCTTGCCGGACTTAACTCAGCTTTTCATCTTCTCAGTTGTTAAAAGGAGTACCAATGAATTCGGCGATAATTTAACCTATTATTTAAGTTCCTAGTGACAAGTCAGGCTGTGGTGTGCGCCATATTAATGGTGAACACTAGCAGTCGTGTCTTTTGTTCAGGCTTGGCTTTGCTTCAATCCAGCCAACCATGGAAAAGAATTCACACACATTCATTCTTTCACTCGTGGGGGGCAGTGCTCAGTGTGTCTCCCTCAGCAAGAAACTGCCCTCACACGAAAAGGAATTTTTCAACACTTAACTCGCAGCCATCGCGCTGCTTGCGCGAGAAGATTGCTCAAAGCGCTCTGTACTGGTGGCTGCCATTGTGTGCCGGATAATTTACAGTATGCTGGCTGCCTGCCGCTGAATGGCCAGATCATGGGAATGGGCAGAACAAATGCGACGTTTGTCTAGGGTAGGCCGGGCCCCAGGAAGAGCGTAACTCACAAACACAATACAATTAGAGGCAGTGTGAGCGGCACAAAGCCCCAACGCTATAGCGCGGTCTGGGCACAAGCACGTAACCTGAGACTGGAAACGTTCACTTGGTTGCTTTTTTTCACCACCGTGTGAGGGGAAATTCCAGGATTGCGTACATTATGTCGGAGGGAAGACTTGTTTTGAAGTTTATTTGGAAAAGGGGGCAAGAGCCGGTTACATAAATAGATCTTTAAATGTACATTACAAATAAAATAGTAGAAATAAATAATGACAAGCGAGGACGCGAAAAGCACGAAAGTGAAAGCTAATAAGACAAGCGCGGCCGCGCGAAAACTAAACGAAAAACAACCTTTGAAATCTGACCCGAAACAGATGGCACACTGCGCGCCGCTGCTCGTAACCGCAAGCCGTAGGCCGTGGGCGGATACATTTCCTGGGAAAGGTGGGACATGCACCCGCCTTTGCCCAATTGCGTGCTGTCTTCGCACGCAAAGCCCAATAGGAAAAATGCTGAGAAAAAAAACACACGCACGAGCGTGTGAAAAGTGCTGAGTGATTCCAAGAGGTCGTTTTCCTAGGGCAGCGCATGCGCGCTGCGCTAGGCCCGACCTAAAAAGACGCATTTTAAACACATTGTTTAATCACTATACGATTACAAGAAACATGTTTTAGTGGATTTGACAATGTTTATAGGCTACTGACAAAGGTCTTTAAAAAGGGGAATAAGTTATTTAACAACTAAAAGCCGTGTCTTCAGATTTCAGTGCAAAGCATGGTAGAACCAGGTTTCTGATGGTTATTTCAAGACAAAAGCTCTTTTTTGCCATTGTTTCAATAATTCCTTCTGTGAAATGACAGTGAGCTCATAAAATAACTTTAATTCCAACTTCAGAAAGACGCTCCTGCCTCACAGTTGACCAAATGCACGTTTTCCGTCTGCTTGTTAAGATGTTGCAACATATACTTGTTTGAGCCCGCACACATGTAGAGGTCTCAGAATAGTGAGATTTGTGGGTTATCGCACCTGATTTTGGGATGTGTAACTGGTAGTCACGGTTTGATTCCTAACGCACTTCCATTCATCCTGCTGTTGAAAAAGTGACAGCCAATCAATTGACAATAGTACCACCTTTTAATTACTCTGCCAGGAATCTGCTCTATCCTAAATCAAAATAAAATAGTTGGTGTTAGCACCTCATACTCAGCAGATTTCATATGAGATGGCTGAGCTACATTGATGCAGGAAGCCACCAGGCCTACAGAACTGCCAAAGAGTAGATGCCTTTATATACCTTTGCAACGAAGGCAAGTACTCCTTCAAGATGCAGAACACATAGAATATGTGACTGATGGGCGATGTCCTGCAAAGAAGTCACTCCATTATGCCTCAAAAAGCTTGCCTCCTAATAGAATATGTTAAAATAACAAACATCATGCTTTCAGGTGTTGGTCTTAAGCCCAGGGCACATACAGTGTCAAATCTACTAAAATATCAGTTGTTGGGGGGCATGGCTTTGGAGCCGACCGTGATGGCCGCACTCCATTAGGGCTCCGTGACTCCCCGGAGTCCCACCCATAATAAATCCGCAAACAGATCCGCAACTCATGTCGGAAAGATGATTCATAAGAGTACGATACCCAGAAGGAGGTGACGCAGTCAAAAACGGCGAACAACGGGAGCGGTGTATGCCAGTACCTGGAGGCGCGGCCTAGAACGAAGGCAAAGCTGCGGCTTAAATTTGAGATGAAGCACTGACTGCGAACCCGGAAACCACTGGTGCGGTCATAGAGACCCAGAAAGTATGCGCATGGCGACCGCTGTCCATTAAATCAGTGGGATAGTAAGTCGCGGACACAGGCTCCGGAACAGGTCTGAAATTTCAACGATCGTGAGGGTGACGCAGGAGTGCCGACTTGGGGCCGCAGGCAGGGAAACGCCCAGAAACACCAGCCGCCATCAGAACCGGGGCCGTGGGAGCGGTGCGATTCAACGCTTACCACCCCCCTGGAGAGTGTGTGCCGGGGTGTCAAACACTAGATGAGGCATCTACTGAGGCACGGATAAACTGCATGAAACTGCGCCAGGGGAAAGTGATAAAGGGAGGGTGCTGACGAACTGTAGCACGGGGGAGACGGCCGCATAACAGAGAGCTGGGTCACAAGATTGGGACAGAGACTGGAAGAAACCACTAGTGCAAAACTAACCAACTTGCCTGACAGCAGTATAGCGCTGCTGTGGGAGCTATCAAACCCAGCTGTTGTCTGCACGGCAGCCCTGAACACATAGCTGGAAAGGGAAGGATAACGAAGGAGAGCTTGTTTACACCCCGTAGTCACTACGGTAACGTAGCGGGGGCCTGTCTGCGTGCTGGAGCGACCAGGTGCGCCGCTGCTCGGGTCTTGATGGAACCTAGGGAATGGATGAATAAATTCCCCCCTCATGGCACCGGGTGTGCAGTCCCCTAGTGAAACGCAAAGGAGACACCAGATCATTATCGGAAGAAACTCAGACACGTGGGAGAGAGCTGGGCCCTACCCCGACAGCCAAGACTGCGACTGGAAACGCAAGCCACCGTAGGATACAGAAACTCCTGGGGGCGGACCCTACGACGCAATCAGAACCCCACAGAGGGGCTAGGGGCCGGGGTGACTGCACTATCTGACTGGACCCCATAAGAATATTAATCAGTCGACTAAAATGTCTGGGACTAAGGGAGCAAAGCGGACCCTCCAAACCAAACTTGACAAGTTTGCAACACAGAAGCGGAATGAACCAGATCATCCCGGCAAAGGGGGAGAAACAATGGATCAGTGGCCGGACGGTGTCGAACCGTCACTGGAGGACATCATGGAGGCCATAGTGGGGATACGGACATCTCTAGAAGCAAGAATGGACTCAATTACAAATGAAGTAACACTGATGAGGGCAGACATGCAAAATATAAGTGAGAAAGTCAAAAACATGGAAGTGGTCACAACGGAATTGTGTGGAGAGACAAGCCAGATGCAACAAGAAATCAAAGAACTTCAAGTGGCTAGTAAGAAAATGGAAAGACTGCTGGACGACTATGAAGGCCGCTCGCGTCGGAATAATATCAGGATATTGGGGGTCCCTGAGAAGACGGACGGACCAGCGGCCGATCTTTTTGTCAACACCCTTATCCGTGACCATTTAAAACCAAAGTCCCTATCCACATTTTTTACAGTAGAAAGAGCACACCGGATTCCCGGAGGCAGACCAAAGCCGGGTGCCCCTCCCAGACCCCTATTGGCGAGACTTTTAAAATTCAGAGACCGCGACAATATATTACAAACTGCCCGTACGGCCCCGCCGATCAAATATGAAAATAGTGAGATTACTTTTTACCCTGACTTCACGATCGCAGTTCAAAGACAAAGAAGAAACTTTTTGGAGGTAAAGAGGCAATTACGCGAGAAGGGTGTCTGATATTCAATGCTATTTCCTGCGAAACTGAGGGTCGAAGCGGAGGGAAGGTCCTGGTTCTTCGAAAGACCGGAATCAGCAGCAGATTGGCTGGAGGGATGGAGACCGGCAAGAGACCACAACCCTAGAAAAGGAAAAGAACATCCTCCAACTCCTAAACCCTCACAACAAGGTGGGCGCTATGATCCATTGTTCAAAGCGATTGAGGGGACCGGCGCACATGGGTGAGGGACGGCCAGATCCGAAGTCACAACCAGACTGGATTGCACTGAGAATGATAAGTGAACTTACTGAACTGTAACTGATGAGTGACTGAGACATGGGAATACACAGATTAAATGGGTGGTACTGGGGAGTCCGATATGTGGGCCTCCCCCCCCAAAGTTACCTTTAGTTAGTCACACATAGGGCGACAGGCACTCTGCATAGTCGGGGACATGGGCAGTTCTAGGCCCAGAGTGCAGGGAAGCAGGGAGGGGGGTACAGGGGGTTTTGTTATTGCGTTATTTTTTGTATGTCACAGATTCACATTCAATGATTCAAGGCATAGGAAGGACAGTGGGTGGAAAGCTGGTTCAGTGAGTCTAATCAATTATGGCCAGTTCTCTTGGCTAAATGCTAGTGCTATGAGGAGAAGTCTGGGAACCACCCTTAGTAGCGAATATTGAGCAACATCATGGGCACCACAAATGAGAAACGACTTAAGTTACTATCTTGGAATGTAAATGGGTTTGCGGGACAAACTCAAAAGAGGAATCTTATTGCAATTTATTAAACGCCATGCCCCAGAGGTAGTTCTACTCCAGGAGACACACCTAATAGGAAATATGTGCAAGGCCCTAGCTAGATGGTGTATTGTGGATTGTGGCCTCATGGTCGACATTGCTAAGTTAGCTTAGGCCTAGCTGCCATGATGCCTCCTTTGCACACGTTACTCCGCGACTTTGTTTTTCCAGACTCTGCTTGTGAACGTTCACATTAGAACTGTCTGCATTTCTGCCTTTCACCTTTTCTGATGTTCTCTGTGGTTTTCGTCTGCACACAATGTACAAGGTCGAAAAACAACGTCCCTTGTTGTTGCTGTTCTGGTCAGCCCCTCGCACTTAGACATAACATTAAATACAGCTGCACTGGGGAGATTCGGGTGCTTTTAATATTGTGATCTCCCTGTTGGAGGCACTTGGAGAAAAACCTTTCCAGAGAGAAGAGCTGTGCTTGTCCGATGATGTAAACCTTGCATCTAGTTCTTGAGGTATGGGGTCCCCTGACAAAGCCCAGAGGTCTTCTATTTTTATAATAAACTAGTTACTAGCACAGTGTGGGTGGCAAGGCATTATAGTCCTTAATCCACTGTCTTTATAAAATGCTGTCCCCGTTTGTATTCTATGGAATTGTAACAATGCTTACTATTTTGTCTTTATGCATTATGCTGCTGGTACTGGCACGTGTACTGTTTCTTAGAGCACGTTAGTTGAAATAAACATTTTAAACTATACTGTGTCTCTTAATACGCACGTTGTGGACAAGTATGAGTGAGTAATGAAAGAGTGTTCTTGCTCCTGCGATTCCTGAAAGAGTCCGTGTTCTGGGATGTCTAATCATTGGTAGCTTCGCTGTAGTATGGAGAACGAATGAGACACTATAGCTAGTCGGATTTGGATTTTGGGCACTAAGGTGGATGGTTGGTACACCACTATACACCGAGGTCCTGTTTTCCTGCGCATAGTTCTGTATATGTGCAGAATCCCCGCAACATGGCGCCACCAACGTGTGGTGGGCTTCTTATCTGCGAGACGCTTGAGTAGTGCTTGTGCTTGTCCACAATTCCCTTCACTTCTGTTTCCGGAAACAGATGTGAGGGTGTAACCTCCTATATTGATGTTTTTATAGGTTCTTTCAAGCTTGAAGTTATTAAAAGGTGTTCTCTTTAATGTTAACCCTCCATTGCGCTGCCACGCACTAGGTTGTTCTACATTCTTAGTCTTGATGGCTGTGAATGTAAATATCCCGGCACATAGCCGCGCCACGCTCCATGCTCATTTAACGGCCTATGGAGTACCCGACGCGGGTGTCGCCCTCATCTTTGTGGTACAAGCTGATCCGGCTTACCACTTTGAGGTATTTTACTCATACGTCACTTTTCCGGCGGTGGAAGGAGCTGACAATTTGTTCCATGTTTACGCTCCCACCGCCCTTCCTAATGTTTATCGGCCTTATCAGGCTCTTGAAGTTCCGCTCACGGCATGGCAACACTGTGTTTGGTTTAATGGCACCCTCCCACACCCGGTCAGCCCGATTCGATTAGGCCCTTTATCGATAGATGGGGCCGCTTGGCCTGTTTTGGCCGGGTATACCCCGCATCCACGTTATTTAGCGGTTCCAGTAGATGAACTGCACGTGCTGCATACGTCTTTGGTCCGTGTACACCGAGCCTTAGTACAGTATGTCACAGGCAACGTCCAGATGGCCCCTCCTGGGGTTGCGGCGCATCCAGCTGGACTTGGCGGTGTGACTATAAGTCCCGTCATGGTAAATTCGGTGATAGGAAAACGCCCACAGAATAAGGATGATTTGCCTTATTGGCTTGCTGAAAAATTTGACCAGCTGGAGGCGGTGTTTCCGAATACTTCTCCTGTGGAAAAACACAGGACTTTGACTATAAGTTTGCCAAAAGACATTGGGGCCGATTCCGATTCGGGCCGGAATTCTCTCCGACCGAGCCGGACCCGGAGAGAATTCCGACCGAATCGGACCCTAGCAGTCCGACCGAACGAGTACGATGCGCACGTATGCAATCGGACTCGAGTCGGTCGGACTCTCATTGAAGTCAATGGGAGCCTGTCGTACAACGCGTACGCGGGCTCCCATTGACTCAATGGGTGCGAGGCGGACAAGGGCGCCCCCTACAGCGTGGTACATGTCCATGCGCATCGCGGCGTACATGCACAGGTAGGGGGACCCATGGGTCCCCCTGTGTGCGACTCGCGCGCCTACGCGTACAGGGGGTCCGACGCGGACCCCCAAAGTCCGGCTCCGACAGCTTTTTCGAGCCGGACGGGCGCGAGTCGATCGGACTGCTCGCGGCGCGCATCGTACTTACCCGGCCGGGAAATGTCTCCATAGCGCGGTGCGAGTCGTGTCCATGCGAGTCGGTCGGAGCGTGTTGGAGCCGCGTTCGAGTCGGTCGGCGATTTCGTGGGTGCTTGCATCGTACTCGCTCGGCCGGACCCGCGTACGATTTGGTCGGGAAACAGGGCTCCGAATCGGATCCGGTGAATCCGAATCTGATTCGGAGCACTATTGGCT